>VNJQ01003556.1:45309-100162 GCA_008042515.1 Drosophila truncata | reverse complement strand
TCTTTAAAACATTCTAGTTCGAAAATAGCAAATATTTTAATCCAGATAATCTCACCAATGCATGCCCTCCTGGATATAGGAAAATGACTCCTATTAAAATTCCGTTCCACATGTTGGCTGAACTAATTTAATAGTGGGAGCAAGTCAAATCTTATATAGTTGTATTGTGCTAATTTATTTGTGCTAAATAATTTGCTTGGGCTTAGCAGCGAACGAATGGATTTGTTTCAAAGCTTGATATCCGTCTCCATCTCGGAGACTGGTCTGGTCTAGGTCTGAGTTTTCCGACTGGCACTGGCATTAGGCACTGATTTGCATTGCACGATTCTCAACTTAATAAAATGCGATAAAATGCAATAAAAAATAAATAGAGACTCGACCACATATGCGATGGAGTTTTGTCCTAGAAAATAAAAATACACTCACAAAATTTAAAATTGGCTTTATTGTGATAGGGGAATTTGAAATGTAGCACTTCCCCCCAGAGTATACAAATCTGTATACATCTTTTAGGACGAAAGATGAACCTTTAGCCTTTACCTGGG
This sequence comes from Drosophila truncata, assembly GCA_008042515.1. Taxonomy (NCBI): domain Eukaryota; kingdom Metazoa; phylum Arthropoda; class Insecta; order Diptera; family Drosophilidae; genus Drosophila; species Drosophila truncata. The sequence continues at coordinate 99,617 of VNJQ01003556.1, read as the reverse complement.
CCCTTTTTGGTACTGTCAACATTATTATTATTTATATTTATATTTTTACCACTTCCGCTTCCACAGTCTGTTCCCTTTCCATTTCCGTTTCCACCTCCAACATTATTATTATTTATATTTATATTTCTTCCTCCGCCACTTCCGCTTCCACAGCCTCTTCCACCACTTCCCTTTCCGTTTCCACCTCCGTTTCCACCTCCGTTTCCACCTCCGTTTCCACCTCCGTTTCCTCCTCCGTTTCCATTTCCGTTTCCACCTCCGTTTCCACCGCTGTTTCCTCCTCCGTTTCCACCGTTGTTTCCTCCTCCGTTTCCACCTCCGTTTCCACCTCCGTTTCCACCTCCGTTTCCACCTCCGTTTCCTCCTCCGTTTCCACCTCCGTTTCCACCTCCGTTTCCATTTCCACCTCCGTTTCCACCGCCTTTTCCACCACTTCCCTTTCCTTTCCCACGGTTGTTTCCACCGTTGTTTCCACCGTTGTTTCCACCGTTGTTTCCACCGTTGTTTCCACTGTTGTTTCCACCGTTGTTTCCACCGTTGTTTCCACCTCCGTTTCCACCTCCGTTTCCATTTCCGTTTCCACCTCCGTTTCCACCGTTGTTTCCTCCTCCGTTTCCACCTCCGTTTCCACCTCCGTTTCCACCCCAGATTCCACCTCCGTTTCCTCCTCCGTTTCCACCTCCGTTTCCACCTCCGTTTCCACCTCCGTTTCCTCCTCCGTTTCCACCGTTGTTTCCACCTCCGTTTCCACCTCCGTTTCCACCTCCGTTTCCACCTCCGTTTCCACCTCCGTTTCCACCTCCGTTTCCACCTCCACTTCCACATCCGTAGCCACAACCGCCTCCACATCCGTAGCCACAACCGTATTCACCTCCGCCATTTCCTCCTCCACCATTCCCACCACATCCACGGTCTGGTGTACACCAAGGGCCGATATGTGGAGCCGCGGTAACGGGGACTGGAGGTAGAAATGCAAAGTGGGGGGGTGGTTCATACATAGCAGATCGTATTCTAACCTTATGCAATTCATTTGTTTCGTTAATAACTGCCCGTTGACCTTGCGAATCTAAAGTCTTCTGTAAAAACATTCCAGTTAGAAAATTGCAAGAATTTTAATGCAGCTAATCTCACCAATCCATGCCCTTCTGGCCATTGGAAAATGACTCCTATTAAAATTCCGTACCACATCCACATCTTGTCTGAACTATATTAATTGTGGAGCAAGTCAGATCTTATATTTATACTGAGAACGAATGAATTAGTTTCAAAGATAGCTATATAATTAACAAAGTGAAATAATGAGATTATCCTCCATTTATATAATTATATATAACCATGTTAGTATAGGTTAAGATGTATAAGCCAGGCTATTATACAACAACCATGTTAGTATAAGTTTAAATGTATAAACCAGGCTATTATACAAAAGTATTATATATTAGTGCCAAACGAGAATGTGTGCAACAGAAGTAATTGGGCATCTCCGATCCCATAAGAGATATATATTCTTGATTAGCGATACAGCTAGTCGGTCGGTCACAATGGACTATAGTTTTTCCAATTGCTTTATTAAAAATCAATTCATAATTGATTAAATGCTGGAACACCAATAAAAATATTTCACTTGCAAGTATTGCAAAATTAGTACTAAAACATTTTAGGATTCCTTCTCTTTCTCCACAATGATCATAAAAAATACATACATTATAGGTTAAGGGAGAAAGTTTTTTTTTTTTAAATATTTGGACTTTGGTTTTTTAGAGTCGACATTATTAGTTTCCTAAATAATCAGGATAACTATCTTCCTATGGAGCAGACGTATCCGTTGTAATGGATAATTCGCAATTTGCTTTATTTTCTGTTTGCGGGATAGGGACAATGACGCTTTTTTTGTTCAGATTGTGGTGGAGCTGTAGTTGTTGGATGATAAATAACATTTCAATAAATAACATTCAGCTGAGAGTTAATGAATTAGTTTTAAAGACAGATAATTAAATAACTAAGTGAAACAATGCAATTCTGTACTTTTATAATGATATATAACCTTGTTAGTATAAATTAAAATGTATATTCCAGGCTTTTATACAACTGCATAGCAATTGATCACAAAGGACTTCAGCTTTCCCATTTGCTTATATGTATTAATAAAAAATCAGATTATTAGATGCTGGAACCACAATAAATATATTTTGCTTATAAATTTAGCAAAATTTTATATTTAATATTTATAATTATATTATATAATTATATAATATTTTAGACCTGGCACCTAAATATTAATGACCAGGACATCTGGCTTCCCATTCACGTAAATTTTCCGCCCTTCCTCTTTAGTTGAAATAGTGGTAATTGTATTATTTTCTATTTCCGGCATAGGAACTATGGCGCTTGTTTGGTTGGGAAAAAGGCAATTCATCAGCTGTTGCTTCTCCAGTTTACCAGATGGAAATAGTATGTATTCCTCAAGCGGCCTGCATCTTGCATTTTGTTGTTCCGGTTGTGGTGGAGCAACAATTGGTGGAGCAACGATTGGTGGAGCAACAATTGGTTGAGCAACAATTGGTGGAGCAACAATTGGTGGAGCAACAATTGGTGGAGCAACAATTGGTGGAGCAACCATTGGTGGAGGATAAATAAAATGTGGATCCATGGTGGGTACGAAATTATTTTCAATAAAAGTTGGCGGTAATTGTGGTGTAAATTGACCACCCCCGCAGCCGTTTCCACCTTCGTTCTCACATCCGAATCCGGTTCCTCCGGTTTCACCTCTTTCGTTTCCATTTCCACCACCACCGATTCCATCTGCACCATTCCAATTTTCCTTTCCGTCTCCATGTCGTGGAGGATATGGTTCCAAAGCTTGTGCATTGTACAAAGAACAGTTACCGCCTGGTACACACCACCACCCGTAATGTGGAGCTGGGGTAGGTGGGACTGGAGGTTGAAATTCAATGGTGGGGTGTGGCTTACTTATATCGGACAGTTCTTTAATATTATTGCATTCATTTGTTCCGTTAGAACATGTCCGTTGAGCTTGTGAAACTAAAGGCTCCTTGTCCGTCTTAAAAAACATTCTAGTTAGAAAATAGCAAATATTTAAATCCAGATAATCTTACCAATGCATGCCCTCCTGGATATAGGAAAATGACTCCTATTATAATTCCGTTCCACATGTTGGCTGAACTAAATTAATAGTGGGAGCAAGTCAAAACTTATATATTTGTATTGTGCTAATTAATTTGCTTGGGTTTAGCAGTGAACGAATGGATTTGTTTCAAAGATAGCTATATAATTAACAAAGTGAAATATCCTGCATTTATATAATTATATATAACCATATTAATATAAATTATTGTATAATGTATATACCAGGATATTATACAACAGTATTATAGCTTAGTGCCAACAGAGAATGAGTGCAAACGAAGTAAGGTATAAAAGATATATAGTCTTAATAAGGATCCACAGCCAAGTTAATTTAGTCATGTACTGGATACAGCAAATCACGTCGGTCACAATGGACCATAGCTTTTCCATTTGCTTATATTAATTAAAAATCATATCATCATTGATTAGATGCTGGAACACCAATGAATATATTTTGCTTATAAATATAGGAAAATGATTATTTATATTATTTCTATACCCTTGCAGGGTATTATATAGACATCTCCGACACTATAAATTATATATATTCTCGATCAGGATCAACAGCCGAGTCGATTTATCCATGTCGGTCTGTCGGTCTGACCCTCTGTCCGTCTGTCCTTCTGTCCGTCTGTCCGTTTCTATGCAAACTAGTCCCTCAGTTTTAAAGCTATCTGAATGAAACTTAGCAGTTAGTCTTCCATATAATCTCACTCGTGCATATGTCGGAACGGGCCGGATATCATATAGCTGCCATAGGAACGATCGGTACAATTTTCGAAAAAAATTATAACTTTGTCAGTTTTCAATAAATTTTCACCAATTTTGATATTTGCCCATTAATCATTATTCTAGAATTTCGTTTTAAATTTAATGAAAATCGGACGACTATATAATAGACCTGCTATAGGAACAATCAAAGAAATAATAGAAAAAATCACAACTCTGCTATTTCTCAACATATTTTTTTTTTAAATTTGAGATTCGGCCAATAATTATTAATTTTTAATTTCGTTTTTAATTTTATAGTTCAATTGCAATCTGCAAGGGTATATAAAGTTAGCTTCCTTTCTTGTTTGTATTATATTATATTATTTATTACTTTTTATCAATGCACGATTCCGTCTCCTACTCCAAAATGATCAAATAAAATATATTATAGGTTGGAATTAATCTTAACATTCTGAATGACCCTGATATTTGGGTCCCCACTTCCGGTGATACTTCGCCCTTCCTTTGAGCTTTTGGTTGGATTATTTGTCATTGGATTATTTTCTATTTGCGGGTTAGGAACTATGACGCTTGTTTTGTTGGTAAAAACGCAATTCATCAGGTGTTGCTTCTCCAGTTTACCAGATGGAAGTAGGATATGTTGCTCAAACGGCGTGCATGTTGCATGTTGTTGTTCAAGTTGGGGTATAGCGACGTTTCCACCTTCGTTTCCACCTCCGTTTCCACCTCCGTTTCCACCTCCGTTTCCACCTCCGATTCCCCCTCCGTTACCACATCCGTTTATACATCCGTTTCCACATCCGTTCGCACCTCCGTTTACACATCTGTATCCACCTCCGTTTCCACCATTTCCGTTCCCAATTCTATTTCCACCTCCACTATTCCAATTTCCAGGATACCAAGGTTGGGGATACTGCTGATAACATTTACCGTCTGGTTCACACCACCATCCGTAATATGGAGCTAGGTTAGGTGGGACTGGAGGTAGAAATTCAAAGGGGCGGTGTGGAATATGCCTATGGGACCGTTCCTGTATCTTATTGCATCCTTTTGTTTCTTTAGAGCATCCACTTTGACCTTGTGAACCTAACGACTCGCTGTCTGTCTTTAAGAACATAGTTAGACAATTTTAAATATTTTAATATAGAAAATCTCACCACTCCATACCCTCCTGCCAATAGGAAAATGACTACTATTAAAATTTCGTACCGCATCCTCATCTTATCTGAACTATATTAATTGTGGACCTTGTCGGCTCTTATTTATTTTTACTTTAAGCTAATTTATTTGTCTTGGATATAGCTGTGAACGAATGGATTAGTTTAAAAGGTAGCGAATTTCAAAGTGAAGCAATGCGATTATCCTGCACTTATATAATGATACATAACCTTGTTAACAGTGGCGAGCACGTGTGGATCATGTTTGTCACTTCTGACTTTAATGTTTTATAAAATTGGTAAAACTTGATTGATTGCATCAATTTCTTTTTTATAATAATCTTTATTAATTTCTACTATATATAAAAGGAACAAAAAAAAAAAAATATTTCACAAAATGCATTATTGGGTAAGGACATTTTTCAAGGAAATCTTGGAGATTGGTCTCCAAAATATTTCCCATTTCCCATTTGTTTATATTAATTAAAATCATATAATCATTGATTAAATGCAGGAAAGCCAATAAATATATTACTCCACAACGATAATATTGAATACATCTATGGTTTTATAAAGTTGCCATTAATCGTAACTCCCTGAGTGACCTGGATATTTGGGTTCCAACTTCCGGTTCCTTCCTTGTAGCCATTGGTTGGTTTATTTGCAGTTGGTTTATTTGCAGTTGGTTTATTTATAGTTGGTTTATTTGTAGTTGGATTATTTTCAATTTTCGGGTTAGGAACTATGACGCTTGTTTTGTTGGCAAAAAGGCAATTCATCAGCTGTTGCTTCTCCAGTTTACCAGATGGATGTAGGATGTGTTGCTCGAACGGCGTGCATGTTGCATGTTGTTGTTCAGGTTGTTGTGGAGCAGATTTTGGTGGAGGAAAAATAACTTGTATGGTGGGCTGGGTAGCTTGATCGCAACAATATGGCGGTGGATGCGGTCGATGTTCAATACACTGACCAAGAAGCGTTATAAGTATACACAGTTTTTGTCTCCAAATGTCCGTGATCAAACCCATTGTCCGGTGAGTTTTCCCACCGCATCTCTTTGCTAAATCGGGATTGTTCTGGAATGTGCCTATTAACTGGTATCGGGCATATGCATTCACTCGTGTTGCAAAATCAACGTTGGGATTGGGTTCTCCTTGAATTTCGTTTAAGTCGACAACTGTAAAAAGAAAATTAATTCAATTTCCTAAAGGAATATGTATTCACCATACATACCTTTTGGCTTAATCAGGCTAAAAGAAGAGTAACAAATAATTAATTTTAATGCAATCAGATTGAGGCTTTTTAAAAACATACCCATCGGGACAGGATAATTTCCCATAGAACTCATCGATTTCTTTAAATAACTTTCCATTTTTTAAATAAAAAAGCGTTTTCAATATGAAAAGTTTAACAAAAGTACAAATTACTTACTTCGGGAATAGTTTCCACCTGTGCCTTCATACGTGGCACTAGAAGTATCGAAAATATAAAAAATGTCCACTTTTCCATTTCGCACGTATTGTTAAAACTGCAGTGAACTCTTAGAAAGTATTTTGTGCCGAGGAAATCGACATTTTATAATTCATTTTTTAAATGGATTTAATGCCAGAACAAACTCATTTCGGCACACTAGACCGTATAATATTCAAGACTTTGGACTTCTCGTCCCCGCGCATCTTATATTTTACGAATTCAAATTAGAACACTGTAAAAAGCTTATAATAAAATCAGATATTTTATAAATATTTGTTAAAGCTCTTTATTTTTAATCATGAATATTACATTATTTCTTAACATCCATTTTTAGATCATAGGATTTTATCAGTTCTTTGGGTATAGTTATGTAATATTCATATTAACGCCGAGATTGTTAGTCATTTCGTCGGCCTGCATACCTGGCACTAGAAGAATTAAAAGAATTATATAGTTCCGCCCTCAAATTTCGTAAGTCTTGCTTAAAATGTGGTATTTTGTATTTTGTGCCGAGGGAATCGACATTTAATAATTTGTTTTTAAGTGCTTTAATGCCAGAACGAAATCAATAATGACTCACTAGACCTTTTAATTTAAAAAAAAGCGACCCTCGCATCCTTTTTTTTATGGATAAAGATATTTTATAATTTTTTGTTAAAGCTCTTTATTTTTAATAATGAGCATTACATTATTTAATAGATCATAGGTTATTATCAGTTCTTTGGGTATAGTTAATATTCATATTTAGGCCGAGGTTGTTAGTAATTTCGTCTGCCTGCATACGTGACACTAGAAGAATTAAAAGAATTATATAGTTCCACCCCGCATTTCGTGTGTCTTACTTAAACTGTGGTAAACTATTAATAGTTATTTTGTGCCATTTAATAATTGATTTTGAAGGCCGTAACTGGCATTGGGATACCCAAACCCGCACCTTATTATCAAAATCGTTTTAAGACATTTTAAAAATATAAAATGGCATAAGATAATTTCTTAGAGCTATATTTATATTTAATTATGATCATTCCATTATTTATTAATAACCTTTTTTGCTAATAGTTATATTAATATTCGGGGCGAGATTTTTAGTTATTTATTATTTTCTAGCCCTGTGCCTTTTCATATTCCTGAACGTTTTTTGCCATATTTGGGCATTCCCTCGCCAGATTCTGACTGTGCAAATGCATTTTCAATATTTGGAATTCGGCTTTTACCCTCGGAAATAATGTGGAGTCGCCTAGAACATCGGTACCATCCAGACCTGTCAACTCAAGAGTTTCCCTTTAAAACAAAAAATTAGTAAGTAAATTATATAAAAATAACATTATTTTTAAACAAACCTTTCAGAGGGGCAGGATGTATAATGCAGCAGCAAAGATTCATAATTTGACGATAGTTTGCTCAAGTTTTCATCGATTTCTTTGAATAATATTGAAGATATATCTGGGTTCAGCTAAAAAAGCGTTTTGATAGTAACATTTAATGATATTATATTACAATAAAATAAATTACTTATTTACTTTCACCTAGCGCTTTGATAGGTGGCACTAGGAAAATCAAGTATAAAATATTATTCCACTTGCACATTTCAATTGAGTCGCACAAATAAAAGTGAAAAGGTGTTTTCTTTTCTCTCTATATTTACGGTTATACTAGAACAAATTCATTTTTTACGGATTTGTTACTTATTAGCAATACAAAAATAAACGTATTTTTAACGTAAATAAATACTTATTAACTGTTCTATTTTTTTTAGATATTCCTGTATGAGTTTGTTTTCGTATATCTGGATTATAGTTCTAAGCCTGTTTACCTGTTAAAAAGATTGGCTTAATTGGATAACATTAAAGGCTTTTTTATATTATATTTTTTATTTTTTACAAACTTTCCCTTGATCTCGATCCACTGTGCCCTTGCGATCTTGGCCTCAAGCTGAAGCATCTCAGCTGAAGCATCGTGAAGAGTTTATTAAAAGCCACGACAACGGCGACTGTTCCTGCTTGTTCCTACCACACCAAATCCTTTGTAAGGTAATTGCTCATTTGAGTTATAAACACGCACACACGGCCCCCATATATCCCCCAGGTTTACCCACCCCCAAATCCCCGATCCCGGGATGGCAATCGAGGCTAGGCCCAGAAAGGGCCACGTCTCCGCTTTGCATGTCTAACAATTGTTCTTCTAATTGCGTTTATGGCCAGGCGAGAGAACTGGCCGGACGGAGTCTGCTCCAGGCAAAGACCTCCAGACCCCCAGAGCCCCGTCTCTCCCGGATGCCTTGTAAACGCAATCGGACAAGATAATCTCGGGATCGCAGCGTGCGCAATGATTTCCCGCAGCAGGCCAGGTCCAAAAAGGGCTTACCACATGGCATGGCATACCCCTACTCTCTGTCCTCCCACCGAGGCATGTGGCTAGCATTTGGGTGCAACAAATTGCCGCCACGCATCTGCCCGACAGAGAGACAGCGAGACAGCGAGACAGCGAGACAGCGAGAGCGAGAGACGCTGAGTGGAATTGAGTTGAGTCCCTCAAATTGGCACTGGCATTGAGGGAGAAATGCCTTACATATCGCATTTATGGTCTGCTTATTAAGTGGTGCAACAAATTGACAGCTCCAAAGAGCCTCCAGAACAGTTTCGCCATCAATTACCCCCAAACGATTCGCAGAAGAGAACGAGCACTCGACCATCGACCATCCACAGTCAATATCCAGGCAACACTTCATTAAAAGTAAATAAGGTGTCCATGAGATATTGTGATAAGTCCGCCGACGAGGGTGTTGCTTTTCGCCCATAGACAACCCGGTACTTGAAGGAGATCCCACCACCATTAAGGTGGGATTTTCTGATGGAAAAAACGAACTTTAAATGTTTACAACATATTAAAAGGGCTATTCGATCTGTTTTCTTTTTTACTGTGGAACTTTTTACCGAAAAAACATCTCTTTATCAATTTTCCACACTTTTCTATAACTATTGATATGCCCTTAAGCCAAAATGTAGCGCATCATCATCGCATGCTAACCTATGAAGGCTCTCGACAGTTCCTAACCGAAGGTAAAGGCAGCAAATGGTTCGTGCAATTGCCAGTTATGGCTGCGAGTGCAAAAACAAAAAGGATCGCGTCAAATGCTGCATTGCAAAAAAAAAAAGATGTATATAAACACAACGAATAGCCTGCAGATGTGGACCGCGGGCAACAATAACAATCTAAAGGAGACGGGCGAGTGTGAGTGTGTGGAAAATTGAAGACAACCTCGCGCTCTCTAATGATAACTGCTGGAACTTTAAAGGCGAGAGATTGCGGAAATTTCGCGGCTGCCTGTGGATGTCTATGGAGCAGTTCTAAGGCCCTGGAACTCAGGGTCTCTGAAAGACTGGGCAACGACAACAACGACGACGACGACAAGTGTCAAGTGAAGCTTAGATAAATTTCAAAAAGGGCAACAACATGGGCCGGTCCGTGAGGAGGAAGCAGGCGACGATTGCTAGCCAGCTGACTATGAGGATATGCACTAAGCGAAGAGTTCAAAGAAAGTTATAAATAAATTTAATGACCATATAAAAATTAATCGTGGATTGTTAAGAGCAAGTTTCTGGAACTAAAAATATCATAAAGCAGCTCTTCCAATTTGAATATTTACTCTTATTATCTACTTGTATTTACCGAAAGTTCAAGAACATATTTAGGATAAATATTGGTAGAATCCTGGCCTGTTTTTGGGATTTTTTCAAGTGTAAAGTTGAAGTGTCTCGAAATGAAATGAAATGGCCAAGCGACGAAGGCCAGGCCTCACCTTGCCATGCCGCACAAGTAGCCAGCAGGCAGGCAGGCAGGCAGGCAGGCAGGCAGCGGAGCACTCCATCCTCTAAGCCCCATCTTGGTCCTCAGCCCATCCTCTGGCGAATCTTCTGAGTGGCATGCCATGACTGCCTCCGCTTCCTGCTTGTTGCTGATGCTGTTGCTGCTCGTATTTGAACTTCCAGACACGCTTTTGGCCCTTAACATTTTTGACCGTCATTTTGCCGATATAAATTCTTTAGCATCTCGTCGGAGGCTGCTGGTTCTTTTCTTTCTTTCTGCCAGAGATACAGATAGGGGGAGAGAGAGGGATATCGCTTCGGGTTGCACTTTCTTCGTCGTGCCAGCAAAAGTGTAGATCAGCGCGAAATCTAATTTATGCAACGTACAAGAACATACACCATGTTGCACGATGATGAAAATGCGGCAGCCAGCCAACAATATTTTTTAATACAAAAAATAAAAAAAAAAAAGGAAAAGAACCAACGGCCGCGGCAAGACAATCGAGCAGCGACAACAACGACGCATGTTTTATGACTCTCATTGTCATTTATGCAAATTAGGAAACGGCAATGGCTCAGGTAGAGCTGCTGCTGCTGCTGCTGCTGCTGCTGCAGGAGCAGAGTGCCCCAAGATGATACCGATGCCGATGCCAAAAGCCGATCCATGGCCACTTCTAAGCAGCGGCGCAAATTTCCCACCAAACCCGAGCTGGCTGCCTGGCTGGCTGCCTCGTGGCCTGAACTTTTTGTGTCATGGCCTAGGATCTGGGAGCCAAGCGGTGGTGTCCCCTGCCCCCACCTCTCAACTAAAGGACCGATGATTATGAGCAACATGTTTTATGATATCTGGCGGTGATTTATTATCATTTGATTTAAAAAGCAGTGGACGGGACACACATCAATACATGTGGCTCTGCTGTGGTCATAGCCAAGAAGGATGAGACATGGCGTTATTTATAGTTTTAGGCCGGGACCTTCGCCGAACACTGGTCACTGGTGGTCACTGGGATGGGGCTGGGTACGGGGATGTGCTTGTGGCTGTGCCTTGCATTTCATGCTTATTATAGAAATGTGCGCTTTTATGAGCCCTACCCAGCATGTTAAAGGTGGAGAGTGAGAGCATGAGCGCCTTTTGGCGATTTTAATTAGCGCAGCTGGCTGATCTTAGTCCGCTGGGCACTTAATTAGCCTCATGCGGCGATGGCGGAACGTTTGGTGAAGTTACAGTTGAATTGCTGGGCACCTCTAATTAGCCTAAGGGCGTCGTCTTCCTTTAGGACCAGTCTAGACTCAAAAGCCATTATGGTTGGGCGGGGTGGCAGGTTGCTAAAAAATAGTGAAAATAGCAACACATTTTAATGATGAATTATTAGCATATAATAGTTTAAAGAGGTAATAATTTCTTTCTTTAACTTTCCACTTCTAATACGAGCACAAATATCTCTGCATACTTTCAGGATTATGAAAATATAAAAACGTTTTGTAAAGAAAGCCCTTTGCCTAATTAATTTGCTGAAGCAGAGGAAACTAATGTATTTCCATTTGATGGGCCCTAAAGACGGCTCCCTGGTCAGCCATTATATTGCACATCCTTTACGAGAAAGCTATGCTAAAAAAAGAAAATAATTTAAAAAAATTGTTTCAATAGAACATCTAAATCTACCGACGTCCGCAAGGTAATTTCACATATTTATGCCGATCGTGCGGACAGCATTACTCAAACTTGATGGCCAATTTGCAGGCAGACAAACCTCCTGCTTCTTCTCTATTCGCATTTTTATGACGCCCTACCATAAAAGCTGTCATTCATTAGGGCCGTGATTAGCCAGGATTAGACCGGCTTTAAGCGCTGGTGTGGTTAGTTAAGGCCCCATTAAGGACGCCTCATGAGAAGCTGGAGGAGAGTTGCAGACCTGGACCCTTCCCAACTTCCCAAGAAGTTCCCACTGCGATGGCTTCGCTGATCATAACTGCCTGACTGTAGTTCCGTTTGCATAAATATCCGCTGGCCAGGGAACGTCATCGATGCCGGGTTATCATCTCTTGACACCCGGAGGCGCATCATCTCACTCCGTCGTTCATGTGCTCATCGGTTTACTATAAATAGATTCTCTTGATGCTGTGTTTGCTTAATTTTCTATAATAATTTATTACTTACCTTCACATACAATCTTTAACGATGCGCACTTGAGCTGCGGACCTACAACTAATTAAACTGATGCGATTCCTATTCCTCCATTGATTCCAGCCATTTTGCATTTACATGCAATTAAATACCCATTCACGTGCCTCGAGAACAGCAACAACAGCAACATCGATAGCTATGACATCACCATTAAATCTTCCCGCAGCAATTTTTGCATCATCGATGTTACGATGCTACGAGAATGTACTATGTAACCTCTGGGATTTTCTTTTTTTGGGGAGAGAGGGACTTATTGCCGTTGTCCGTTAGCCAAATCGGCTTAACTGCCGCCTACTCGCAGGCCCAGAATTGGCTCTGCCCATGGCGAGTCCTCCTTTCAATTGCAAATTTAATTCAATCATTGCCTATAATTTGGCACACTCACTCCAGCGGGCAGGGCACTCCAGTGTCTGAGTCCGGAGGAGTCTGCTGGCTGGAGTGCACATTTAACAGTTAAATGTTGCTGCGGCGTTTGCATTTAACACGCGCAAATTGCTGCTGCAACAACTGCCGGCTTTGGTAAGTGCAGGGATCCAAACTCGGAGCCAAGACACGGCCACCATTAGAAATTCTAATTTTCGCAATCATGGGCTTTTGGAGTCACCCACCCACTCGCAAGGAGAAGAAGATGCAGATGAAGGTGGCAAATATGTAAGTCACGTTGCCCATTCCGAGTGGTTTTGGGTCGGGCTTTGTTTGGTGTTGCCATTGACAACGGCAAAGGCAGCAGCAGCAGCAGCAGCAGCAGCAGCAGCAGCAGCGGCAACAGCTTCAACAGCGACAACAGCGGCGGCAGAGGCAATGTTGTATGTTGCCGAGATGCCGCCGTAAACAATTGCGATAAAAAAGCGTGCGAATTTCTCACGAACCTTTCGGTGTATAGACCAGGCCGCATACCCCGCTTCAGTTGCTTCGTATCGACTTTGACTCTAACCCAGCCACCTATATTGCCATGGCCAATGCCAAAGACAGAGAGACTCGTACTTGTACTCGTCTCCGCATGTTCTTGGCGACGGCGGTATTTGTGCTTTGATTGCCCAAATCCAAGCAGCAACATCGAGCGAGCAGCAACCAGCTACGAACAACTAGTCACATCCAGGTTTCGGGTTCCCCCCTTGGCCCCCGAACAAGTTTTGCCTTAAGTGGGCTGTGGGTCAAGCCATGGCCGGCACATTTTTGTGTGGCTCTAATGATTTTGGCATGGTACAATTGATTGATTGCTTGATTGAGTGCATTGAACTGCGACGGTCAAAGGCAAAGGCAAAGGCAACGGCAGAGGCAGAGGCCCTGGCAGAAAGGTCAATTGGTTTGTCAGCAGCCAGGGCCACTCGCTGTGTTGTTGTGTGACAACTTTTCCATGTTGTTTTGCAACAGCTCACGTCTAGGAAATTGTCCAACTGTTGGGTTTATTATTTCGATTGCAGAATTTCCACACACACACACATACACACAGGGGAGGGATTCCTGGGCACGTAGCAGCACTTTGGGTTCCGTCTGCCTGTAACTTGCAGCATCTTCCCGGTGTTGTTGTGTCTGCACCGCAGCAGCAGCAGCAGCAGCAGCAGCAGCAGCAGCAACAGCACCACTTCTAATGATCCAAGCGAGGTCGTTCAGCCAGAGATCTGTAGCCTGCCTGCAATTCTTCTCCAGTTTCTTTTCTTTACTTTTCTTTTGGTTTCTTTTCTCTGCTCTCCTCGACTGTGTTTTTTTGCCCCCATACCTTGCCTTGCCTTGGCTTGTCCATGCTTATTTTCTATTACTGCTTTTTCCACTTAAGGCCATTGCACTTTTTACGTGCATGCCATGGAGGGCCATTGCCGTTGCTGCTGCTGCTGCAGCGGCTGATGTTGCTGGCTGTACGTGCAAAGGTTGTGAAAATGCTGAGACCGAGACTCAGACTGAGGCTGAGACTAAGACAGAGGCTGTGTCTATGTGTGTGTGGAAAAGCTGGCAACAAATTTTGCGTCATGCTTGGAAAAAATGAAATGGAGCGAAAAAATGTTGAGCTGGACAAAGTCATAGCCTGCACTTGGACTATGTTGCTGATGCAACTGCTGCTGCTCCAGCTGCTGCTGCTGCTGCTTCTGCTTCTGCCTCTGCTATTGCTACTGGTTGCCAGGGAAATATGGGACTTTTAGGTTCGTTGACTTTGAACATTGTATTGGCATTGTTCTTCTCACTTTATTATTTGCTTTGGCCAACAATTCGCGTGCAGTAGCCAACACAACACAACAGCAGCCGAGAACAAGAACAAACCGAGAGCCGTGGAAAACAAAGCGCATATAATTCATAGCAGCAGAGAGGCACCGGCAGCAGGAGCGCTGAATCAGAATCGGTGGAAGGCCTGACCCTTTCATTAGACGCAGACTGGGCAAACTTTATGCATCCTGCGCGTTGATTTCCATTTAAACGACAGCGTTAGAGCAACAGAAGCTCCTACTGCCGCAGTTGAAAATAAAAACGAAGCCTGACCGTCTGTCTATAAGCTGGCTTCCTTGATGCTATCCACTCTGTTTGGTCGAGTCGAATCGAGGCGAAAAGCGAAAGAACCCATTAAAATAGCAAACTGCAACTGTAGCAAATGCAACTTCGCCATGGAGCGGCAACGCGGTAGGTTGTGTTGTCACACGGACCAAGTCAGGCACTTTGATTTGCTGTGGCGACCCAGGCGGACACGACCGGTGACAACTTTGACCACCGGGGTCTAGGAACGTGGCGGCAATGCTAACAAGGCCAGATTGTGGCAAGGCTGCAAGTCCAGCTGTGTTTTTCGGTTGAAAATAAAGTTGGAGAAAATAAAGTATTTTCTTTCAACCGTTTTTACCTAATCAAACATTAGTAAAGCGATAAAAAATACTTCATAATTATAAAATATATATGGAAAAACAATGTTTGATATTGTAAAAGAAGTTGGAGTACACAAAAACATTAAAAATCTACAAATAATCCCTTAAGCGTAAATAAAACTTTGTTGAATTTTTCTCATATTTAATGTTCTTTTAAATTTTACAGCTTTCAAGCCCCTCCCAGCCTTGTTTAAGATCTCCATCGACGCCAAGCCCAGGAGCCTGCTTTCCCAAGCAATTCGATCCAGTATGCCACACCAAAGCGTACCAGAATTGGGACGCAGTATTGGGCCGGGCACGTAATGTGGTCACTCGATTCGTGTGCCTGGGCCTGGGCCTGGGCCTGGGCGCAAGAAAGAAAGCTGTTTTGGGAACATTACGGCGTCTGCGTGCAGCAATTAGTGGCAAATTGCATGGGAAAATTCTATCGCGGAAATATGCAAAAGATGTGCGCGGGCGCGCGAGCCTCAAGGCCTTCGAAATCAAAAGACTTAAGACACGAACTTGCTGGTTGCTAACAGTAAACCCGAGCAAAGCAGCTTAGTCCTCAGCCACTTGCCGATCGATCAGAGCCAAGTCAGTGGAAAATTTCAATAACGAATCACTATGATTACCATTAGAACGGTGGGGAGATGGCCAAAGTCTTGACTTGGTCGAACTTTTTGGCTTTGAAATTGGTAAAGGCCAAGTGCACAATAAGAAAGTGGCGAACTCTGGGATACCTTGTAAAAGTATTTAATTTTTTGCTTGAATTTCATAATACAAAATGTTTTGTTTAAGAAATAAATTAAAAGAAATAAAGAAATCATAAATATAAAGCTAAGAAAAATTTATTTTCCATAATTTAACTATATATAATCTACATTTCTTCACAAGGGATCTTTTCATAATCCTTATTATTAAAATGTCATTAAATATATATTTTTTAAAGCATCTTTTTCTATACATTTTTTATAGAAACTCTTTCCAAGCCTCATCTACCCGCCTTTCCCAGCAAAATAATGGATATTCCCAACGGTGGGCGACGAGTTTACTTCCTTGTTTTCGACTAAACAACAAGAAAAGAAGCAACAAAATCGAAACCTTAACCTTAAACTTGCCATCAGGGACCGCGGCCACCCGCTGATGATGCTCCCCTCCCTCAGCTGTGTTGCATTTGTAAATTTGTTAAGAAAATCATAGAGAGCAGCGGCGGGATCGGGGCGGAATGATGGTCAACAACAAGAGTTGCATGCATGCAGCGCATTTGACGTAATGGCTGCAAGACAACAGCAACAGCAACAGCAACATCAACATCAACATCAACAGGGAGAGGCAGAGTTCATTACTCCACTTAAGGGAACTACTTGGGGGCCACAGCTGCACAAAGTTGAGCATTTCGCTATTCTGCAGAGGTCGCTGAGCCATCATCATCATCATCATCGTCGCGGTCTCCGTTTCTAAGGTCTCTTCCTCTGCTTGGCAGATGAATGCGGCTGGGGCTGAGCCTGAAGTGGGCGGTCAAGGAAGTTGTCGGTTTTCGTAAATACTAAACATTTGCCAATATGCTAAACGGGTTTTTGTTTTTGGCCAGTCCCAGCCAGTCTCTCTGCTCTGCTCTTCTATTTCTATAGTTGGCCTTAAGGTTAAGGGGGAAATCATTTCGAAGGAAGATGTTCATCTCCTCCGACTGGTGGCAACCAGTGCATATAAATTGCGGTGCCATTGGCCGGCGGCCCCAGTAATTGGTTTGAGGCTTTTCGGCCAATTGTTATGAACATGTCAAAGTTAACGACTTTGACTGTCAGCTGGTCAAAGTGTTAAGTGGCCACAGCAGAACGAGGTGTTGCTGCTCCCGCTCTCTCCCTATCTCTCTTTCTATAAATGTATCTATGTAGAAAGTGGCTGCCATCTGGCGGCTTGTGGATTGTGGATTGTGGGGGCTTTTGTAAATAACAATTTATCTTCTTAATAGCATTAAATTGCAACTTCACAAAGCATGTGGGCACGACCGATGGGCCCCAGAATAGTGCAAGACTTTGATATGCCCCTTGGGCTGTTCCACTTAATCGCCAGCTAGATGGGCAGCAGTCAGGATAATTGAAAGCCTTTGATGGGCTAAGATTTGGCCAGAAAGTTGATTGAATTGTTGGTGAAACGACGAGCGATAAAGAGGTTTGAACCCAACCTAAATCTGGGTGCCACAGTGAGCTCTTGAACTTTAGATAGGCCATAAATCATACATCTCTGGATTCAGCTAATAATATTATTAGTTTCCAATGCCAAGACCTCCTTTTTCAGATCGAATCGAAAGCCTTAAATGCATATAACCTTTTATAGATTTATCAATTTGGTTACATCTTAATAAACGTGCCGGCAACTTAATTAATGCAAATGCTGATCGGGCTCAAATATAGCTCCAGCAGTTTGGTTGAACTAACCTTAGACATGTACTTAAGGAGTAAAACCAGTTAATGTTGATATTTGGCGCCTGGCACAGATGAAGTATTTAAATGGCATTACGATACATAATTCATTGTTTGATTTGCGATTAGAAGTCATAGATGCTTATGACAATGGCGTCATCATGCACATCAAACGCTCGTTCGTTCCTCGGCCTGCAAACGTGACATGATCTCTGCTGTTTTTTTGCTTTTGCTAGCCAAAGTACTCAATTAAATAAAATAGGTAAAGCCAAGCACAAGCCACTTGAAAAAAAAAAAAAAATAATAATGATAAAAAGACACAACACGTAAGTCCGTTTGGCTTGTGTCAAGCGCTTCTGCTGCCTCTCGATTTCCATGTGTGCGGAACGGAATGGGGCGTGGCCGAGGCGGATACGAACCTGCGACTCGCTGCTGCATCATGCTCCATGCTCCCAGCTCCCAGCTCCAAGCTCCAAGCTCCAAGCTCCATACTCCATGTGCCACGATACTCCCTCCCTCCACACCCAATGCCCCATGCCGATTGTGAAGTGTGCAAAACTTTCAAACACCTCTGCTGCTATTAATAGCAGCAAATATTATTAATGACTGGCCAGCAGCCAACTGTGCTGACAATCTAGCCATTGCACTGTGGTAGTCATGCAGCAGCTGGAACGGAATTTAATTTAATTAAAAGTACGCGAAAAAATATAGCATTAGGGCTCTGGTTGCCTCATTAATTTTGTTTGCAGCCAAAATAAAAAAAATACCCAGTCTGAAAATGGGAGAGATTAGGGAAAGTTTGAATATTTCCTTTATAAAAGAGTCTACCAGTAAAAAGCAGCTAATATCGTTTTTTTTAAAACCATTCACAGATCTTTAACTGCACAAACAATTTTCTACTCAAACCCATCGTACCTTTGGGACAATTGAAATGCAAACGAGCTGGTGACCAACTGGTAGCCAGTAGCAGGTGCAGTTGCCATCAGGCCAGGCCATGTGTGAGCTCATCAGGCGGCACGCACCCGGCAATGAACGACCTTGGCGAGGGAGCAAGCGTCAGGGGGCGGCGCATCGCATCAGCATCGCAATAATTGACACGCGTCCCCAGCATCAGATCAGCATATTAAATTGCAATTAACAGATAATTACGGCCAAGTGTTATTGCGCAGACAGCGTATGGAATCGGCTGGAATTGGTCGGAGATGAATACGATGAGAGGAGGCCATTGTTGCGAATCGATTGTCAGCCTTTCCAACGCCTTTTCCATTCGATCCACTGCCCAGGGCATCTACTAGTGGGGCACATGTCAAATTGATTTGTTGTGGCTTTTCCCCCAGCATGCAACCAATGAGCTGTGACAGGGAAAACTCTTTCAACTCAGCCGATCTGTGTAGCTTTCGTGTACAAATATTTGGTTGCAACTCAGCGGAAATTCTCAATTCATCAAATATGTCTAAGGTGGGAGTGCTGGCTGAAATTTATGGCTGCCTCGGAGGATATTTTTATTTGTATTGTATTTTATGTTGGTTTTTGTGGAGAATTTTTTAAAGAAATTAAGTCTTGAAGAACAAATACTTGGAAAATTAAAAATTTACCAAGGAATGTGGTCTAAAAAAATATTATTTGTTGGCAGAAAACAAAGGAAGGATTTCTTAAAGATCAAAACCAAAATATTTAACTTATTAAATTAAGAAAAAGGAACTTCAAATTGGGAGGGAATATCTGATATTTGATAAATTTGTATATTATTCCTATTATTTGAATATTTTTGTATTCATATTTTTTATGAAGGTTGTTTTCAGTGTCATGTATTACTTAAAAGACGACATTTAATGGTCACAGTTAGCTAACTCGGCTGCTCTACATACACTTGATGATAAATGACCTAAAAATGTTTTCCCTTTTTCAAATAAAAAAGAAAAACAAATAAAAAATCTGCAAGTTTAACATGAAACTTTAATTTCTTAATATTGACGTGCATTGGTAAATACCCTGTAAACCCCGGAAGTACTGGTTGATTGGACTTCAATTTAAGGTCAATATATGGATTTAAAATTTAAATTTTAAATATAAGTAAAATTTTACAAACTCTTTGCCAATAATGAACACATTTAACAAATACCAAGATGTACCTATCAGTGTACCCCATTTCACTCTAATGTTCTTTGTTATTTTAACCTGAACTTTTTGCTCTGGGAATTATCTTCGCTAAATTATCGCTGCTTCTGACGCCTTGCAGGCGTTGTTCTTGCTTTCATTTGTTGGAGCAAGTGACGCGACTGAAGATTCTCCCAGATCTACAGTTTCCATTGTTTCCAGCCCGACCGACACTTTTCCCGCCACTCAACGGTGCTTTCTGTTGCACCTGACTGCGTTTAGATAAATATATTTTTCTTATGACAGGAAATTTGCAGCGTAAAGAAAAATTATGGAATACCATGACATGTTTGCCGGCGGAGATTTATTTCCAATAAAATTATATTCAACATTTTTATGGCTGCCCCTGCCGATGCGCCGCTTGACTCAATCAACGAAAAGTCACAAAGCATAATAAAAAGTGCAAACAATTATATAAATTGTACAGAAACATGGTCAAGCGCAAATTTCATGCACTGTTGCCCGATGGTTTTGTGGGCCCAGTGACCTTGGATAAAAAATATATAATGTGTATTTTGCAAACCGAATATTGTTTTTGGCAAATTAGCAAATGCAAATAATAGCTAACAACGGAAATATGTCATTGATATCGGTGTCACTTTGCGTATAATGACACTGAGCCACAAAAATTGAAGTTTTTTGTGAAAATATGCATTATATTTAAAGTGTTTTATTATTAAAGTTCGGTTCTAGGTTATAAATATATAAAAAATAAGGAAAAGCCCTTGTAAAAGCAAAAATTGTTTTTAAACTACAAATGAATGTTTTTTATAGGTTTTTAATACTTATATTCCCTGTATTATTTTTATATTACTTTAAAAGTTGTTTTTTATATACAAAAAAAAACGCAAAAGCTTTTAAAAGCCTGTAAAATCCCCTCATCTTCCTTTTATAAGTTTTTTAAAGGCGATACTTTACATAAATCAATTCTTTACCTACAAGGTATAAAATAATTTATCCAGCTTTAAAATTCTGTGCATTTTAGCTGGCTCCGAGTTTGGCAAACTCCAAGGTTGATTCTATTTGTCAATTTGATTGTCGAACACATGTTAAAAAGGTCCCCGCCGCTGATGGGATTTATGCAAAATAAATCGTGTTTACTGTGTCTTAAAAAGGCATTTTATTTTCGTTTGGCTTTATGCTTACCTGTTGATGGCATTTTTAATTAGACACTTACTAAGCGATTGCCGCTGCAGCATTAGACGCGGCTGGAGGCCCAAGACCCCACATTGGGCAGAAGGCTACCCAGTCCAGGTCCCCAGTCTAAACTCATCTCGGACTCCGCTTCATTAGCATCGCGTTTTTGCTTTATGAAAATAGCGCTCGCATAAAAATTGATTGCCGCCAACAAAGCAATTCTAGCAATATACGAGACTCTTATATATATGGCCAGATATTTAATTATTTTCTACAATACAATGTATGTATGCCTGCTTGCCCCCTCATAGTGGATTATATTGGCGACAGCATCGTATAAACTTATGATCTCATATCCTTAGACTTAAGAGGCTTAATGGGAGATTATTTTGAAGCTTTAATGTGTCAGGCATTACCGATTTTTTTGGCTTAAAGAAGATGTCAAGTTAGACTTGACAGCATTAAAACAAAAGTGCCTTATAAAGGCAAATAATAGCCAAAGTAAATAAATGAAGTCCTTGAATCAAACTTCAACTATTAGAGACCCTAATTTATTTATTGAAATTGTGTTTTTATATTTGAAAAAACAAAGTTAAAAATCTAAAAAAAAATATAAAGAAATTACGAAATTATCCGGTATTATTTCTCCTTCCATCTCCGGTTGAAAGTTCATTGTGCTCAATCCCAAAGAAAATTTTCGGCTATCCGACGATCACGTGCTAAATGTCGGCGACGACGTTACGCAATCGAAGTGGCATATGTAAAGCCTACTGATCGGATTGATTGACGGAACTGTGCTACACGATCCGATCGCACTGTCGGCGCTATTGTCGTCCAGCCAAGACCAATCCACGCCCATGTCCGAGCTGAATTTAGCTGAGATCATTGGTAAAAGCTCATGTCGCAATACAACTGCTCGTTGGAACTGAACAAGCTCGCTAAACGGTCGTATGTGAGCGGAATACTGTAGCGAATCAGGCCGGCAGGCAGGCAGGCAGGCCAGTCAAGTCGGTAGCGGCGGACACTTTTACGATGATTTAATGAGACCGAACGCGCCGCCGCCTGGCACTCCGGCGCGTAACACCGGGGCATGGAGAGCGGACCAGAAGTGGCACAGTTTTCTACTCGAATGTATTTCTTTAACGCTCGGGGCGCTGTCTAGAGCACGAATCAAATCTAACTGGAGTGCCAAAGTGCCATAGAGAAACAAACAACATTATTCTGAGCTGAGCTTCGATTTGGGGCGAACAAATCCCCTCGCGATAATCAAGGGGCCAATTCAAGCTGCCTTCATTGATGGCTTGTGGTTCTTGAAAGTGTTTTCTATCTTTTTGTACATACTCTTTATGAGAGCGTTCTAAGTAAAAGATAAAGAATATTTTTTGCTTTAAAATATGTATATAAATATCAGTTGTTTACTGGCAAAAGCATGCAGAGATCTAAGGATATGTTTCTAAATATCTTTTTATTATTACATTTAAATATATATTTTTTTGTTTTTGAATAAAAATCTATCCCTCCAAAGGGTATAACTAGGTCGCCTTTTGTCTAAGCCAGTCCGAACCTTTCTTCAGTTTTATTTCTTCGTTTTGGCACTTGGCTTTTTGAATAATGATTCATAACTGTGGCCTGTGTGCTCCGCTCCACTCCGCTCCCTGTTGGAGTGTTGTTCGATTCTTGAATTCGATGTACATGTCGTTGCTATCTTGTTCCTACAAATCGCGTGCTGATCGAGCACTCGCTGTACCCCGGCAGCACCTGCCCTGTGTTCCTGCCTCGCCCTCTCTCTGTCTCTCTCTCTCTCTGTGTGTGTTTGACAAGAGCGCTACACACGAT
Organism: Drosophila truncata; assembly: GCA_008042515.1. Taxonomy (NCBI): domain Eukaryota; kingdom Metazoa; phylum Arthropoda; class Insecta; order Diptera; family Drosophilidae; genus Drosophila; species Drosophila truncata. The sequence continues at coordinate 76,739 of VNJQ01003556.1, read as the reverse complement.
TTTAATGATTCCCTGCGGTCGGTCGGTCGGTTGGTCCGTAGCTCCCCAATAAGAATTATGACTTTTTCAATGTGATTTCATTAATTCTGGAGGCCGCCCCCTCCTTGATCCCCCATTGTGGCTGTCTTCCTGCGCCGACTGCGATTCTCCGCCGTTGGTGTTGATGGGTGACTTTTACTTGGAGGCCCCCTCTGGCCATCAACGCTTTTGGTTTTCTAATTTTGGCTTAGCTCCGGAGTTGGCAAGCGTGTGCCAGTTCCTTGAACTCGTGGCCAACAACAGGGCAACTTAATTAACTTTCAATCACTTTTCGAGTTCTAGAAAAAAAGAGTAATTCATGGTGTTCGGTTAAGGGGTCGTTGCATAATGGTAGCCAAAAGTACTACAAAGGGGCCTTGGGCTAGGGGAAGGCCATAGAAATTATACAATATTCTCAAGAAGTGAGAAATCTGGGATTCGAATTTAATAAAATTATAGATGAGTTTGACTGATATGAAATAAATTTAAGATGGAGTCTTCAGAAAGCTAAGCTTCACATGAAAAACATAATTTAAATGGAAACTTCATATTAAAAACATAAAGATAATTATTTTTAGGTATTTAAGATGACATTTGTTAGATTCTTTCTCGTTTCCCACAGGCTAATTGCTGTTTGGCTTTCGGCAAATAATTTGATCCAAATTAAACCCAGTTTGGTATAATAAATTCTAGCTTAATCCTAACGAATTCCAAAGCCAAGCTCTGAGTGGCATTTGAATAGGAGAGCCACTCAGTCAGTGACTGCCAAACTGTGCCGTCGATTAAGCCGGTGATCTCATTGTTGTCCAAAGGCCGAGAAAAGCAGGCGTGCAGAATTCCGGCTAAGATCAGACTTCTTCTTCCTCTGGTTCGGTTTCCCCTTAAAGGAAATACACTGATTTTGAGTGAGTAGTTCTTGGCTTTGTTTGGCTTGTGGGCTGTTTTCGCTTCGCTTTGTTCTAATTGCGCTTGACTGATTTTAATAGCCGACTTGTGTTCGACTGCCCGGCTATATGTTATTAATCAAGAAGGCATGGCGTCGCCTCTTCCCCTTTTATTGTATTATAATTGCCTGGAATCATGGCCATGTTCGGTATGATGTCACCCCAACCGCCCGGGTAATTTGTCACTCATCAAGAGGAAACAAGAGCCGAGACTAGAAGAGGGCCGCCCTCTTCCCCTCCATCCAAGCAAATCAATGCCAATGACCACAATCCGTCTAAACACCTACTCTTCTGCGGCGGCAACCTCAAGCCCCAAGCCTCTAGCCTCACGCCTCACGCCATCTTCATCTCCATTCCCATCTCCATCTCCATTTCTATCGCAGGCTCTACCTCTGCCACGGAGGCTGCGACCGAGTCCAGTTGATGCCACGTCCATAAACTGTGCGCTTGTTTGTTGGTTTTTAATTGGCAGCGCCATAATCTATCATTAATTTTGCCATAAATTGTTTCCATCAATGCGAGGGCTGCCGATCCGGTTGCCAGCGCCCCAGCGATCGCTTTTATTTATTTTTATTTTTCTATAAAGCGTATTCTTTTTATCTGCGTTTGCAAGATTTATGCGCGCGGCTATAAAATAATATGCTGCCATGGCAACGCCAGTGAGCTAGCCTGCCAGCCTGCCAGCCTGCCAGCCTGCCAGCCAGCCAGCTAGCCAGACGATTCTCAGACGGGACGCTGGGGGATGGGGTGTGGATAAGGCATGGGACTGACTCCTTTGGGCCGCATCCTTTGGGCCAATGCCAACTATTTAGCTGGCTAAAAATAGCGCCTGACACACACAGACACACACAAACACATACACATACCGCAGCAATTGCAATCACTCAGTTTGTTGCTTAAGTCTTTTGTTTTATTTCTGTTTGCATTTTTCAGTGTCAGGCTGCCGCTGCCGCTGCTGCCACTGCTGCTGCCTGCTGCCTGCTGGCAAGGATGAAGGCAATCGGCTGGGGATCGCCTCCTCCTGAAAGTGAGTTATGCAGTCAACAGTTCATAGAAAATATCTACCCAGTGTCTGCAGCCGCTTCTGCCCCTAAAGATCAGCCAGAATACACCTAGGTATATTTATTTCATCACAATTTAAGGTATTTCCCCTGGTGCCAGGCGAGATAGTGCTTTGATTTCTCATCTAAAACTGCTGACGACGTTCAATGATTGGCTTTACAAAAAAAAAAAAAGTGAAAAAAGAATTTTAGGAAATATTTAGCTTTACTTAAAATATTTGTGGGCATTCTTAGGATGACTTGCCCCATGAAAGGAGGTTCCTGTAAAACAAAAACTACTTTAAAGAACCATTTACATTCTTTTCCGACTAATATCTCACATTAATTTCAAATATTGGAGTCTTTTTTTCAAGTGCATGTTATGAGGACGATCATATATCAGCGGATGCTGCCTTGATCGATTCCAGTTGGCACATAGAAACCCCAACCCTTTGGCTTTCTCTGGCCATCAAACGCGGAAGACCGGCAGTCTGTGGCAGAGATTTCAATAAAACAACGCCAATGGGCTAAATGGGGTATTGGGTATTCATGACGGACCAGGGAACCACTGCCGCCGCCGCAACCACCGGAGCAACAACGAACCGGACCATTCACATACACACATTTTGTAATAAAATTAATGACACGTCATTACCTTAATATTGTTGTTACAATGTGAGCCCCGCAAGTACTACTCGCACTCGCATCGTGCCATGCTCTTGATGCGGGCCTGGCCTGGCCTGGCCTGGACTTGGAGTGGAGTGGAGTGGAGTGCAGTGGACTTGACTTGGTCTTGAATGCGCAGACCCTGGAACCGTTACCAGACTCGGTCCAGAGCTGGAGGGTGAAAAAATTTCTTCATTCTTTTGGGCCAGCACCCGTCATTAGTTCTAAAGCATTTAGCGTTTAAATTGATAAACAACATTTACATGCAAATTGCGGTCATTTAGCGATAACATCTTTCTGAGTCGCCCGGGCTAACTGTGGGGCAGGCAACGGTTCTCAGGCCCCTTCTGCTGCTAATGAGCCTGCCTGCACATAATGGCCACTACTGGTAATTGAATATTAGCCGGTACCTGAAGTGGGTCTAGAGCTGGAGGAAGATATTCTTCAATCGCTGCGAAGCTTGACAAATTTGCGGGGTCAGTTCGGTAGCGGTCTTTCGGTGGCAGGATGGTGGTGGGATTTATGCGAGATCGGCACGCCATGTTGTGACGCTGTGATGTGGCATCTTAAATGCCAATAGTCGCTCCCCATTGATGCCTCGGAATTCGTGTAATTGCCCGGACCGGCCAGGCCAGAGCGATGTCCGCCTTTGTGACAAGGACTGTGACAGCCAGATAAACGTTAATTGATGGTGCGTGATGTGAGAGAGGGTACAACCAGGCAACTAGCCAGATTAGTATGAATTCAGTTGGTTCTTAAAGCCAAGCTGGAGCTGGAGCTGGAGCTGAAGCTGAAGAAAGCCTCCACTCACACACCCACTCAGCGAACGATAATCTCCGCGGGGCACTTCCTGGTTGCACTTGGCCCGCAAAATTGCACAATTGGGATGCGCATTTACTTATGCAAATAACACACATACTCTGTATACAGTATTTGCCCGAGACGATGAGCAAAATATTAAAATATTTTTTATGACTTAATAAAACATTTTTTATTAAATTCGAGCAGACGGCAAAGCGCAGTCCGGCATTTCAAATGCAAATCGCATGCAGAGCCACAGAGAGCAAGCGCCTGCGGGCCAGGCTTGGGCTTTGACTGGGGCTTTAGAATTTGAAATATCTTTGAATTGCAACTGCCAATCGTGCATGAAGTCGGACCAAGAGCCAGGACTATAGCCTCAACGCCACAGTTCCCGCCCCTTTCGGGTTCTAGTCGAAGAGGTAGCAAAAGTAAATGTTTAAAACATAGCGCCGCCGTGCACTTTTCTCTCAAGGCAAGCGTATAATTTAAATTTAAAATAAATAAGAAAAGTAAGATGAGGCAACCAGGGAGTAGGGTGTTTAGGCACTTTAGATGGCCTGGAAAATGAAGTAATTATATAATTAAAACAATATTTCGTATTACAGTTTAAATATATGAAATTTATGAGATTATTATATTATTTTCGTGAATAAATATAATCAAACTCTTTAGGTTCAGGTTATATACATTTTCATAACCCTTTCCGAGCCAGTTACTTCCTCCAATTAATATTCAAAATTCAAATTCCCCTTCTGCATGCTGGTTCAGATCATATATCACAACCCAAACCGATATAGCCCCAAGGAAAAATGCTTCAATTTCCTCAATGATAAACCCTTTTCGTTAAGCTCATATGCCCCAAAAATGAGTTTAAAATTCACAAGGCAGACCACATAAATCCAGAGCGATTGCTCGCCTGCTGCTGCTTTCATTTCAGCAGCAGGAAGAGCACTCACTCCAGCATCCAAAATCGAATGCAATTCAGAGTCAATCCAGAGCTGATCCCGCTGAGCGATTCTCTGATGCTGGGTAGTAGTAGTAGCAGCAGCTCATAAATCTCGCGGACATGTGCGTGTGACGGAGCCACCAACAAGGCGGCGATTGCGTGCCGGAGACAACCACAGATGGGAGTCTGACTGCGTTCTATAAGGCGTGGCACGGCAGAAATGCGAGAATTTCAGCGGGTTTTGTGGCATTTCGATCTAATTAGACGAAATGCCAAAGATGCTCAATTGGCGCCTAAGTGTTTGTGACCAAACCGGGCTGCTTGATCTGATTAGGCATCGAATGGAATCAAAGCGATCGCGCTTCTAATGCGATCCATCCTCGATTGGGCATGGCAAACAAGATTCAACAATTTGTAGCCGGCGGGCCATAAATGGGCCTCCTTCGCTGTAACGGTAACAACAGCTCAACTCAGCTCGCTGTGATTTTCATTTCAATTGAGTTATCTTCCGCAGTCCTCCTCTGAGCCACAACCACAGCCACAGCCACAGCCACAGCCACATCCACATCCATTTCAGTGCCGTCCAGCAGTCAGCTTGATCTGCTAATTTGCGGTTAGCGTTAATGAACAAAGCGTCGGGAGAACACGGAGCTGAGAACACCGAACAGCTGGCCACCCACTCGGCCATAAACAAGTTGGCCTGACACTGGCCAACGTTCAGTTTTTTTTTTGTTTTTTTGGCCATGTCGGCGAACAGCTGGCTAATATATATGTAACGACTAACTGTACATGAAGCGACAATATATCTTTAACATCATGCAGCAGGCCGCGAAAAACGTGAGGATTAAGTTTAGGATTCGAATACGTTGTACCTTAAGCGTATAACATCTATTAAAAATTTTAATATCTGCCTTATATATACTTATTTCTAGATAATAAAAAATAGTTTACTTGCTTTGCATTTATTTTCATGCTATTATTAAGTTAGTACTTCCTTTGAATAATTAAACAATTTCTTAAGTATTTAAGTGCTACTAATTAATAGCATTAATGTTCTATTCTGTACTAAAAAGCTGCATCTTAACCATACCAATCCATCAAACATACTAGTTTCAAACCATAAAAGAAAGCTCTTAAAAAATCTAAAAAGAAAAGGCAGCGTGCAGAAAGAACTGTATTAGATTCTCTATAGGATTATATACATCCAAGCAATTTTCGAATTATTCTCACTAGTTTCAAGCAACCATTTCAAGCTTAAGCCAAGTTCATTATACCCAGGCTGCCCCAAGGATATCGGGCAACGAAGAGGCCGCCGGCGAACTGTGATAGCAGCAACTGTTGTTTATTTACTGGGATGCCGAGAGTGGAGGTTGCTGGTGCAGCAGGAGTAGGAGGAGGAGCAGCAGGGGGAGCAGCAGGCGGAGGAGGTACCGGTACCGTGTGCAAGCAGATAAAATCATTGACGACTGGCAGCCGCCGCGTATCCGTATCATGATCGCCCAGAAAAAGCACTCGCAATGCGAATGCTGCACTGGAAGAATAACTAAGATACTTTTGAGATGGAAAAGGAAATATTTTCCAATCCAATTTGTAAGTTTCAAGTGTAAATTATCCCAGGAAAAATAGTCTTTGCTAGGCAATGCCTGAATTAATCTGAAGATGCCTTTATTTCTTGACATTTTTCCCTGTGCAGCTAAGCGCACTTGACTTTGGCTCTAGATCTACGGCGGGATGCGCTGGGAGCTCTGGCCTGTCCACACATTGCACTAATTATGTGGCTGCGAAGGAATCTAGCGGTTCGTTCGGCTGTAATTTTTCCGCCGTTTCCGTGGGCGATGCACGGGTCTGGGTGAAATTTTTTTGGGCTTCCACGAGACTGCTGCACAGCAGCTGCTGCGTGATTCGGGAGATGGGAGATGGAGATCAGCTCGCCCGGCTCACGGCCATAAATTAGAAGTATGTCATTTGGCAGCTACCGCGGGAGAAATACCCAAAGATCCAGAAGAGATGCAAGAGATCCAGAATCGGCATTCGCATTCGGCTATAATTTCATGCCCAAGTCGGGGGAAGTGAGTCGCCGACCCACTCTCTATGGATATCCAATTTCGTAATAAAGCATAACGAATTATATGCACTCGACTTGCTTTATTTCAACTGACTTGACTGTGGACTGCGGAGTAGTGGCTGTTTTCCGCTGTGGTTGTTGCCCGGCCAGTTAACGGTTTTGGCCGGTTGCCTGTTTGGGAGTCTCGAGCCAAGCCGGTAGAAGAAATTGCATGCTGCAAACATTTTCTGTCTCTCTGGTCTTTATTTTTTTGCATTTTATGAAGCGGGCCCAGAGAACTCTCATCGAATATGCGATTTATGCGGCAATTTGTAAACGAAAATGGCTCTTGCCAAGAATTATTATTGTCCATCATGAAAGGGGAGAGCTAAGGGGCCGCTAAGCCGCAGAAGGCAAAAACGTTCTGAAATGTTCGGAGCTGAAGAAGAGGCTCTTAGCGGCATTTAGCAAATATTACGAATTTATACCCATTGCGCATACCATAAAAACAAAACTATTTTTCCGTTTCTCCCCCCTCGACCTAGGCCTCTCCTTAATTTCTTTGAGAGAACTTGCCATGATGAATGCTTGGAGGATATAGTTAAATTATAGGGAATGGCAAAGGAATTTTTAGTGGTCTTTAGTTAAGGAAGCCAGGAAGCTTTTGTAAGATATTATTTATAGAGATCTTAGAACGGTATATAATGGATATATACAAAGAATCTTGTATAAAATGTTTATAATGCTTTGATACACAGCTAAGAAGCCAACCCGCTTGTACATATATAATATATCAGTATTAATCTAATAGTTGTTAATCTAAAAATTATGGTTTGTTTCAATAATTACAATTACAAACACATCAGTTTACGGATTTCTCAATATCGTGCCATCCTGGCCAAGAATCCTAGCACCATAACTTAGATTTCTGTACGGCAGCCAGATCAGATCCCAAGAGGAGCGGCAAAAAACGCATAAAATTCGTTAAATGGGAAGCCTTGAACTTGACCCGGCCAAAAGCGGCAGCCAAGAAGCACAACAATAATAATAACAATAACTGAAGAATCGCAAACGAAATCGAAGAAGGCTGACATTGACGCCTGGCGTGGCCTGTAGATCTGGTCTGTGGGCAGCCCAGTCAGTTGACCATGTAAGGGGTTCAAGTGGTTTGGGGTCCAGGGAGCACAGCTTGAAATGTTATTACATGCGGGTGAAATATAAAGGTGAAAAAAGGTGAACAAGAGTGGAGAAAAAAATTAAACCTTTTGACACAAGGCGGAAAACGAAAATGGCGTTGTTGTGGTTGTTGTGGCCAACATGTGGATGCTGCCAATTACTTGTTGTAAGCCATCAACATCAAGCGATTTGGCCAGGCAGAAGTAAAAGCCACTCGTTGGCGGTGTTGGTGGTGTTGATAGCCATCTTCTTCAGCTTAATTTAGCATGTCTGCGCGGCTCAACACTTTTCGCAACGCAAGGCAAGGCAAGGCAAGGTAAGGCAGGCCAAGTCCCAGCTCCAGCTAAGGCCATTACAAGTCCATATCCACATCTATAGCCACGTCCAAGTCCAAGACCAAGTGCAAGTCCCATTCCCTCGACTGCCAGCGACGGACGTGCCCATTTGGCAACTTGATAATCTCTTTCTTAAGCGCTGCGGCCAGCGCCAATCACTCAGGGCTCACAGCTCAGAGCCCCGAAGAACCCTTTGGAAGAACACTCTATTCCAGCCCCCATTCCTCATCATCAAACGTGAGCGCTGTGTTCCTCTTTTCTCTAATTGTCTTAAATCAATCACAGAAAAGTGTTATTATGACAGCGTTATTAATCGTGACAGCGCACTCTGCAAATTGCCCGGGAACATTGGTCCCTCGGACTCTTGGTTGGATCTTGGATCCGTCGGTCAGTCAAAGACTGTCTATACTCCATGCCATGCCATACTATGCGCCTAATGATTTGAACTTGGACCGACATTAGTGCATAATGCAGGGACCAAAGGAACCACCTCCTCATCCGCCTCCTCGGGGAGAAGGGTTCCATCATCATATGCGGCCCACGCGGCGAATGCCATTAAATGCAAATTATTTCCATTTCTGTGCCAATTGCTGTGCTACTTTTGCATCTCTGTGGCATAGAGTCTCGGCTTTCCACACCATCCATGTTCCCAGTTCTATTTTGCCCCGTTCCTGTTCGTGCGCATCATCAAAAGCAAATCATCAGCCAAAATAGAAATGCCATTCCACGTACACACCGCTACCTCCAGCCAAAAGAAATTTCTTCGTAGTTTTATTGATTTTTCATGTTCTACAATTGGCCCGACCGCGGGCTACAGTGGTTTGAAAGCGAACAAGAAATGTTATAGAAAAGAAATGAATTATTATTATAATTATATACAAAATAAGAGTTATATTATTGTTATTTGCAGGGTTTTTTGTTAAGAAAGGTTACTTTCGAAGACTAACAGTGAAAATATTACTTGAATTTAGAAACATATATTAATAAATAAAATAAAGAATAATTTGAATTGGTTCCACTGTTCCACCGTATAGAACGTCCATCATAATTGCGGTGCTGCTCGTTGTTCTGTGCATCTGATTAGAATTACAGAGCCAAGACAGGGACAGAGAGAACTGGCTAGGAAATGTGATTGTGGCTGGCAGGAAATTGAGGTCAGTGTTATGATTGTTTTGCGGATGAGTTTTCTGCCTTTGTTTCTCCGGCATATTTTCGCAATTTGCGCTAAATTGGTAGAGAGACGAGACCCCAGTGGGCTTTGCCTCCTTTATAGATGGGCATTCTTTCGGGGTTAGCCACAGACGACGAACACTCAACCCGCATCACTGTTCACTGTTCACTGTTCACCGACTCTTGAGGCTGATCAAACAAACTGAACTCATTAGAAACGAGAGACTTTAGAGTCTTTGGTTTTTAGCACCGACTTACAAATGCGTGGGCGTGGCAGATGAGGTAAGACAGGCGCTTAAGCGATTCGCGCCTATCCACACTGAAATTGACAGCGAAAAATATTTTCTAACCGGACTTCTCCTGCGTGCGCAAGCAAACCGAACCAGAAGCTCTGCCTTTAAGCCTTCTCTGATTTATTATTTGCCTGTGTTATTTGGCTCACACAGACTCACGCCCCTGCCGTAGATCATGCCTGAGCTCCTCCAGGTCTTTGCCTGGGGCCCAGAGAGGCACAAGCACATTCCAGTTGACAGTTCATTTGCCTATGTTGAGTCTGGATAGCCAAAGGGGGAAAAAGCAGAAAAGGAAAGGCTTGCATACGCAATTTATGACTGCCACTGCAACTTCAACTGCAACTGCAACTGCCACTGCCACTGCCCATGCCATTGCAACTCCAAGTAGTGGGCAACTTGCTTTTCTAATTAGCATTTACAAATGGCTGCCGTTTCGAGAGCCCTTCGGTGGCTTTTGGTAGCCGGCTCATTAGGAGCTGAAGTACTGACAGGCGGCCAAGTGTAGCTGCTAATTTGTCACTGAATGCTATTTGCAGAGGCTTGGCTAAATGTTTGCATGTCCCAAGGGCTAAGTATACATTTATGGTAATAGAAGGGGCTTTCACATAAAGTGACTGGTCAAACTGGGTTTTATAAGTGATTTGCTTGGAAATTGATCTATTTAATTAACAAAAACTATTTATAAATTCAATAAACATTCTTTTTGCAGGCATAATAATATTTCATAGACTTTCCCTTAAAGATCAAACAACATTACAAAATGATTGATCCCTAAACGATTCGTTATCAAGTCGGAGTACCTACTTAAAGACAGAATACAGCTTAGCCTTGGCTAGCAGCAGCATTTAATGGTCTCAGCCACTCAAGAGCTAAGCCTTCAGCTGCAAATTAACCAATCACTTAACATTCAAATGCCGGTCTAGAGCACACGTGTGCCAAGGACCTTCTTCAGCTCCGTGGGTACCAACTTGTAAGGGGCCCAGAGTGCAGCTGTCATCCCTGGCGACTCGGAGTCGTCTGCCTAATCAGCATCGAACTGAGCCAAAGCTGAGCTGGAACCTGGTGGCTATACCATTTTTAATGGCTTTCAGATTGCTGTGCTCTTTTCTACTCCGATCAGGAATTCACTTGCTGGCACAATCTCTGGCCAAAACCAATACGACGACGCTTAAGAAGTCAAATGAGCGATGAGCAGCCATCGAGCAACTGGTTTCCTAAGCCCCACTACTGCCAGCTAGATCTATGGGTTCTTCCATTTAATATTCGGTCATGGATTTGCAGTTATGTGTGAACGAGCTCACCGGCGATGGGTAATTGGTTGGCTGCACTCGGTTTGATCTGCCTGGTAGAACCGAGGGGGGGCGAGAGATGAAAGTGTGTCAATGGCTTAATTGGCTGCTGTCTCTGGTGGGTGTTCGATCAATCATTTCGATGAGCTACCGTTAACCTGGCCAAAATTCACCTGACAGATGGACTAAGCGAAGGCAATATCGTGCCAATCTGATGGGCACGTTTTCTTCCCCGAAAAAAAATGACCCAAAAAAATAAAGCTCAAGGCAAAAGTGCACTTCTTTCATGAAGAGATTATCGATGTAATTCCGGTGATCTTTGGTCATTTGCACCTTAAGGTTTCTGAAAGCCAAAATGGGGTGTGAATAGGTTTTGATAGCTCATTGAAATTTGGTATTAAGTTAAGCCTTTTGACTATTCCAGTTGCCTGAAGCCGAAGTAACCTAAAAATTAACCAGAAAACAGAGCTCTCTCAACTTATTTCGTATGTAGTAAATTTTTAAGTTCAATAAAATAATATTTCCAGTGTAAGCAAGACCGGGAACCATCATCAATCTATCTGTCTCTTTGCTTAGGCCAGAGTGCAATCCTGGTCGAAGGCCTTGCGGCAGCTTAGCCAGTGCAAACCCTTCATTAAAGCTACTTAAACTGCGGCTACCTAGGACGGGGGACTCTGGAGGATTCATCTTTAATTGGCAGTCGACATGCAACAGTTTCATTTTTCAATGTTAACTGTAAAAACAAACACGTTATCCCTGGCCGTTGTAAACAAATCAATTTGGCATCGGCAAGGACCACACTAGAGCTCAAACCGGGGCATATGGAGCCTTATGAAAGACTTACAAGGCTTACCAGGAATTCAATTAAGCCGCCCCAAATGGATCCTGCGTGAATCGATGCCAGAACCAGGCAGTACGTGTGAGTGTCTGTGTCTGTGTCTGTATAAATGCAGACCCATAATTAAAAAATTTTAGCTCTGGTTGAAATTAATTTTGAATATATACCCCGTGTCTCGGCACACTCACACACACTTGACTTGGACATGGCCGCTTTTGAAGCAAAGCCGCCGCGCAAATTGCCTAGCCGAGGCCTCAACTCCCGATGAGGCCAAGAGCCATGGGAACAGGGATCCAGAGATGAGATGAGTTGGCCTGACGCGCGGATTAAGTTGAGCATTCAAATTGAAACTGACATCTTGGCCGAGGCCTCTTCACTTCTCCTCATCACGGGCACGGCGCGTCCACTTCACACCACCGCCAGTCGCTTGTCAACGCACCTCGCACCGCTGCTCATCAACGGAGCTGGTCCTGCTGCCACTTGGAGGATGGTCGTAAAGAATGAAAAGAAATCCCTGGCGATTAGTTACATTGTCTGTGCTCTGTGCTAATAAAAGATAGTCCAAAGTCGTAAAGGAGGCAGCAGTGCGTTTTAGGGCCAGCTTCAGTGCCAAAATCCGTAATTAAATGCACATCAAATAAAAGGTTGGGAAATATTTGCCAAGACGTTGCTAATTCAATTTGACGAAGTGTCGGCCAGCTTCTGTTTTTTATTTGGGATTGTGTTTGCGCTTGCATTTGACTAATTGCCAGCCAGCTGCTCAGGTGTAGGAGGAGGAAGTGGTCCGACGGTTATGCAACCAGGTCAACAGAGGCACGATTTGCCAAGCTCTGACTATGATGAACACCTTGTCCGAACGCCCAAACAATCCATCAACTGCCTGTGCATAAGAGCTGCGAAAATAGTTACCTTTTTAGCATAGGTACCATACTCCGAAGCGAAGCTACGAGCTCGGGGATGTGTTGGGCAATCTCTGGCTCGGAATTCCTTGAAGATTTCATGATTTGCCCCTAAATTAGTGCACAATTATGTTTAATATTAAAAAATTGGTCTGTTCCGACAGCACAGCGATTATCTTTTCGTTCAGTTTAACAGAGTTTTTGTGGGCAAGTGATGTGATCTTTCTTTAGAGATGATTGCTGACCTCATAGTCTGCCAGAGCCTAGAGTTTTGTACAGGTTTTTTTTTATGGTTTTTATGATTGAAAATAATGAATTTTTACAGCAAGAACTTCTGTAAGCGGGTGACTCAAGTTACAATACAATATTTAATAAGGTGTGTCATTGATAAATATATTCCTTAATTGTTTAACCTCTAAAAAAGTAATCATTTTATGGTACTAGCATCCGCACCTCCACAATTAATCATGTAATGACAAATCAAGCGAACCAAAAATTATTTTTATTTGGTGACCACCCGTTGTGTGAACTTGAGAGTCATTAAAATAAAAAAACTTCTCCATATACAATATTCAATGAGTAATACTTTGCGACTTGCACAAAGAATAAGCCGCAATGCACTCTGGCTTCGAATATTTGCAGTGTCTAATGCAATTTTGAGAACTGTCAGTCAGTTGTGTCAGTTGTGATGTCATTGCATCGATTGAAAAATACCACGAATGAAATCGAATGCCAAATTTTCGCACACCGAAAGACACGATCCATAAGCAGATGGTTATTTATAGTGGGTATATTGGGTATTGAGAGACCCGCGAGCGATGGACACCCACGTAGGCGTTGATTTTAAGCTGATTTCAAAGCCAGACAAATGTGCGGCTTAGCGTAAGAACGGAGTTTTGCACGCCCAGCGACTTAAAGCGAAATTCAATATGCTTTTTTTTTTATTTTTTGTTGTCTCAAACATTTTTCTCGAATTTTTCGTTGCGTCAGCGCGCACAAGTCAAGTTCGTTGCCTAAGTCTTTCGTTTCGTCGAGAAGAAACCAACGCAAATTCACCACCAAAGAGCACGAAAGAGAGATATGTAGAGAGCGGCTTCTCAGAGCGGTTTGTTGCCAATTGGAATTGTCAAAACAATGACGTCACGGCTGTAAACAACAACACTCGAAAAACCAAAACAAACCGATGCCGGCCACGTGATTCCGCCGAGCCAAAACCCGTTCGCCGCTCTGCCAGCTCTCAGATTTCCAGCTGGAAAGCGTTTTGTTTACCTAAGAGAGCGATCGGGGCACCAGAGCCCGCAGAGCCCGCAGAGAGACCAGAGCAAGCTCCCGCTCACGTGCTCGCGTGGAGGCCGTCCGCCTCTGCAATTTGTGCATTTGGTCAAGTTCAAGTGTGGTGGCGGTGGTGGTGCCCCATGGTGGTGAGTTCCTTTCGCCGGCTTTTGGGGGCCTTATAATCTCGGCCCGGAGAGGCGCGCGCCTCAGTCCGGCTGCGAACTTTAATGTGCGAGGTGATCGTCGATCTGTGAGCTTGGCTCTTCTTTAGCATCTGTGAGTAGAGTAGCGTCGTGCCCTCTCGCTCTGTCGCGCTTACGTGATATGCTCGTTCGTTGACCGCCGCGCTTACGTCATTTGGAGCTTACGTTTCGGCCACTTTGGGGGGTTTGCTGGGGCAGCTTTTGCTCGCCTTGCCGCATTCCGAGTCGTGCTTAATAGCCAGCCAAGTCGTCGGCGCGCATCGTCGACGCGTCGAAGAATAAGGAAAAATTAAAAGGAAAATCATCGCGTCTTTGCCAGGAATTGAAAAATTTCTCGAGTGTGCGCTTCACTTTAATTTTTCTTAATTGCAATCATTAAATTGTGAGAGATTCGATCATTAATACTGGATTGTGTTATGAGTGTTTCCGAAAACAAAATTAAGTCCTGAACTTTAACTCAGAAAACAAAATTATGAGAGATGTGATAATTGAATGGCAAACAAATTTATGAAAACAAAACAGTGTTTAATAATAAAAATAAAATCAATTAATTGCTTTATAAATTGAATGACAAATAATGTTGGACATTTTTGAAATTATTAAAACATTTATAACCGAAACTGAAAAGGATACATGAACAAATATAAATGCAGATGTCACAGAAAGGTTCAAAGGTGTTTAAAGACTGCAATTTGCAAGAGTGAAAAAGGAATTTATTTACTAGACTTTAAAGGAATATAATAAATAATGAGACATAAAAATGCTAAAAACCATTGTTGAATGTAATTATCTAAACAGAACATTACAAAATTAAAAAGGCTTTTAAAAATCACAATTAAATATTATGCAAATTTTATTTTAAATTGTCCATAACTTATAACAAATTTCATAAGTTCAATTAACACTTTGGCTAAAGCAAAATGTTAAACAATGTTATATATTCAAAAGCAATTTTAAAATAATATTAAAATAGAGCAAAATCTTTTATGACGTCCGAGTTTTTATAAATTTATAAATAATTAAAAGTAGTGGAAACTAAAAACTTTAAGCTTGCCATTTGAAAAATATTTTAAATAACTTTTAGTAAAAAGGACAGTTAAGTGTAGCCATAAATAATTTGTTTGCTTCAAAAAAAAACACAAAATGAAAACAAGAATTACAAATTACTAAACGCATAATAAACATCAGAGAAAATCGTTTAAAGCTATATTTTGTCGCTACCTATATACAATTAGCCAAATTGGCAGCAATAAAACAAAACTACAACGGCTAGCGAACATGCAAAACCTGCAGAATCACAAGCAAACGAAAAAGCAACGACAACGACAACGGCAACGCCAACGCAATCAAAAGCCAACAACTCTATAAAAGAAACGAAAAACAGAATAAAAACGCAAGCCAGACGGAGCACGAGCCTTTTGGCATGAGCCTCCTGCTCTGAGTCAGCCTCAGATTTAGCTCCGCAGCGGACTCTGCTCTGACATGGGTTGTGTTCTTTAGGGGTCCCTCCTGCTGCCACCTTGGAATAGGCAAAATTAACTAAATTACAACATCAACATCAACGGCAGCAGCAACAGCAACAGCAACAGCAACATCAGTAGCAACAGCAGCCAAAACGAAGCTGCAGCAAATTTGTTGCGCATGCAAATTTATGTGTAAGTGAACAGCAAGCAAAAGGGGGCTCTTTGCTCTTGGCCTGGCCCAGCAAATAATTGTGATTAAATAAAGTTGGGGCTGATGGTGCTGCTGGTGATGCTGCCGCTGCCACTGCCGCTGCCACTGCCGCTGCTAGTGCTGCCTACAACAATCTGGGGGCTGGTGGACAGTGGCCAGATCTTGGATATCGGTTGGGTTCGGCATTAAGCCATATCCGGTTCGCGAGCCTGTCTAAATTTAGCGCTTAATGAAGCCGCTGCTTGCTGGTACTGTTGCTGCTGCTGCTGCTGCTGCTGATGCTTCTGCTGCAGCGATGTAGTTCAGATACCGATGCGGATTTGCCAATGCAAACAGTTCGCAATAACTCATCACAATTGGCAAATTAAACGCCAACACAACAAATGATCGGCAGCGAGCCCAATGCAATTTGTGAGCTACAAACTGAGGCTGCAGCCACAGATGATAAATGTTCGCCCCTCGCTTATTTATGGCCACTCCAATTGAGTGCAATTGATTTTTGCCTGCGTTGGCGTTGCATAACCATGACCAACCACTAGCTCATCCTATTTGCAGATCTCTCTGAGCGACAGAGAACGTGGATAAGTGTAGGGAGAAAACAGCAAACAGTGTGTGTGTGTGTTTGTTTTCCCAAGTTTGTGCCTCGAGGCACTACAAAAGTACAACAAATATAGTCTAATTCGTGCAGTGAAAAAGTAAATAAATCAAAGAAATAACAGATCACAAAAGCACACTACAAAACATACATCTCCAGACCGGCCAACACATTTTGTTTTGCGGAGAAATGAGTAACAATAAATTATTGGTAAGTGAATAACAATATATTTATAAGATCTTGTCTACTCATTAGCTTATTAGCCTAAAGTTGACCGCAGAAAACAAGTTTCAAATGCCTTGAAATATGCGCTCTTCGATTGCCAATTTATTTATGGCTTTTCATGTTATTTAATTTAGTTTTTATGAGATTTGTGGTATTTCTCGATATTGCGGTTTCTATTCAGTCCTAATAATGCTTAATTATTTTTTAACTTGCCCAATTTGTTAGTGAATTGTGTTCCAAAATATTTATCTCATATATGGGACTATTTATTTCAATAACGAATTTGTTTAGAGGTTAACTCATCTGAGGTGTAAACAACAATCTCGAAAAGAATCTGATCTCATTGATTAACACACTCATTTATTTAATTGCTGGAGCGTTTATTCCTAATCAAGATGTATTCAAGTTTGTTCATTATATTTCACTGCTCATCAGCTGAGCCGGAGTTTAACAATTGTTTGTTAGTCAGTTTCACATGTTTCCTAATGCTGCTGTCTATATAGCAGTTATATATCTATATTTGCTATAGCTTTTGCTGTTCATTGAGGTGAGACGGTAATGTCTACCGCCCCTCGAAGGTCGAGTAGTAACTGCAAAATACTTGAGGGCGGCAAATGAGATATAAATTTGTACTTTGTGCTTTTTTTTTTCAGCACCATTATTAATTATTTTTGATATAGCGTGGGTAAAAAAAAGCACCTAGTCCAACCAAAAATAAATCTTAATTTATTTTGCTCATGACTGCCTTTTGTTTATTATTTAGTTTGATTTAACATAAAATATTTCCAAGGCGTGTTAATATTTGCCAAACTGGCTTTTGTGCCAACTGCCTTTTGTTTAGACTTTTCTAGTTATTTTTAAAAATTATTTCACACAGATTTATCTGACGCCCGCGGGCATGCGGAATTCGCCAACAAGTTTCAGCTTAGCTTAGTTTTTGGTCGATCTTTTCCAAATGTTTGCCGTGCTGCCTGAATGGCCCCACGCAGCCTTGAATATAAATCACAAAATATAAAAGTACAAAGCATAAATAAAAAAAAAAGGGAGTAATAAAAGCCAGACGCTAATGCAAAATTAATCGGTGCTCGACACGACACAGTAACAGCAGCAGCTTCAACAGCTTCGACCTAATATTAAGTAATTTTATTATGGGAGGCCTTAAACATAAGTGTTTTAAAATAAATTACAGCGGCTGCTGTTGCTGCTGCCCACTAATTGAATTTAAGTCAGCCTCCTGCCGGGTCACGAAGCAGCCGGAGCAGAGATAGCAAGAGAGGGAGGGACATCACTGGCAACACCTCTATATATGTATATGTACTCACAAATATATACAATATGCTCACAATATATTGTAAAGTCCGCTGAACACAATCATTAAGCGCAATTTACCTACAAAGTCGCATGCCGCCAACATGGGCCGTGCAAAATGATTATTACCATACGCCCCGGCAGCCACAATGGGCCACAATGGGCCACAAGGGGGCATGGGCATCGGTGTATCATATCGGCAGCAGCAGCAGCAGCAGCAGCAGCAGCAGCAGCAGCAGCAGCAGCCTCAGGATCGGGGCAACGGGCCACCAGGCAAGCGCAACGAAAGACTCGAGGCACGAACTTGACGTGCTCAAATCCAAAGTGTGGCAAATCAGCTGTGGCATAAGGCAACGGGCCAGCGGGCGATGCAAGTCCGCAAATAACAAACTAAACAAATAAATGCTTAACACAGAGGGGTGAAAAAATACACACAGCATAAAATACAAATCGTGTGGAGACAAGTCAAGTGAAAGCTGGCGAGGCATGGGCTGGGCTCTTTACGAAACACCGAATGTATTTTTTGTTGTTCACTTCTTCGCCAGCTTTTTCTGTTTTCTTAAGCACATAACAGGCAACTGTCAATAAATAATCAAAATAAACCCGCCCAGGCAACTTAAAATCATTTGCTAATTGACCATTTTTGGTAACTTGTCCCGCTTGTAAAAATATTTCGAAGGAAGTCCAATCCAAACTGAAGCATTTCATGAATTTGTGAAATGATTTTCAACCAGTGATGCAATTCCCAAGTCCAAAATGCAATTGATATGAGTTGGCGGCTCCCCGAAGTGGAAAATGGTTCAAATAATACGTTTATGGTGGCCACTATTTTATTGCTCCGGACAAATGGCTTAACCAGATCATATCTTAATGATATGCATCGGTTCGTTCTTCAATGCTACTCCTGCTGCAGCGAAAGCAAATTAAATATATATAGTATTTCCAAGTAGTAAAACTCCACCTCCGACTCACTAGCGGGTCTAATAAAAATTTAATGGCACTTTGGAGACTGCCCTAACACTAAAACTTTGTCGCAGGCAATATACTCGTACACTTTACAACCAATTCCCTTCTTATTTCAAGAGCAAAGTTCTTTAACTGCTCGGCGGCTGCTTTCCCACAGGGAATTTTAATGTCACCTTAAGTGTTTTCGCCTCGAGCTGTCGTACAGCGACATGAGATCATCAAATTTATTCCGCACGCATCACCGGCAATCGGATCTTAACTGTCCGAACTGAGCCCATTCACGATCTCGACTGGCGTGGTACGAAACATATGTAAAAATTCCCAATCCTATTAAAGGCTTTCGTTAAGTTCGGGGAACGAACAATGAGAGAAACAATAAATATCTATATATTTTGTTAATGGAAAATGAATGATGCCGCTTCCCCCCGCTCTCAAGGCGAGTGTGTGGAGTGTCTTTGAACTTTCGCATTTCGCATTTTGCTCGGTTTTTTTTCGGCCTCATACGGCGAAATTCGTGCAATTCATTATGGCTGAGACGAGAAATACTATTGACAGTAATTGCGTTTAATAACACAAACGATTTACAGTTATGTGTGAGAGACCAGAGCCCAGTGGAATGGCCGAAAGGGCAAACGAGCAATAAGCATTAATCATCAGCCAGCCAAAGCAAACTATTAAAGAGGCTTAAACGATCCCAGAACCAGGCACCAGCAGAAGCGGCAGCAGCAGCATCAGCACCGATCCCGATCCCTAGGCAACCCCTTAACCCATTCGATCTCATCGTTGCTAGCTAACTTATGCAACAATTAAGTTTTATGATTTCCATAAATATCCAAGCAGGTAGTCCCAGTCCCTGCCCTCCACTCGGATCTCATCGCATCGATTAAACTAATTAAATTGTCATAAACTTTAATGCTCCATGGCAGAGGAAAGTTCTTTTAGCCAAGTTCGCTGCCTAAGTCTTTTGTTTGCTTAAGCCTCGATCTTCTTGGCTTTAAAAAAAGGCAGATATTTAGGCATAATTAAGGTCACAGCTAATGCGATTAATACACTTACAGCCGCAGATCTCAACCTGTTCGCATTTATTAAATTGTCTTGGCAGAGATGCGTCAGTAACCTGGTCGGTCAGCTGTTTTACCAGCTTCCTCTCGCTTCTAATGGCAAAGCAGCACTCTGGGGGCACTCTCGTACTCAAGGCAAACAACTTTGGGGGTCTGTCTCGCATGTGTGTGCATTGATTTCAATCGTTTCTTATATGCAAATGTTTGTTTTCGGCCAAAAAGCAAACCAGTTTGGCATTTGGCCAGTGGTTGCTCTCCGGACTGGCCTGTTCTGACATTTGCAAACGGAACAAAGCCTTCATTGGCACCGTTTTAATTGCGTTCATTTTTTTTTTCTATAGTATATAGAGAATTTTTTTTAGAATCCACCCACATTGGTGTTTAATTGTAACTGTAAAGATAACGGATTTGGGCTGGAATAAAGTTTGTACATTACAGATTCAGCTTGAAAAATATATTCAAACTTTTGAAATATTTTATACCTGAAGAGCAGGTTGTGATTCATCTTTTAAACAAGTTTGAGTAACTTATTTTAATAAGAATTATATCAAATCGAGCTTATTTCAAATATTTTGGACTCGAATATTGTTTTAAATAAAATTTAAAAGCTAAAGAAAAATACAAGATGCCTTGTCCAACACTTTAAAATTATAAACCATCAGTTCTTGATTGTGCATTTTTAATACCATTAAATCCTAACATTTACTTTTTCCATTTACAACCCTCAGCCTAATCTCTGTCAGTTCTGGTTAGCAATCGAACTTCCAGGGAATTTTTATGGGAAATTCCAGTTTTTTATATTTTCTTGTCAATATCAAGATTTTCGAAAGTCGTAAAAATATAGCAAAAAGTTTATAGATTTTTCCAGCAGATGCTGGGACCACCAATCCAAATATGACGCCCACGTCAGACAGACAGCCAGGCCAACTAGTTGGCTTAAAAGCAAAAATGTATAAAAATCCGGCAAGAGCGAGGCGATTTTTATGGAGACATCAGCTGAGGAGCGGCAGGATGGCTGAAGGCAGCTTACCATAAGCACACCATTATCATGATGATTAAAACTTATTATTGGCCGTGTATTACTATTATTAGTAGACAGATGGAGGGATGGACGAATAGAGACGGCGGACAGGCAGGCAGGCAGGCAGGGCGGTAACACGCACGCCGACGAGCCTGTGGGATCGCTCTCCGGATATATCCTTTCCCCAGCCCAGTATATATGCATATTTTTAAAACAGGCAGCGCCCGAACATGTTATTAATACGTAGAAACAAATAAGCAAAAACAATAAAAGCGGCGAGTGCCGTGTGCCGTCTTCGGGTTCGGCAAATACTTGGGCGAAAAACGCGTTACAATTCTGCGGGCAGTGGCTACACCCCGCCAATTGGGTGGAGAACGGAGAACGGGTCCCGCGGGGATTGGACTGGGCCTGGGCCTGGCAATGGGAATGGGAATGGGTTCAGGCCGAGCTGCCGCCGCCGCCGCCGCGCACATTCACCTGGAGCTTGGGCACGACGTGCGCGGCTTTGGCCATTGTTTGCTGCAAGTCTTACCTTGATGGTCGTTCACTCCAAAGTCTCAGCTGAAGCTGAAGCTGAAGCTGAGCTGAGCTGATGCTGAATCCGTGGCTGCAACAACTTTTACTACTAACACACATGTAGGGGAGATATCGTGTTGACTTTCAGCGCGCCATCAACAAAAATATGAGCGCAGCGAGAGCGAGAGAAGCACTAAAAATCGCTCAATAATATGTACGCTGGCCATAGCAATTGAGCCAACTAGTTGGCCTGCGACTGGCCTGGGACCCAGTGCTCCACCCCAATCCTCTCCAGCCTCCACGGTCCACTCCCCCTCGCGCGTATCTGATAAATAGAGTGGTTCACAAAATGCTGCCGCCGTTGCCAGCAAGCCAGCCAGCCAGCCTGCCTGCCTGGCCTTCCCTGGTCTGCCCTGGCCGGCCTGCTGTCCTGGACCATTTGGTTGTTGCTGTTGCTGGCCAGGCCAAGCCTGTTTTTGTTGCTGTTTGTTGTTGGCCAATGTTTGCCAATAAGTTTTTGCCCCGGCATTGCTTATCACGATTTGTGGCCATATTATTTCAGTACTTTTTTTTCTGCCTTCTGCTGGGTCTCCGTAGTCTCCGGTCGTGTTGTTCGATTCGACGACGGCCCTGCATTTTTAACGCATATTTTGTAATTGTTGCCAGAGTCCGTTGTCTGGGGGCAGCGTTGACCTTTTTTGCGGATCCATTTGCATACGCACACTCTCTAGAGGAGGAGAGTCCGGAACCCGTAGACCAAATCAAGTTCGTTGGACAGAGCAGTTCATTGGCCCGTCTTAAGGATTGCCGCTGGCTGGCTGTCTAATTACAAGCTGGGCTTTTTCTACGCTTCTACTTCTACTTCTTCGTCGGCTTCATTCAGTGCTCGCTCATAATTACCGGCAAATGAATGTTATAGCCATAAAAATTAACTTTGCCCCGCCGCAAACTCAAGTTATGCTTCGGTTAAATTCCTTTTTTGTGCCTAAGCGAAGGCTAAAGCATAGAGAATCTTAGAGGGCTGATAGAAGCTGAGATACCCCATGAATATACCCAAGAAGTTCTTGTTTCATGTTAATATTATATTAACACAATGTCCAAAAATATTCTCAGAGTTTTAAGGCAGCCCTAAGTCATTTGCAGCTTATGCCCGAATCACACCCTCATCTCTCTGAAAAGTTCCTAATCATGCTCTGGCCGCCTTTTGTCTCTTGGCCTTTAGCTCTGCTTGGCTGCCAGTTCTCAGTTCTAATTATTTACACGCTCTGCGCATGCATATCAGTTACCAGTTTCTTGTTACCAGTTTTTCTGTGTATATATTTTTTTTTTTCACCGCCCAAAACATAAAACCAACTAGAGACGATGAGCTGTGCTGCCCTCGAGGCAAGTGTTTGAAATGTTGTACAGTTTAGTGGCGTCAAACGCTTGGCTGGAGATGCTAGCCAGCAGAAGGCGTAGTTGGTGCATTAGTTACATAATTCGTTTACCGTTTCTGTAGCCGTTTGATTAATTGGTAAAGAGCCAAGAGAATGCAGCCCCTCGCCAGCGAGGTCTCCCTGTCTGCCTCTGATAATTGTGCAGTCTTCTGTTAATTTATTCAAGTTTTTTGCTCAAGTCTTTTGTTTTCTAACTGTTCTAAGAGCGGTACAATTTGTGGAATTTAAATGCATTGAATATGCAAAATAAATGTAAATGGGGAAAACTATTAAGGGAAAGAAATGTGTAGAAACGTTTAAATTTAAGTAAAAATTTTATAATATTTATTAAAAAGTTATGTTTATGTCAAGATATATTTTCTAAAATATATATAATATAAAAAAGTATAACTAGACAACAATAAGTCAAGAAAGTCCACTTAGATATATCAGAAAAATCCCTGCAAACTATGCAGTTGCTTTGTAAAGTAATAAAACCCTTCAAAACCCTGCTTAGTCTCACATATTTACAACATTTCTCCAACCTAAACTACACTTTAACCCGCAATGGGATTACTTCACAAAGCTGCAAGACATTTCCCACACAAAAATCCGCTTGTTCGGCCAACTGTTTTTGATTGTTTTGGCAATAAGGAAATGCAGCCAGAGTTCAAGCACCAAGTAGCAATTACATGATCCACATAATCCCCACCACTGCCTCGGATACCCAAGATACTACAACTACAAAGTGGGCATTTATATTCTAATTATGCCTGGCACTTCCATCGAAAGTCACGCTACCATTTCCCACTCTCCGCTTGTTAGCATTGGCAACAACAGCAGCAGCAGCAGCAGCAGCAGCAGCGGCTATCATACAACAATAAAATGCTGATTAGGCATTTTTCCTTCTTTCTTTTTCTTTCAAGAAGAATACAGATGAGCGGAAAGAACTGAAATCCTAACCGAATTTCTATTGGCATGCAGCAGAGAGAGAGCGCTGTCATGGCCCAAGTTGCTACCAGACAAACACGATCACAATGATGATCATCATGATCACGACGATGATGATACCCCGAGGAGCAAGTGTTGTATCTATGCCAGCAAAACGGCCAATTTTCCATGGCCGGCCAAGTGCCAAAAGCAACAACACTTCGGGGAGAGGCTCTTTGTTTTGTTAGCTGTTAGCTGACTCTCTGCCTGCTCGCCTGCCTGCTTCCTCACATCCTTTGTTGGCCATGATTTCACCAGGCACCAGTTTGTGTGTGTGTGTGTGTGTGTGTGTGCGTGCTTCAAAGGAATTTCCATAACCGCTAGCATTCCCTGCACGCGTGTGTGTATGTTTGTGTGATGTTGGCCCCTCTAATGGCCAAAACACAAGAACATCGAGCTCGTAGATACTTCTACCACTCGATGACTTCGACTCCTCTTCTTTCAATGCCTTTTGCTTTCCGTATGTAACGAAAATGAGCGCAAACAGGGGGAAAAGCAGCGGCAGAGCGACACAGGAAAACACACACACGAAACAGGTTTTTCCTGGGCTGCTCTGGGAGTTCTGGGCCTGTTCGGCGGAAGGTGCGTGCAGGGAAAATCTGTGGAAAATGCATAGAGTTCTCTGACTTGACCCTCTCTCTCACCCCGGCTTCCTTTTGGTTGACATCAGGGTCCAACTTACGCATTTTTCAATTATCTTACACGGAACGGAGATGCAAGTTGACTTGAAATTGCATTCCTCGTGTTGCGCTATGTATGTATGTAGGTTGGTGTGGCAACCAACGGTACTCCTACTCGTAGTGCCACTCGCACTCGCACTCCTCCCGGCGGCGATCTTTTCGCAGCATTTCGTAGAGCCCAGGCAATTTGCAAAAGCTGGCAAGCAACGCGCTCAACAGGCTCATCACTTGGCCATCTAATGTCTAACTGCGCTGTCAGGCCAACTTGTTTACGCTCGGTGGCTCTCGGTTCGAAATTCTCTACCCACCGGTGCCATCAACTAGGGCATACGTGTCCAAGGCGGAAAATATGCATTTTACGAAGTTTTGCTAAGGGAAGACACTTGAAAGGTGCCTGATAAAACCTATTGAATAAGAGACTCACTTATATAAACTGGTTTTGACTAAAAGATGGTTATTTAGGCCTGATTTCAAAATTTCCGCTACATTTTGCATTCCAAGGGTGACATTTAAGATTTATAGGCAAGCCTTCCATATAGGGGATGTATTATTATTTATGCTGAGCAAGGTTTTTGCTATTTTAAGGGGACAAACAGGCCTACAAAGCTTTCTATTATTATATTATTTAGTTTTAAACGCTTTTGAAATGTTATCTAATAAGCAAAACAATAATATCATTTAGATTTCAATTAGTAACTCTCTTAATAAATCATACAAGTCTTGTAAGCATTAATCCTTTGAGTACATTAAAGAGTGTCTATACCAAGAGTTGAGTCTGTTTTTAAATTTAATGTTTAATTTACAAGAATTACTAATTATAAAATTAAAATAATGTATTCTTTTATTATTTTAAAAGCCAAACCAATCCCTTGCCAAAGTCAAATACATTTTATTCCATATTTCAAGATATAATCAAATGTTAGAGTATCCAAAATCGTTGTTCTTTACTCCTCTGGCTATGAATTGCAGTTTCAGACTCAGCACTTTGTATTTACAATTTTACATTTTGCATTCTATTTAAGCCAAATGTCGCCTCGGCCGCGTTGGCGTCAAACTACCGTAGTGGCTTTTTCGGTTTTTGGGTCAGCCGCTGTGAGCACGCGCCTGGCATAACGTCATCGCTCACTCAGAGCCAGGCTTCAGCTTATGCAATGCAGGGGCAGCATAAATCATATTTCTGGGAGGACTGGGAGGGACTGGGTGAGAGGAGCAGTATTAGACGAATATATATGGGCGCCTTGGCCTGGCCAATTACTGGCACTTATGCAAGCAACCCTCTATGTCTACTCTCCCCTCAAATATTAGAGCGTATAAGCCGCTTTTTGAACTGCAACAATAATTTTGACACTGCGAAAACATAAATAAGAAAACAGGCAAGCAAGGCAAGTAACATAAACATTAAACACTGTGACTGTGACTGACTCTCCGCGACTGTTACTGCATTGATGCGTACGTGGCGTCTATGGGCGCAACGTGACTTTGGGTCTGGCCAAAAAGTCGAAAGCCGAAAGCCGAAAGCCCAGGCAAAGACTTTTAGTATCGCTTAAAAGATCTCAGCAAAAATATATATATGTGAATATATATATGCAAAACGTGAGCAGCCACTTAAATTGAGCGTGGCGAATTCGTTGCACATTTTGCATTTTCAAGTCAAATACGCAATAAACTTCTTAAATTATTGTAAATAAAAGACTGGCTAAATGGGTACAAGTAAAAACTTGAAAAAATCACCAATTAAATAAATTAAAATTCTATTGAAACAGTCAAGAAAGAGATAAAGAAATAAAACTAATATAAATTTAAAACTATATAAGTTAAGGTTAAAATAGGTTTCCTAACATCTGTTTATCTTGTTTTTTGGCATAAAGAAAAATCAAATTTAGGCAGTTAAACCTGTTTGTTGTCCCCATCATTAATTATCTCCCACTGGCAGATTCCCCCAAGTGGCCTACTTCTTTGTTTCGCCTTTTGTATCTTCCATGATAAGAACTTGACTCGATTAATTAAGCCATTCATAAATTGATGATCTTCTTCTGAGCAGAGATCATTATCGAAACGCATAACGAATCGCATATGGCCATTATTTACACTGTCTTGAAATCCTGTTGAATCAATTAGACAACTTTATTTCAATTTGCAACAATTTGTCTTCCATTTGGTTGTGTGTTTGTGACTAAAAATCAAGTTTGACATGGCTATGAGCAAATCTTTATATATTTATACAAATATGACGCAAATTGTGACCTCATTCGTATATTATTTTAATAAAAATAAACTTATTTTTCCAAGTACTTTGAGCCGGATGAGTCTTTTATCAGATTCAAAGGCCTGCCTAATCCCACGAAAGCCAAGACTCCAAGTTGTTCCAATTTTTTTGGAAGATATAATTAATTTATTTTCAATATCAAGTCAATTTATCAGTTGACTTGACAAATACAATAAAAATAACAAATTAGCCACCGCCAGGGGCCTGAGATTCTCTCTCTCTCTCAAGATATCTTTCTGATTTTCTCTGGGAATCTCTTCAAGCCGCAGCTTAGCACAGTTTATAGTTGACCAACTGTTATACAGATTTTCAAATGCCAAACGAAACTAGTTTTGCTGCCTCGTTAGAGAAAGAGAGAGGATCGTCAGCTGTTGTTTGCCAACTAACTTGGCCAGAAGCAAACTGCAGCCGCTCTCGCTCACTGGCTTTAGTCTGCCGGCGCACCGCCTAGTGTGCACTACGCTCAATAGTTTTATCCGTCGAAACGGTTGCGTTGCGTTGTTGAGTAAAGGTGTGCCTCCCTCGAGAGCCCCGCTTCCGATCCAAACCGATTCGATCATATTTTTGTGCAATTCCCCAACATTTGAACAGCTGTGTGTATGTGTGGGAGTGAAGGAGTGAAAACTGTGCCGGCAAAATGCAACAAAAAAACGAGATTAAATAGAAAAAGCGAATAAATAAGAGTCGCAAACAACTTCCATTGCTATTTGCTTAATTTGTTAACGCCATGCAATTTTTTCATCACGAAAACTGAAACAGAAATTAGATGTTTAAGCGATTGCGCAATGCCTGAACTATTTTTCAGCGTTTGCGAATTTTTTTTCCACCAACGTTTTCCGCCCAGCAATTATATATTTGCGAATCCACGCAAATGACTACGAATCGCTTCAATTATCTGATGTGTTTAGTGATTTGACACAGTTTTTGTTTTGTTTTCTTTCGGCCACGTCTGAGTTGCTTTCTGGTTCGTCAGGTGCCAGGTGCAAAGTGCATCCCACAACGAAAGACTTAGGCAACAAACTTTCGCCCACTGCTAACCGAAAAAATAAATAATCATAACAAAGAATATGTGAGCGCAATAAAAAGTTGTTAATAACCATAAACACTTGCATCATGTGGCTAGCTATAACCTGTTGCATGTCTCTTGCAGTGGCACACTTTTTCAACACAAAGTTGCATTTAATTAATTACAAAATGAACCGAGCCGAACTGACTGAGCTTCGCTTTTAAGCTTTTATTTTCTCGAAAAAGTTTATGAATGAAATGACTGAAGTGAGTGAATGAGTTAAGTGAGTGACTTATGAATAAATACCCACGTATGCAGGTGGGCGCCCCTGGCTCCGGCTGCCCTTGGTCCAGCTTTTGTCGATGCTCCGACTTTTGTCATCCTCCCAGCTTGGAGTTGCCTCGGCAAACAACATAAATTATCAAGCTGCTGGGCTGTGGCTGCTGCTTCCACGGCTGAACCATATAAAAATATGACTTATTAATAAAAACGGACAGCAGCAGCAGCAGCAGCAGCAACAACAGCAACTTAATAAAGCCACAACCTGGCAAAGAGGACAGACACTGGCGCCTCCGAGCTTGCGAGCTGCCCCTAGAACAAGTAGCAGCATCGTAAATACTGATGTTTTGTTGATTTTCCATTAAATGTGTTAAATATGCCAAGTGTAGACGACGCGTGTGGGTTTTTCGCCTTCGTCTCTGTTGCATTCTCCTCCGCTGCATTTAATTAGCCACCGCCGGAATGTCGGGGAGTAGTGAAGTTTGCTTAGGCTCGTCAGCTAGAAAAATATGTTTTACAGAGTCATCATTTGAATTTCCAAGCAGTCAAGTGCTGAGCATAAAACAAGGGACTTTGCTCGTCTTGAAAATGAGAATAATTAGCATAGTTTACCAGCAAGGTGAACTGTGTTTCCCCCTGTTAGCTAAGTCTGTGATGTATGGCCATTTGTCTTTACATAACAAAGGGATTCTATGAATTACTTGTAATTTATTTGTTAGGTTTTATTAATTAAATGTAATTTATCTAATGGAATTGTGACTTAATGCTCAATTATTTATCTATAAATATTTTAGGATTTTGTTACTTCCCTTTTAACTTTACACTTCATGCTTAATTAGCAACTATACTTCGTAAAGTCTTACTGTCCCTACAAAGCAAAGTTTATTGGCCATAATTACACATTTTTTCAGTATTTCATATTTATATGATTTTTCTTTTAGAACCTCAAAAGTTGCCATTCCCAACGCGTGCATTTTTAATTATGCTTGTTAATTTTTGCTGCGTTTTTTATTATATTTTAGGAGCCTCTGCCTTTTGCCATCTTAGTATGGGCCACACGTTTTGCGTTTATGTTTCTTCATACTTCATTTGCGGCATAAAATAATTGCGGGGCGTAGAAATGAATGTGCGCAAGCAGGGCGTTCCCCAAAAGGCTGCAGAAAAAAATGGTTACCGTAAGATCAGAAGAGAGAACTCTTTTTTGTACGTTCTCCTCCACATATTACATGCGGAAATTACTTCATTGCAATAAAGATACGGGGACGATAAGGACCTGGCCTGCTTCAGAGATCCACAGAAACAGATGCAAGGTCGGTCAGCTGTGAGCTGCAGTTTGGTTCTGCGATTTCTTCTACTTGAGGCGAGTTTGTTGCCTAAGTCTTTCGTTTTTTCGGCTTAAATACCAAAGTTTAAGCTCGGTTTAATTAGCATAAGCAAGCCAGCCAAGCTGATCGAGTGAGTCAAGCACTAAATTAGGCTTTATAGGGTCCGTCCAGCACTCCCACATGTTGTTTCATTCAGTTCCGTGCCGAGCGAAAGTTCACGAAACTCTTGAAGGCTTAAAACAAAATAATATATAAAATATAAAAGAAACGCCTACGGGGGGTGTGGTGTGTGTGTGCGAGTGTGTGTGCGTACGAGTGTGTGGGTGTTGTGGGCGTGTAATGTGCGCCTGACACCAAAACAGTTAAATGTGGAAATACAAGAAATTCAAGTGAATATCAAGCGCAGAAATTACGTCAATCAAAGAGCTGGCAACTTGGAAGCCAGGCAGCAAATATCAAAGCTGCCTGCCTGGCCACAAATCGTTCATATTTTTCCGTCTTTTCTGCAAAGGCGGCTCTCGTCTGAGAGCGGTCCAAGCCAAAAATGGACCAGCAGAGCGGCGACTTTTGCCGAGCAAAGTGTGGGCAGCAAAGTTGCCTAGCAGCCACCGCCACAGACACATCCAAACTCTCTCACACACTCGCGAGCACCTGGAGCCAGGTTTTGAAGAAAAAAAAGTCTCCACTGACGGGGGCTCGCGATCGGCGACTGAAGCTCCGCACATTCAGTTCGTTTTCAGCGCGCGTGCGGTGCGGTTCTCTCTCCCAGTGGGCTCTTTCTTCGCGGTGGACAGTGTGTGTTAAGTGCCGACGGAGCGCCTGCATCATAAATCTTGGCGAAGCGAAGATCATTGCCTTATTTGCTTATGAGGGATCGCCTCGTCTCGTCTAATTGCAGTGAAAGTTTTGCCAGGCTCAATTTTACCCTGTGAAAATTCCGAAAAACCAAGCGCGCGCAAAGCAATCAAAAAGTGTTTCAAAGAAAAGCGTTAAATATTGTTTAAATACAACCATAAAGAAGAGGAAAAAATATTCCAGTGTCTGCCCGCAGTGTGTGTGTGTGTATCGCTGTGCTTTTTGACGGCAAATCGCTTTTGGCAGCTGCTTTGGCAGCAGCCAAGTAAGAAACAACAACGTTTGCTGGCATCGTAGCTCTTCGTTGGCAGCTGTTGGCAGTATGAACTGATTTTGGCCCAAACTGGATGAATAAAATGGTGAGCAAAATTTTTTTTGCCTCTATAAAGTGCAAATTTTAAGTGGAATATAAAACATTTTAACTGGTTGATTTTTTGGACGGTGTTTTTGGGGAGAAAAGCCATAAATAGGGGTAAAAGCAGACTTAGACTTGATTATTTAATTTAGTGAATGGCCAAGAACAGTTTAAATATGATTTAAAACCATTTAAAAAGGACAGCAGAAGACTGGTACCAATTAAAATAATATGTGTAGATTTAAAAAATAATAATGATTGTCCACAGGCAGTTAAAGAAAATTATTGCGACTCTTCTTAAAAAAGGTAAATAAATTAGACTTCTATTAAATAATATAATATAAACCTTTAATATAAACCTTAAAAATGTTGTATATGAAATATATAAAGACTTTAAGACTTCATATGAAAGGCAAATAAATATGTAGCAACTTTAGCTGCATGTGACAATAATTATAATACCTCGAACACAACCCTAAAAAAATAAATCCCAAAAAATCACCAAGCTTAAAACCATTGGCATTCAACATTTGCTTGACAAATCTCCGTTGTTTTTCCTTTTTTTACCAAGTGCAGACTTAAGCTTAAAATAGCAACTGTAAATGTGGCAAAAAAAAAACACAAACACAACCATAATAATAACAAACTACGAAAAGCAACAAAAAGAAACGTTCACTTTCATTTGTGCAAAAGATCTCAGGCCCAAAGTCATTGTGGGCTTTGATGAGTTGAAAGATGAAGATGAATACGCAGAAGGCGCCTTGTCACTGGCGGTCAGGGGCTGCTCTTAACATCCACGCTAATGCTGTTTATTTTCTCTGCATCTCATTTCGGAAATAACGAAACGAAAAACGCAAATAGAAAATATGACAAATAATTGCTTCAAATGCTCGCTTGACACACTTTAAAGAGGTGGCAAAGAAAGCTTAGCTCAGAGCCCCCCCCCCCCCCCCCCC
>VNJQ01003556.1:0-45298 GCA_008042515.1 Drosophila truncata | reverse complement strand
AACGTTCTTCTGAGCCCCCCCCCCCCCCCGGAGGTCACAAAAACACACTCGTTTCTTTATTATTATTTTTTGGGAGTTTAGGGGATTTGCCAGGCAAAAGCTGATTTTTGGCAAAATTTCGTGTATCTACAAGCGAGTTTTTCGGTTTATTGATGGAGGCCCGAAGATATCTTTGCTGGGTTTTTTTTGCATCTTTTTAACATTAGATGCAAAACACGAGTGAAGCTACTGGCGGCGGCGCCGTCTCATTTGTCAGCCAGTTTCGGTTTGAACTAGCTGCCAGTCATTTGTAAGCCATTGTCTTGGTCCCAACGTGGGCCGGGGTCCATGGCTCAACTCTTCTCATCCCATATCATCCCATCTCCCAGACCCACAGACTTACTTTTGTTTTGCTTGGCTGTTTATGCTGATGCGTTTGCCGCTTGTTTGCTGTTTCGGTGCGACGGCAAAAGGTGCAAAACTTTCACTTTATGTATTATTGTTTTGCGTGCGATCTGCTGCGTTTGTCTGTCGGAGAGAAATTACAATAATAATGACTATAAATTATGAGCCAAAGCGCTCTTGACTCACTCGCTGCTGCGTGGGCGAAAGAAATTGCCGCAATTAAGTGAGTCAAGGCACCCAAAAAAAAATACCAAATAAAGTGAATGTTTCGGTTGAGATTCTTCTGCAAAGATAAACGCTGTAAAAAGAGCGACAAATATTTCACAGTTTTGCGCAAGAGAAATTTTTAATGCAATTGTTTTTTTTTTTGTATTGCGAAATTTATGAGCCAAATCAAAAGACTTGAGACACGAACTTGATGTCTGTGCCACCAGAAAGCTACTTTCATTGAGGGATTTAGAAAGGTAGCTTTATTATTTCTAAAAAAATCATCAAAAGATTAGAGATCAGAGCTTGATATCATTGACAATTCTTTCTCCAACTCTCTATAACTTTTTGCTAATTTTCCCGCAAACTTGGCCACTTGCTTTTGGCCAAGATATTTAAGACTTCTTCAAACCATAAATTGCACTGTGGGCAAACAAAAGACTGAAGAGACACAAACTTGACTTTAGCCAATGAAACATTTATTGAATGCAAATAAAACGCCAGTTTTATGGCTGCCTAATGGCCAGTGAAACTCGTGGGAAAGAGATTTCCAGCTACTTTCGTGAAACGAATAAAAGAAACTGGCGAAATCGGTAGATTGATTCCGCAAAATTCGTTGTGTGTAATTCGTAAGTCATGGCAGTCCCTTCAGAAAGATTTATTAGGGGCAAAAATACCAAAGATGCTCTTCTACAGCGACTCTCGACTTTGTGACTCAGTCTCAGCCTCAACAAGTTGCTTTTTTCATTCACCCCACACACACACACTTTGTAGTGTAGTCCGTAGACTGTTGAACCGCCGCTCAAGGTCTTTTCCCAGCCACCAACCGAGAGAGCTCCATCAGCGTTGGAGCCAATATTCAAAGCCACACAAAATTCTAATTAATTTCGCGCTCGCGAATCTTTTTTGCATTGATCTCTGGTGGTTCCAAATGCGGCTACATTGTGTGGGCAATGGGTGATGAGCAGATGATGAAGACACGAAACCGATGAAGCCAAAGAGGAGCCGATGTGCGGTGTGCGTCAGTGCCAACCTGTACCTGTATCTCTGAGCCATCATCATCATTAGTTTTGGCCAAATGGCGGCCTTTGTGGGCGATATTGGCCCACGCATCATGACACAATCCATGGCATGGCATGACCGAACCGACCATGTGGTCCACACAGATCTCTTCAGAGCTTATGCACTTGTCATGCGTTTTCGTTTTCGATTTTGGATCGACTTTCACCAGAACACGGTTTCGTTTTCATTGCCATATAAGAGAGTACTTCTTCGCGATGACCCAAAAAATAAGAAATAAATGGAATCATCTGCGCCGAAAAAAAAAACAGAAACGAAACCCAAACAAAAGGAAATACGAAATACCACGAGAAATAAAGCGAAAGTAAAACAGCGACCAGTTTTTTGTGTTATTTCTCGATGCAGGGCTGCTGCAGCAACTCAAAATGATGTCATGCTGCGGCAAAAACCAAACCAAACCAGACTTTAGTTTTTTTTTTCTTTTTGTTTTCTGAAGTTTTTGGCGGACCCCAATTTCGGCTGTATCTGTATCAATAAAAATGGCTTCGTCTCGTGCAGCAAATGCAAAAGTAACCGGACGACTTGAGGCCCAACCCAGCCCCAGTTGAGTTCACATTCGGTTCAACATTCAGCTTCCACGCCAACACTCAAGACCCTGATCGCTGCATATAACTAGCTGTAATGCCGTTTATTTATTTCATTTTAAAAATCCCTGTCAACGGCACAGCTTCAGTTGCAGCCGCAGTCGCCGCCTTAGCCTCGAGTTAAGCCTTTAAATTTATGACTCATATTAGTTGCAACCGCCGCCGTCGACGCGACGACAAAAAAACCAACACGGAAACTTTTTAAACTGCAATTTGCAACAATTTTTGCAGCAACTGTAAAGCGGGAATAGCCCAAAAAAAAAAATAAAGCACCAAGAAACTGAGGTTTCTTGGCAAGCAACGAAGTTTTATTACACTCACAAAAACTTACTTTGGCTAAGAGTATTAATAACAAATAAATCAACTATACTAAAGACTTCTTGGGTTTCCCAAATATTCTTTTCCTAGCTACCCAAACTCCACAGTATCCTAAAGAGTATTCCAGCCAGGAATACAGGGGCATAAAAAAAAACTCCAAGACAGCAGCCTGATCTCAGGTTGTGTGCGGCCAATTAACGGAATGTCTGCTCCGATATCGCTACCGTAATTTAACTTTCAAATGCAGCAGCATGCAACGGCAGTAAAACGTAAAACCCGTTGCAGTAACTACATATCCCATATACCCATATCAGGGCGCCTTAAGCTGGAGCGTGAGCTGGAGCTGGAGCTGGAGCTGAAGCTGAAGCTAGGTCTTTTGTTTGCGCCCTGTCACTGGGCAATCGGCCTGGCTAATAACTTCATTTAAATTAATCTTGCCACGGCTTACAGCTTACAGCGTACAGCTTACTGCTAGGAGAGCAAGCGAAAACAATTTAAAATTCAATTAACTCGCAACGCGTTTGAAGCTGCCACCGCAGGCGAGCACATAACCATAAACATTTCCCCTGTCTCTCCCCATTGATGCATCCTGTCATTGTCATAGTGCCAGCTCATATCCTGTGGATGTGCCAGTGCCAGTGCCGGCTGGCACTAGCATAAATTGCAAAAACCGCACATGCTAATCAACATGGGCAACCGCAATTATTAAATTACATTTGCACGGCCTAATCGAATTGGCAAGGGGTCGGGATCGGTCTCTCCCTCTGGTCAGTAGTTCCTGGTGTACAGTAGCTCTTAAGAGGAGCGCCTCTGTTTGACGCCAAGATCTGATTCCATGCCAAAAGGGGCGGAGCTATCGGTATTTGATTTGTCGCCGGAATGAGGAGGCTGACATCGGGGCTGGATGATTGTCGGTGCGAAAGGAAGCATTAACCAGCATTGATAGCCATCAGGTTCAGGAAGAAATCATGTGGATAGTTGGCATTATATAGCCTATTTTTATATGCCAGTATTTGGGTTTTTTGCTAGATTATTAGCCTTACTTCCTTGGGAACTTTTAAAACAGGAACGTGAGTAGATGCCTTTAATCTAGTTTGGTTCTATATTGGCTATTTATGTTATTTAAGATTGTTACCATATTTCTAATCCTATATAATAAATAATACAACTTATTCCAACCTCAAGTATTCTAGTTTTCCCTCCCGGATCTCTTACTAATCCACACAATTTCACCATCAATTATCCATTGCTCGAGCTTCGGCCTCAGTCCAAAAGCCTGGGTCATGACTCAACACACACCTTGAAGGTCAACGACAAGTCGCGCAATCTGGCGTCTTTGGCGACACTTTGGAGCAGTCTCACACCGACAGAGAACATATTTGGCTTTGATGCGTGCGTGGGCTTTACTTGGCCCGGCTTGTCTTGATTAAAATGTAGTGTGGCCAACGCCAATTGGCTTATTACCCATGAGCCGCGGCTAAGACCCGGTTTGCATGCGATTCTAACAAGCGAGTTGGCAACAAACATCGGCCTGTGGTCGCGCAGAGGCGTTCGAGGTGACCGTGGGCGGGTACATGGGAGCATGGGAGGCCTTCAGCCGCGACTCGACAAGCCTCACTCTTCTGAGTCCCACACACAAAGAGCTTTTGTAATTAAAAGCTGAGCTCTTTTCACACTCAAATGGTGCGTTGATTGATATTCACGGCTAATTGCCAAAGGCTTGGCTACGTCCTCAGCTGTAAGCCGCGATGCGGGGACCTTCCCATGGCACTTCCTTAATGGTCACTTACACCGAATGTCAAGTTCAAGTGGCGGCCCTTGTACAATGAGGCATTTGATTGATGTGTGGCCCTCTTGACGGTCATAATCGTCTTGAGGATGATGTTGCGGCTGCTGCTGCTGCTGCTGCTGCTGCTGCGTCAGCAAGAAAAGCTGCCAAGTTAATGCCTAAAGGTAGTTCTTTGACTTCTGACTCTGTACGCGGGGCAATAGAAGAGGATTAGAGAAAAGTGCGGGACAAAAGGCAACACAGTGATGATCTTCCGCGGTACAGCGGCAAGTTCGTGGCCAGAGTCTTTCGTCTTTGGCCAGAGTGCAGCTAATTGGTGAGCAAAACAGCGAACAAGAGCAATAATGTACTGCAGACAACAAATAACAACGTGTAATGAACGCAGCTTACAGTTTTTTCTCTTATTTTCCTTCATTCCAACGTATGTACATGAATGAAAACTCAAGTAAATTGGCCCCCAGTCGGAGTTCGGTTCGGGACATGAACATCAAGGTGGTCGTGGCCGCTGTCGACTTCAGACAAGAGAAAAAGGAGGAGAATTATATATATATATAGTATAAATACGGATATATGTATACAGACAATAAATTGTTGAATAGCCCCAGTAGAGACCCCAAGATCAGATCCAGAGAGACGCCGCCAGGGCACGGCTTAAAAATTTATGCCATTTTAAAGCGAGAAATGAAACACGCCCCAAGTGCATTACAATAAATTATAGAAATATGAGAATGGAACAGAAAAAACACTGCAACTGAAACCGAGTCCCTCTCTGATTCGGGACCATCTCTATTATAAAGCAATTAATGCCGGGTCCGGGCCGGCGTCACTTTGCTTATTTTAATAATTCATAAAAGCCAAGAAATGAGCGCATAATTAGGACACCCGGGTGGCCCAAGGGTTCTCCGGAAAGCCGCCGAGGAGGAGTAGACCGACTTTGGACAGGGCTCATTAAAGCCAGCAAACCTGCTAAAAATAGCAGCAAACATTTGTGTTGTCCTGCTGCTATCCTTACATATTTTCATATTAATTATCGTGACCACTTGTACAGCTGTCCGACTGCAACCTGCTCGAGACTCCTTCCCATCCACTCCACTTTAGTCCACTCCAGCTGCTGGCCGATATCCCAGCCACTTGGCTCCACTCCAGACACCGCTCTAAGTATTCTCCAGGGGCAGATGCAAAGCACACGGCCGACAACGACAATTCGCGATGCGATGCCCCTGTGCAGATTTCGCCGATTGTCCGCCATTGACTTTTAGCGATAATTAACACCTAGGTACTAAACCAAATTGCAACCGCTGCCAGATGCGACAAAAAACGGAGCCTGCCTGAGAGCAGCTCCACTATGTTTTGCTGAAAGAAGAACTCTTCTTGTATAAGTTTTTTATGGCTGATGCTGCCTTCTTACATTTATTTTATTGCAAAGGCAGCCTGCCTGGAGACCCGTGCTTATTGATTTGCATTTTTACAAGAACCTCTTGTTCGCGGCGCTGTTGTCTCCTCTGTTTTTTCGTATGTCTAGATTTAGTTATTTTTGTATATTTAAATCGCTTGTAGTTGGAATATTTCAGGGTTCCCCTTCCTCGCTTGTAACTAGCCACTGGATCAGAAGTACAAGTACGGCGATAATTTAAACAGGAATGCTACCCAGGATTAGCTACAAATATCTCTATATATATATCGCTTTGAAGTGGAGTCATAAATTAAGCCAACTAAATAAATCAAGATGAGGTGGGGATAAGGCGTCAAGAAAGCCGTACAATGTAGCCTCTCCATGGAGAAAAGCAATTACAGAGCTAAAGAAATATATTATGGGATAAGAAACTGGACTTCTTTCAAGGGGATTTTCATCAAGCATCGAGAGATATACACATATATATATGAATAAGTGGTAATTTCAAAGGTATTTCTTTTTTTGTGGACGATACCCAGCAGCTTGTCCCAGTTTATTTAACAAATTTCCGTTTCGAGTGCTATAAAATTCATCGCAGATTCTGCAAAAAATAGCAGCTCTTCGCAGAAAACAAAAAACGAAACCTAGTCACTTGCCAAATTTGGCCAAATTGGCAACAGTGAATGGCAGCTACCGACGACCTGTCCGGCCATTTACAATTACCATCGACCATTCTCGGCTCATCCATGGCGGCGGCATTCCGATTCCGATTCCAGTCACATATAATCGAAGTGCGGCCTGACTCACGCTGGGCCATTGTGGCTTGACTTTGGCCCTTCTTCTACTGCTGGTGCAACTGCTGGCCAAATTCAATCAATGCATCAATCCACATGCACTCCGCGCACTCATCGCCCACGCGTCCGTCAAGGGAGAAAGAGAGGGAGAGGCTCCTGCGGTGTGGAAATTGCCAATGGACATGGCTTTTGGAGTTGGCCTGAGCTGCTGCTGCTGCTGCTGCAGGAACTGGCGGGCAAATCATAAAATTATGCAGAGCACATACCGCACAGGCACACACACATGGAGCTATTATACAATAGGCGAACGAACATACAGTCACAACGGCAAAGCCAAAGCGGCAATTGCATAAAACTCTTTTTACGATGCGTGGTTGTCGTCTTTGTCAGTGGTAAACCCAAAGAAACCATCCACATTCAGTGCACAGCGAGAAATTTCATCAAACAATTAATTAAGATGATCTTGAATCAGAATTTTGAAGTGGAAGAAGTTTTTGAGAGATTTTGAAAAGGAAATAGGGCCTGAGAAGACCTCTTTTCTGCGCTAATTTGCAGTTTCTTTGCTTAAATTTAACTGACTTCTCTATAATATTAATTAAATATTCCTTTAAATTTACTCTTATTTCTTTCTGT
Source organism: Drosophila truncata (assembly GCA_008042515.1). Classification (NCBI taxonomy): domain Eukaryota; kingdom Metazoa; phylum Arthropoda; class Insecta; order Diptera; family Drosophilidae; genus Drosophila; species Drosophila truncata. Next base: position 38,116 of record VNJQ01003556.1, on the reverse strand, counting down.
GTGTCAATAGCGATGGCTATGGCGACGCCGGGTCCGCGCACGTATGCAATGCCAGCGGCAACTAATGCCCAAGTATATAGTTGTTGTGCCTGCGGCTGTTGTTGTGGTGTTTCTCTCCTGAGTTGTGTTGTTTATTGAAGTGCGGGACTGCGCGTTATGTTTTTCCCCTCTTTGTTGTTGCTTTGGGGCGCATTCGCAATTTACAACACAAATAAACACGGCCAAGAAGAGTGGCAAGAAGGCAACACCAGAGCCAAGGTTTACTTCCGCCGGATAGCTACGTAAAAATCATATAAATTAGAATTGTAAGAAACCCAAACGCAGAGTGAATCTGCTACACATACACACACACACACACACTTCTTTCCTTGGTTTCTTGAATTTACAAAAATATCTGGGTTTATTTCCGTTAGCCGCCGCTGCTGCCCTTTTATGATTGATCGTTTCTTGGCGGATCCCAGCTTAATCATAATTATGTGGGCCCGAAAAGGGAGAGGCAAGTGTGCATGAGCAGTTAGTCAAATCAACGAAGCGTCCCAGAGGTCACCAGCCAGACACAGACACTTGTAATTAGAGTTTAGACTGCTGCCTGGGTGCTGCATTGAATTAAATCGACTGCAATTTACCTTTCTAATGGCCAGCTCCATTTATGGCCACTTGCGGACTGTACTCCTCAGATCGTGTGCGTCCATTTATGGCCAGGGCTTACTCCTTCTCCAGTTTCTTGGCCAGACAAGAGACTCTTTCACCCGGCGTAGGCGAAAATTGTGCAGTTTTTGGAAAGCCATTGAAGGCGCCACAGGCTCCGACGATTGGAGGTCAGGTCTGCAGCAAACACACACAACAAAAACACACATGTGGGCCGCCACTACACTCCAAGAAAGTGTGTCAGCCCGAAATCAGTGCAGGCTTTGTGTTGTGTGCCTTACAAAAGAGTAATTGGAAATGGGAATAAATTACAGATAATCTGAATTATTTGATGGCCACTATTTTTGTACAATTTCTTTAATAGCCAGACATGCATGGGTAATGCATGGGTAATGCATGTTGCAAATAGCTTCAAAGTTAATGGAAAAACTCTAAAAAAAAACCCCTGCTACTTGCAAATAAAAAGAAATCTCTAAGATACAAGGTATAGCGTGAAGTAAAAACTATTTAGTTTATACTTTTTAATGGCAAAGTCCTTGGCTTTAATACATTTAAGCTGCAGTGTGGCTTACAGCCACAATTTACGGCCAACTGGACATTTACGAGACTCAGGTTAGACACATTGTGCCTGCAAATCGAAGCCACAGTCCAGATCCGACTCGCTGAGGTCTGCCTTTTCAATTAAAAACTTGAAATAAATTGCGACCGCAGCGGCGTAAATAAATATTGACATTTATGTTTAGCGAGCGAGGGGCCGCCCGAGAAGATTGCTTTGCCAATAATGTTGCACACACCCAGACAGAGCGTAGCTTAAGTCATGACACACTATAAAAAGCCTAATTAACACCTCTCTTTCTCTCTCTCTCTCTCCGTATCTTTGCAGGTAAGCCATTGAAAATGCATTAAAGGGCCGGTAGGGATCGCACTCGCGGCTAATTTCTGGGTTAAATATGGGAAAACGAAAACAACAGCGTCATGGCCGAGAGGCCGGCAATGAAAGCGAAATTTCAGGATCGAAAAGAGCAGAAACCCAAACCCAAATGGGAGAAGAAGAAGCTGGAGGAAACATGCGTTGCCCGGAGTCGACATTCTTTTTAACAAGTTGCCCGCGGAGACCAGAAAAGGGCCTGAAGTCAAAGTCAAGTTAAATACGCCCGCCGTGCGTCGGTACTGGGTCCAGGTCCAGGTCCCCAGCACCAAGCAGAAATATCAGAAGATCAAAGGCATTTTAACAGCGAGCGTCCAACGCAAACAATCAACACGGCCCCGAAGAGCAAAGAGCGAAGAGGATGAGGATGAGGATGAGGAGGGTCAACTCAATGGCAGCGTGCGGCTGTTGCTGCTGCTGCTGCTGCTGCCGGCTTAAGGCCTAAAACCTGTGCACTTAGTTGGAGGACACGTACAGGATAAATTAGCAAATATTTGTTGTGCCTTTTGCATGGGGATTTTATTTCTTATTTAAGCAAAAATTGCATTTAAATTGTTGGCGTCGTCGCCGTCGTTGGCAAAAGGTCGGCAATGTAACCTTGACATTTTGCAGACTCCAGACTTTTTCCTTCTTTTCTTCTCGAGCAGTGAATAGAGTCGGCCGATGGGGAACCATCGATGATAATGTCTCAATTATGTCAAGGCGACACCACCAACCCCAAGCACCAAGCACCAGTTCGCTGAGGTGCCATCTCTTAACAAATCGAAGCGTATCGAGACTTGATCTCATTGGATGCATGTGCATAAACAAAACAGGCCAGCAGGCACACCATAAACAAGGGGCTAAAAACAATACATCAGGAATGAGGCAGGGTCCCTGCGTAGTGCAGAGCCCAGTACAAATAAGTCGGCGTCTACAGTTCAGTTCCCCCATTGTGTTGGTGGCACTCTGTGCAATAAAGAGATTTAGTAGCTCAGCCTCCTGCTGCTGTCTGGCCAGGCCTGCCCTGGCCCAGGAGTATCCACATGTCCTTCTGAGCGGTCAATGCTACCCTCTGCACTGCTCCCTGATTTGCATGCTTAACCTTTAAGCTCGTGCGGCATATTAATCTTATCAGAAACTTGTCAACAGTCAGCTACAGTCAATCGGATCTAGACGGTTTCCTGCTGACAATAAGTATACATTGTTCTTTCTCGCGTATCTTGTGGTAATGTCTTACTTCTATACATAAACACAAGGGAGTAAAGAAGATGTAATGGTTAATAACATGTAAAAATTGTTCATTATTTACTGCAAATATTTCATTATCTTCAAAGAAACATTAAGAAATCAAAAAAATTTCTTAACGTTCAGGGATTTCTGCTCCCCTGTCAAAAGTCTTCGCCAGAAATCTTTTAGAAACCGACCTTGAGGCAAAGTTTGAGCTCAAAAACAAAATTCCCAAGAAAGATACAAAACCGCAGAGATTCCTTTAAGCCGCTCTAATGATTTCCTGCTTAGGATAGTTGTAGTGGTAGAGGAACTCACCCATAAACCCAAATATGCCGCTGTCTCCTTCTTCTCGTTGCTTGCCAATGATTAATGCGCCGATCCTTGTCCGTCGATGCGCCAAAGAATTATGTATTTGGGTTAATGTTACACCGCACACAGCATTGCTTTAATTTTGTTTTAACACAAAAATTGCCAAGTACCAGTATTTATTTGATGTGCGCAACAGCAACAGCAACGACTGGCGACTTGGACTGCAATTTCCTTCCGTCGGGTAGCTGTGCTGCGCATCTTGATCGCCGGGTTCTCAGGCCGTGGCCAGAAAACTGGTATGCCATAGCCAAAGCCAGAGACAGAGCCAATGCTGCTGGCTATTTCAAAATCTAACTGTTAACTGGAAAAGTTGAACGTACTGGCAGCAGGCAGCAGGCAGCAGGCAGCATGCAACATGCAACGGCTGCACCCACGGCAGCAAAGCACTGAAAGAAGTTGTATCATTTATTAGGTATTCTTATAAAATTATTATACAAAGTCAATATAAAATATTTAAAAACTATCTTTTAGTACCTCTAAATTGTGTTTCTTAAGCCACAAGACTTTAAACTCCTTAAAAGTGCCTGAAATATGAATTTTCTTACCTTACTTAAGTCACATTTTCTATCTCAGTGCATGCAACTGCAACAGAGCGGCCAGCGAAACGAGTTGAAAGCCGTTTTCCCTGTTTGCCAGCCAGAGCTAGCTCTTGAAAGTGGTTTTGTTGTCTAACTGCGTTAGTTTCTGCTTTAAATTGTGCGCCCATGCAGCTCCATCGGGGTTTAATGGCTTTAACTGGCGACTTTGGCATCGACTTCTTTAGCGGGTTCTCAGACTGAAGCAGTGGCGGCGGCGTCGGCGCTGGGATAAATGTCATAGCGGCGGATGCACCGGGCACATTTATCATTAATCAAAGGCCCATGAGCCATCCAATATGCGGAAACCACTGTCGAATAGCTGTGTATTCCATTCCTCCACCTGGTGGTCGATCATTTCCGCTGAGCGGTCCAAGCAGAAGGCTCCTTTATTTTCCTTTATTTTGACACTGGGCCGGCAACGGCAATTACCTTCCCCTCCTCCCTGCCGCCCTGATTTATGAGTTTTTAATGAGCGGCAACTTTACACGAATTGTTAACAAGTCAAGTGGATAGTTGCACTTGAAGCTTCGAGTCGCCGCGTAGAGTCGGTAAAGTAAGGCGAATATAGCAAGTAAGGCGAGCAATCGCACCTTCACATTCGAGTCGCGCGAATTGTCAGATGAAGATGCTCCAATGATACGGCCAATGGGCTTCGTGATACCCTTATTTTTTGCAAAGTCACAGTTAATCCAACCCAAATTGCGCAATAAGATCCTTTTGTATAGATGGCAAAAATATCTTAGCCTCTGCAATCGATTTAATTAGTGCCGATTCCATTGTTTCAGGGTGTCAGAAGAGTACTGTTATATGATTGGCAAAAAATACGTATCGATATGTAAAATTCTTTCAGCAATTGAAAAATATTACCTTGATCAACTTTGACTTTTATCGAAGCTTGGGCTTTTCTATTGTCTCAAAGTGGCAGGCAATTTCAAGATGCTGCTAAGATCAATATCTTTTATCGAGGGTATTCCATCTTCTGCCACATAGACGCGGCATTTTCTGGTTTCTGTTGTCGCTGGTGATTGATTATGCATTTTCATGCGAACTGGTTGCACCACGGCTGCTGCTGCAGTTTGGTGGCATGCGGGCAGGTGAATAAGCTCACCCAGCCCCATCCACAATTCCGCCCGTAGCTTGTTGTTGGAGACAGGCCGGCGGCATTGTAAGCCAGGCGCGAAATTATATATGTATGTTCACGGATAAAGCACTGGGGAATGACTGAAATTGTTCTGCATTTTATTCCCTCCTTCGTATTTCCTCCAAATCTTCAAGTAGCACTTTTAAAGTCCGTTTTTCTCGGTGCATATAATGCTGTCAGTGACCTTCACATCGAGGCGATGGAAACATGCAATTAGAAAAAATGCTAAGCCGCAGGATCAGGCCTCAGACTTGGGGTCTCAGGTACCATTCTCCGGCGCCCCAAGATTTATGCAGCCGACTAAAAAAAGGGTTAAGCAAACGACAACGACGCACCTTTTTTGCCTGCGACAGTTTGACATTGAAAAAGCGTAATTAATTGATGGGGCCCACCAGCAGGTGGGCGTGGCCCGCCAGCTTAAATCGATTTATGCGAGATTTATGATACAAATACACACAAGAAACAGCAGAGACGACAACTATAAATGGGGCGCCGCCTGCAATTTGGAAATCAATCAAAAAAGCCCAATTGCCACTCACGACATGCAAAGCAAAGCAAAATTACAGATAAAATACGCAAGTAAATTCAACAAAATTCCCAGCTACTGCCGATTGCATCGATGACGCGTCTGCATCCGGTCTCATACTTTTGGGTGTGTTTACACTATCCCCATCATCACTCTCCGCTGATCAGCTGAGACGATGCACAAATGTTTGTTTAGCGAGTGCACACATTTTTCAAGCTATCAGCATTTATTTTTAATAAAGATGCCATCATTAATTTTACGTCTGTGGGTTTTTTGTGTGGAGGGTATTTTTTGGTCGGGCAAAAATGTGTCACTCGCTTCTTTGACTTTGATTTAGTGGCTAGACAGGTTAAAACCAGATGAGATCATCCCCAGAGCGTCGAACAGAGACGGCACCAGCGACAGTGACGTTGATGACGGTGGAGATAGCGTTGACAGCAGCATCAGAGCAGGACAGCATACGCGGGGATCGGCAAGGGGAAGAGCCAGTTTCTTGTTCGCATAGCAAGCTATTCAACGAATATTTCGGCTTTTACCTACCGACGACAGGGGGCTTTAGCTTAGACTTCGGTTGAAGTGACCAGCGGCTGTTGTTTTGGCCTTCATTCAAAAATTATTTGACATTGTACAAATATTTTGATAAGATCTACGGATATTTATGCAAAGATGTCATGTCAACGGTGCCGTTAGCTAAAGGATTTCAAAAATGGAAGTTCTTTAAGATTTACTTACTCTTAATTATTGTATTTTCTAAAAAATCGCCTTTTAAAGATTCCACCGTTAAACATTAGTTAGTTTCACGGTTTCCGTTTCCGCACACTGTTATTGCACTATCGATTTACTTTGATATCGGAATATGTTCACCACTGACAGCCGCCATATTGTCTCAATTAGGAACGCCACCAAAGAGTGAAAAAGAGGCCGACAATTACAATTAAACGCAGAAAGAAAGCCATTAAGAGCAAATAATCAGATAAAGAGTGCCTTCGATTTGGTGTAATCCCGATAATTTGGAAATGGGAATTACGTGCGGGAGATTAAGCGCCGCAGCTCCTTGGCTGCCGCGTTGCGTAGCGAAGTTCAACCATTTCGTGAGTATCTCAATCGCAGCAAAGAAACAACACAAACCGCATTTGCCATATTTATCACGCACATATATCAGCTTGTCAGCCAAAGGGAGCTGCCCAGGAAATCCCAGGGAGAACCCACCAAATTACGCTCATTTCGCGCGGCCACATAAATTTATCAGGCATCACACAGCATATTTTCCGCGCAGCCGCAATAAACATAAAGCTAAAGCCGGCGAAACTGGGGGCCAGCTTTAATTAAGTGATCATGAACATGGGCAAACACAAATCGCCAACGGCGGCTGCTGGCCAGGAACTCTCGGATCTGGGAAACGGCCGAAACAAGATTAGACGCTGGTTGCAGCAGCAGCAGCAGCACTTCAAATGTCGTTAGAACGGGGCAAATCTATGGCCACGGCCAATTCTTTTTATGGCCAAAGTCAGCAAACAAGATTTGAACCCTGGAAGCCGGCAACCCTGGAACCTCGGAACATGGCTGCCATGCCAAACCGCCGACGTCCTCCTGTAATTTAGCTCAGAGTGTGTATTTTATTTAAGCGTTTATTAGCTGATAAACCGAAATAGATAAATCGTGGTCCAAAGGGAAACCCAATTCCGTGTTCCTTGCCTTTCTCGTACCTTGAGCCCGTTGAAGGTTTTATGGCTGGCCGTAGGCGATGTATTCCAGCCTCGGCTTGCAGAGATAGATAATGGCAAATATTTTTACACACGTTAAAAACATTCACAGCGACTTAAGAAAGTTGTTTGTTCACGCCCCTCCATCGGCAACTACAGTGGTACTTTTATAAGGCGACTGTAAATCTGAAATATTTACGATATTGCTTCCTAATAAAAAAAAAACTGCCGTAGGGTAATATTTTGGTGCACTTTTCACCATTGAAAAGCGTTTGGAAATAAAGTATGCCAATCCCTATTGTATTGGCCAATTTTTCCTTATTGGAATTGAGCTGGAACTTTTATACATTTTGTAGTTGAAGTCGTGGCTTTAGTTTTAATTAGCAGCTCTTTTTATATATAATTTTCCAGAAATCCCCACTTTACTTGTTTCTCCAAAAACGACGCCCTCTTCCCAGGCACTTCCGCCTGATGTCATAATTATGAGAGCGACCGCCTACCATATAAAGATGCTATCGGACTTCACACAAAATTATTACGTTATCCCAAAACCCCGGGAGTTTGGACACACAATTTTCTGTCATTCTACCCAATTAACAGCTGGTCCATGCCCGTATTTTTGTTAGTTTTTTGTTTAGTTTTTCTAGTTAGCAAGCCAAAGTCTGATGAAAATCAGTCGCAGGCTGAAAACTAAAAACTGAAAGTGGAAAATGAATGCGTGAGAAAATAGCCAACAGGTAGCGAACAATGAATATCGCGGACACTACACTAAACATTTTCTGTTTCTGCCAAAAGGTGTTCGCTTGGGCATTATTTTTTATGCCGGTCCCGTTGTTGGATAAGTCTTTTCAGGGAAAGGCAAAGGAAGCGATAAGCCTGTGTCCGGGGACGGGGACTCATGTTTGCGCATAAATTTCAAGTGTCATTTACCCGTCTTCACATTTGTCTTTTGTTTCTCCTTTTTTTCTTTTGTTATTTTTTGGCACCTGTCCGAGAGATGACCGGGCCAATTTTGTTTTGTTTGTGCGTGCTCAAAATTTTTAAGTTAATTATTTTTATTTGTTTTGCGCTGGGAGCACTCGGTTCCCTAAGCTGAAAATCGCCTTACCAACACGTAGGTGGCCCCTTATAATTGTATTTATTTGTGTTACTTAACATGCTTTTAATTGATTTTTCAATGGTTTTTAATATTCGATTTTTCTGTTTCTTTTCTTTGCAGCAAAAATGAAAATATTTTTGCCACTAGTCACGTGGATAGTGCTACTACTCTCGAGTACAGTAAGTACCCTATAACATATATCTTATTAAGCTAATTAGTGTTAAGTTGAAGCAGGGTTAAAGTTAAATATCGATGGGATTAGATCATTGGCTGTGGCATCAACAGTTAGCGCGAGGGTCATAATTAATTTATGGCTTCTCGAAAGGCCTCGGCACAAAGAGCCTTTCACGCCCCGTCGCTGAAGAGAAGAGAAATATGATTAAATTTACGAGCTGCCACCTCATTATGAAACAAATTTCCGAACAAATAAATATATACACAAATGGAAAAAAGAATCCCAATCCCAGAAGTGAAAGAACGAAACCCCAAAAATGATGGACAAACACATTTGTTCGTTCAGAAAAGAAATAATACAGAATCCGGCAGCGGAGAGAGGGAACAAATTATAGCGATGGTACCTTTGATGACCTAACGGTATCTGGCCTCGGCCAGGTCTCATGCAAATGAGCCATAAAAAGAAATTACTGCAAAATGACTCGGGCATAGGTAAGCATATTTATTAAACCTAACAGCTAGCTGTGAAATATCTCCAGGAGAGTGAGAGCAAACCCTCAGCGGAAGAGTTGCTGAGCAAATAATTTGACAGTGGATGAACAGAAGAAACTCTAAGCTAGCAAGAGGGGCTAGTAATGACAGGGCTGGCGGAAGACTTGGCCAGCAAGAAACACCGTCGACTGGCCAAGGAACCCGAACCAAACCGAACCGAACGGAGCCAATCGATGGAAGAAAGCAAAGAAAACAACGTAATGAATAAAAATAGCCGCATTAGCTGTAAAAACGCTTTGATAGTCATCGATTTATGCAGTCGTCGACGAGAACGCGAAGAGTGTCCGGTGTGAATGAGGGAACTCCGGGCAAGGGGGGGACTTTGAGAAATTGGCCAAACAGAATGAAGTCTGCTCTAAGCCGAAAGCCGGTCGAGTTCATTGACACCTCTAGCCCGTTTGTGGTTTTCTTTGCGACATTCTACCTCTGCCTCTTTCATGGATTTGTGCTTTCTTTTGAGCGTTCCGAACTTGATTTATGCGTAGCAGTCATATTTCATTTGATTAGTTAGATACGTTTATAATTGATTGTGTGTTCTGTGAGTTTTTTTGTTTAGCCTACAAACAAAAGACTTAGGCAACGAACTTGCTCGCTGATTGATGTCTTGTGTGTTTCAAGCTAATATTGGCACATGGATTAGAGCGTGCAAACTAAAGCTGTCATAATATCGATAAATATTAATTTTTAAAAAGTTAATGTTTAAAAAATATTTTTATATTTTAAGTTCAAGGTAGTTAGTTAGATAATCTTCGGGACAGGACTAATTTTAGCCTACTAAACATACCACGCAGTGCCACAGTGTGCGCTGGCAGGAGTTAATGCCAATTGACAGTTATAACGGATATGCACTTGAGCGTTGACGTGCAACGTCGTCATCATCATCATCTGTCTGACGTTGTCATTGCGCCTGTTAACAAGCTTGGAAGCTACGAAAAATTGCTCATTGTAGTCGTCGCCTGGCACCGCCGCTCAATGTCATGGGAGCTTTCAGCAGTCGCATCATCATCATCATCGTCAGCAGCAGCAGCAGCAGCTGAGGCATCAGTAACATCAGCATCCACATCCACTTCGCAAATCTTTGCTCGCACGCCTTTAATTGTTGCATCGCTTTAGCTGTTGCTGTTGGTGTTGGTGTTGGTGCTGGTGTTGCCTCTGCCGAGTGCATGTGCTGCTCATTGTGCCGCCTGTCAATTGATAAAAGTCGCTGAGACGTCGGCGAAATCTATTGTTTAGCAAGGCCGTTAGCGTTGCATGGCGTGAAGTGGGCACAAAGCAAACACAATTGAAAACCCCAAGCCACATAGAACTCGAGAGGGAGCACATGCGGGTGCTCCTCTTCCTCCCAAGCGACGTCGCAGCGATAAGAATCTGCCTAAAACAATTCGCGGCAAACTTGAACTTGACAGCCAGTGCCTCATGTTCGCACCTTCCGCGGCGGGGGTCGTAGAGCAATTTAAGCTGCTTTTTATGGCCTCCACTTCAGCTCATTAGGCGCCCAGCACAAACAAAGCAAAGAAAATTGGCCTTAAATGAGGAAACTGGGAAAATTTTCTGGGATTTTCTAGTTCTAGTAAGTTGGCAATTGAATAGGAGTTGCTTCTTGGTAATTGAGACACTGAACTCTGGATAGAATTAATTGGAAAAAGGTAGCGAAAAGAGCCAATGATGATGTTACGTGTCGAAGAAAATGTGTAAGAGTTGGCACATATAAAAGACCTAGAAATCTAATTAATCCTCATGAGTTTCGAAAGTGATGCTTAAAAGATCATTATAAGGAATGGTAACCTATTTAACTGAATCTTATAAAATTTCTAGCTCTTTTTATGAAAAGGTAATAGAAAAAGACATTCGAATCTGTTATTGATTGTCGAAATCCCAATATACCCACCTTTATCTTGTTTTACAAGTATTTGAGACTATTCCAAATCTGATCTAACCACTTAATAACTATATTTGAGCGTAGGAAGTCAAATTGAACAAGCTACAAAAATAGAAGTACAATCGTAGATGTATAACACACTAGCAATGCGACAAATACAATACATGTATATGCCAAACTAGTTTTAATTCATTTTTGCTGGAGCACAAAAAGGTCTTAAGTGACAAACTTGTTTCCCCCCAGCCAAAGCCAAGCTATCTAATGCTGGCAACAGAAACACACACACACACACGAGCTGCCCGCCAGTCGACGGGCGGCAAAGTTTTGGCCAAGAAAATATGGCAAGCGGCAAACAACTTTTGTTTTGCTAAAAGTAAAATCAGCCAAGTGTAACAATTAAGTGGCGGCGACGGTGGCGGCAAAGCAACACAATATAGTTGAGACGGTCTAGAGTATACTGAGTAGTATACCTGTAGTATCGGGTCGTGCCCATATGGACCACGTCGGGTTGAGAAATCTGAAGAAGCGCTGCCGGTGCTACGCCTGCTAAGCTTGCTGTATCTAATTTGAATTTAAATTAGTTTAGCGAAACCAGCTTGGGTTCGCCTAAATACTATAACTATACTCTACGAAATGAGGTTGCAGCGAAGGTTGGGTTTTAGGAAAGGCTTACTTTGGTATTTGTTAACTTATAATTAAGTATGATAGACAGTCCTGGACTATATGTCCTATATCCTACATATTCAAAACATCAAATCAATTAATCCCCTTCCATTGTGTGCTTACTTTCAGGTACATTCACAATATACACAACAACCGCAACCATTCAAGACAAACTTGAGGGCGAATAGTCGGTTTCGCGGCGAGGTCTTCTATCTAAACCTCGAGGATGGCTACTTTGGCTGCCAAGTCAACGAGTCCACCGACTATTTGCAGCTATACGAACTATCGAAACTATGCGACGGCACCCAGGACTGTTATCTGGGTTCCGATGAGCTGAGCAAAGAGCTCAAATGCACAAGTGAGTATCAGAGCAGCCGGGCGAATCTCTTTAATGGGCTTTTGCCCAACCCACGGATGATGATCATGAACTCATGTATATATATATTTTTTTTTCTGCAGATGACTGTGATAAGGATGGCACCCAGTGCACACACGGCGCGTGTTTGAACGGCGTCTGCCATTGCAATGACGGCTACGGCGGCTGCAATTGCGTGGACAAAGGTGAGTAGTCTAAGATGGTGTCCCACCTTGTGCTGGCTTACATAACAAAAAAGAAAAAAATATGATAAAAACCGTTAACAAAACCCCTGCCATTCCTTGCGTTACAGATGAGAACGAATGCAAACAGCGTCCGTGCGATGTGTTCGCCCATTGCACAAACACACTGGGCAGCTTCACGTGTACCTGCTTTCCGGGCTATCGTGGCAATGGCTTCCATTGTGAAGGTAAGTGCTACACAGAGGAAAATGCATAAAGATGTTAAATAGTAAATCTTTAATTTGCTAGTTTGCAGTTAGTTTAATTTTTCTCTCTGTAACCTTAGTCCGCACAGCCTCCGTTTTAGTTTCTTTGTATTACTTAGCATAATGACTGACCAGCCAACCAAGCAGAGTACAGATGATTGTTGTTTGCCGTTTTGTACTTCCGTCAACGTCTCTCTTTTAAGACCCAGACTTGGGTCGTTTTGTACCCTAGACCTAACGGTTTGTGCCATTCCAGCCTCCAGAGCTGAAAATGTAACAAAAGACGCGCCAGACAATAATATGAAAGCTTTCTCAGCAAGAATAGGAGTAATACTTATCTGCGAGGTAATAATAATGACCGTGTAGCGATTACACTTGAGTGCCGGCAATGTTGGAGCGGAGAGAGAGAGAGGGCCACGGGAGGCAAATCTCTAATACCAGACCGAAGCTATCTGGGAGCCCTGGCCAAACGAATTTCGAAATATCTCAATCAGTTTCCGCCGATCTACTGCTACAGTTTCGATCCCGGGGTCGGTACCATTTGCTCGTTAGCCTAAGTGCCGCTCAGCAGGGGCCAACAAAAAGATAGAACTCTCTCTGGGCTCTTGGTTCTGGGTTCTGGGTTCTGGGTTCTGGGCGCACCTGTTTCCCCACATGATGCTAGCGCGGGATTGGGTATACGACAGTGACAAACCGGCTGGTATAATTGGACTCCGGCTAATGTTACGTAATAAAAACACATTATGGCATCACAAAAAAATAAGAAAATCCAAAGAAGAACGAATCGAAAACAAGAAGAACCACGAGATCGCAGCGGTAATAACTAGGAAAGTGTACGAAGAGGTTAGCGTTAGCAAGTAGTTCAACTCGAGAGTCTATTCTTTATAGATGATGATGATGGCGGTGATAATGATGCGGCTGAATCCGGGGGAACGAACAATAAAAAGCCACAGACACAGCACATTTGTTGCAGCAATGCTTTCGCGCCATGCAACACATCGTCGCTCTGTCTGTTAGACGGGGAATCAGTGTCATGTAATCTGACCCCGAACATGGACACGCCAGAACTTTCAACACTCTTGAGGAGGAGAAGAAGGAGGTTGGAGGATGGTGCGGCCGCTGCCACGCCCCACCACCTGCATTCGATGCGATGCGATAACGAGCGCAAATTTCACAGAGACCCTCTCTCTCCTGGCATTACCCCACTAAGTATGAAGACGTTGCCAAGATTCTAGATTACATGTGACGACGACGAATGATCCGCCGAGTCCCCGTCTCCCTGTCATCCATCCGAGCGTCAGGCATGCATAAATTCTGGGCAGCGACGTGTAACGCCAGCATCGTATTTCAGTCGCATTATCTAATTCTTTTCTATAGAAATTTTCACATATTTTTCACTATGCCATGATTGCGTTCGCCATGTTGCATTGAGGACAGAGCCCAGGGCCCTTCCCCAGACCCATCCAGAACCTCGCAATTGTCTGTAATCATCTGAATTAGTTTGGAAATGTGATGAGAAAGTCTCTTGCTCGCCATGTGTGTAGTTAAGTCTCCATCAGGGGCACACACACGCACTCCTCCGATTCTCAGGCCAAGAGCTTTTAAACACACAATTAAATGTTGATGTTCTCTGGCATTATCAGTAGCTGTTTGCATAATTCCAGAATAAATTGTATATAAGGAGATGAATTCATTAAGGATTATCAGATGGTAGATAAGCTTGTCTTGCTGTAATGGATGTGAATATATTAGCTGAAACATTGTTTGCCTAGGAAAATTATGACTTAAAAGAAGAGTATTTCTTTTTTCATGCTTTAATATTTTCATACATTGACCTATTAGAAATAGTACTTTATTCATTTCCGTTTATTCCAATCAAGATTTTCATTAACCATCAGAAATAGGCCATCGTTAAGTGCTTGCCAACTCATAAAACCAATTCCATTTGAGCCTTAAATCTCTATCATTTTGAAGTAAATTTCCGCCTTGAGGGGGCCAATGTCTTGCTCACATCCTGCAAACACCCAATTTTCGCATCGTTGCTTAAAGTGTCGCCGCCAGCGTGTTATGTAAATCCAGTTTCTGCATCAAGTTCACCCAATAAACTTAGCAACAAATCACACTGCCGCCTGCTCTTGGCTTAGAGACACATTTTGCGTATTGCTGTGTATCCGAGGTACGAGTATATATATATATATATATATATATTTCTACCTGTTTTCCTGTTTCTTTTTTGCCTTTTTCATGTACCTAACGGTGGTTTGTGGCAAACACCTGTTTTAGACTCCGTGGCGCATTATTTCATGTTCATAACTCAAACGCGTTCGATGTGGATGCCTGCGATGGCTTCGTTAACGCATCGCAAAAGTCCAGTTATGCAATGACTATTGAAAAATGAGAGAGGGAGAGACTCGACTAGGAGAGAGAGTGTGGGATTTGAGCTATCGATCCTTCTAATGCAATAAATGGAGTGAGTCTCTCCAGTTGAGTGCTAAAATTTATTTCCACTTGGCCAGCGCCAAAAGACAACAAGGCGCGAGGCGCAAAAAGACTCCAATAAAAGTTTGCAACTACGAATGGTGCTGGTGCTGGTGCTGGTCCGCTCCGGCTTGGCCAGGCACGTTCACCAGGCGGCTCCACGGCTGCTCCCTTTCGATTCGCTAACTGGGGCAGATCATTAAAACGGATAAAATAGATTGTGCCCACGTAGGCAACGCCGTCACAGCTCTCCAGCTCCAGCTACAGCTCCAGCTACAGCTTCGGCTCTTCGGAGATCGAGGCGGTAGCGTTGTCGGCGCTTAATGCCGCCTGTCCTCAAACGGCACTGCCTCCAACTCCCGACATCGAGTACAGCTCCATCTCTGTCTCCGTCTCCCGTTTCCGAAAGCCAAAGCCGAAACCGACACCAACTTCAATCCGCCGTCTTGTTGCCGGTCGACGCACCAGTTGGAGATCAACGTCAGTTGATAAGCTTGGCCAGTTTTTCGTTCCGTTTTTGAATACTCTTTCAAGAAGGTATCTATCTTTGCCAGCTTAGCATTGAAAGGAATATAAATTGTAATTTTTTTAAATTAAACATAAAATCTGTTAGAGTATTGCCAGCTTGGTTTTCCTTTCGGATAGCTTTTGTTTTTGGCCAGGACATATTCGCCCCGATGCATAGCAGAGCCTCCTTCCTTATTTTAATGCCTTTTGTAGTTGAAACCTTTTTTTGTAGTTTGTTTTTTTGCCAGGTACTTTGCACTTTTGCATATCAAAATGGCAGCAATTAATTCTGTTGTCCAGGCCGGCACTGATAAGGCATGAAAATGGCTTTAAGCGTCGGCATTGACACGCCTAATTATATGTGTTGCCACATTTACGCACAAATGAGGGGCGGCAGCGGCTTCTCCCAAGAAAAACCACCCATGGTTCGGCTTTATCATGGCTTTGGCCCGGATCCGGCTTGGGCTGACATCACTTGGCGGGCCCCGACCTTGATCTTAGAGGAGCATACTTCATAGTCGTCGCATGGCAAAAACTAGACGCATAATTGCGTAACAAATTGTTAACTAATTTCTGTTTTTCTTTATTACCAGAGCTACTTATGTATATATTTTGTAGCCCGAGTTCAAGTTCAACTGTGTGTTACCTACAGTTTTGGCTTTGAGCTCTCTGGTTTATTGTTATTTATTCGACCTGCTAATCATCGCGCGGCAGTGGAGCATGAAAGTCGTGTCCGCTCGTAAATCGTATCTCTTCTATATATTATATATGCAGGCGAAATCTAGGCACGAATGTCATAATTCAAATGGAAACCAACAAATGCAACGAGTGCGCCAAATGCTAATTAGTCTAGTTCAGCAATTACACAATTTATTAGATAGACGCCAGCCAGACGAGACTGTATAGATTAGTTTCTCCTTTTCAAGTGGACTGACTGATAATTAATTGTAATTGCAGTCGAAAGAGCTGCACAAAGGTTGGTTGCCAAATAAAGTATTAATTATACATGGACAGTCAGGAAATGCGAAATTCATCAGGCGAAAAACATATTAAGCTATTCCCAAGAACCAAAGTTCGCATTTAAAGTATAGGTATTAGAAAGATGGATTTAATAACGATCTAAGCATTTCCATTTTTTCTGCATTCGTGTAGCTTTAATGACCAGATCACCGCCTTTTAAAATGCCACTTGGAACACGTCCCTCTCTCTCTGTTTCTTTCGTTCTCTGACGATTATGGTTAGGAACAGGAAATCCAAGAAGACGACGGCCAACGAGAATTATGTCAGCATCATTTCAGGCAATCATTCGGCTTAATCACATTGAGTCACGCATATTTGATTGCTTTTAAAGCGGTCAAATCCGATAAATAAGGGGAGAACCTAGCAAGAACGCCTACCTATTGCCAAAATAGAAATATACTTCGCGAGAACAGAAGTCAAATCTTAGCTCAGAGTGGAGCTTATTAAATTTACACTACCCCGAGATGAGTTTCCCCATTCAAACGGCTGTAAGAATATCTGTCCTGGCAGGAGATGCAACAACCGTGCTAAGTTCATTAGACAGCCTTTGGTCAATGGCCCTGGGTTCCCAGCTGAGGATCGAGGCTCTGTCTGGTCTGTGCTGCTGTCGTGTTGGCAGTCGCATTGCATAAAGTAATTAAACCGACATTGAAACTTAGAAGAACACAGAATGCTTCCTGCTTCTGGTCCATGGAAAGACAGAGAAAAGAGCTAAGACAGGCATGGGATCGAGTCTCCGACGAGGATGATGACATTGAGTAATCAGAGTTTGCAATTGCAACGTGGCGGTGATGCCGGCAAACATGGAATGCTGTCATATCAGTTGTTGGTTGTTAAGAGCAAATACCAGTTTCGGTGCTCCTCGCCGCTCCACCGCCACCAGAGTGATGATCCTCTTAATTTATAAGCTAAAAACTAGTAATTATAACTGAACGGCCAGCCGGCCGGTCGTCTCGTTCTGCTTGTAATTATAAGGCACTCACTATCCCTCCGTCCCTTCTTTGGCATTTCTCACTCCCAGTCGCAGGTCCTTGTCTTTGGCTTTTGCCAACTTTTGTACTTATGTCATATTAGCCATAAATGTACAACTTTAGCCTGTGCGCTTGGCCCAATGATTAATGGCCCCAGATTGTGCTGGAGCGGCGGCTACCCATGCCTTTTTTCCAGTCCATCCTCATGCCGTCCAGCTGAATTGCCGCTTCATTGGCTCCGACTGAGGGCAATATTGAATTCTCAATGCCCGGCTGCGCGCTATTGGAGCAGAAAGCCCTGATCCCAAGCTCATCCTCCGCCAGTCTTCCGCCTGAACTGGGCTTTCGATTAAGATTCAGAAACAGAGACAGCCGTTGAGCTGGGCTTAGCTGAAAGGTTAGATGAGCAGGCTTATGCAATTTGAGAATTCTTGTGAATGTATTAAAATGAAGGTCGAGAGATAGCTGGCATTTAATGTTTTGTAATAATCAAGCAGAATACCTACGATACCTTAAACAGCAGATACTTTATTAACTATACTAACTTAACTCTTTATTAATGGGTCTTTAAATTATTTTATTCTGTATAATTCTTTGGGAAAAACGCAAAAAAACACAATAAGAGCTTCCGAAACTACGAAATACCAAATGGTAATGGGTTGTCCCATTAACATTGACCACACAGCCAATTGGTATGCAAAGCGTATGCAACTGGTGCATCCTGTGCTGTGACATTGCAAGCAGCGTGGCTGCCACGCCGCTGAAATGACACTGAAATGTCATGCGTAACATGCAAATCTCGGATGCATCCATTGCGAACTGCCACTGCGGCTCCAAGCAGCAGCAGCAGCGAGTCCAACTCCAAGTTTGTGGCCACAAAGCGAGCAAAGCGCATTCAAGCGGCAAAATGCGTAGAGCTCCTAGAATGAGGTTGAGCTTGGATGGGGGGCAGTAGGAATACACGCAACGAATAAGTAACACTCAAGATTTTTGTACAGGTCTATAGACTCTATAGTATAGAGTCCCTCGTTTTAGTTTTTAGTAAATCTTTAGTTAAAGTTTTTATCTGTTTTTATGAGACTAGAAATAAAATAGAGTATAGAATATTATTTAAAATGAATTATTAAGTATTTACTATTTAAAAACTCTTTGATTTCTCTCCGTGTTAATCCGAAGGTGGATATTAATCGCTCTGCGTTTGGATTTTAATTACTTGTCATTTGTTGCATGGCACAATCGATTAATCAAACCTCCTCCTCCTCTTGCTCCACAGACGTTGACGAATGCCAAGATCCCGCGATAGCAGCACGATGCGTGGAGAATGCCGAGTGCTGCAACCTGCCGGCGCACTTCCTTTGCAAGTGCAAGGACGGCTATGAGGGCGATGGCGAAGTACTCTGCACGGATGTCGATGAGTGCCGCAATCCAGAGAATTGCGGGCCCAACGCCTTGTGCACCAATACGCCGGGCAACTATACATGCTCGTGCCCGGAGGGCTTTGTGGGCAGCAATCCGTATCGGGAGGGCTGCCAGGATGTGGACGAGTGCTCGTATCCGAATGTCTGCGGACCCGGTGCCATATGTACGAATCTCGAGGGCAGTCATCGCTGCGACTGCCCGCCGGGATACGATGGAGATGGACGCTCGGAGACCGGTTGCGTTGATCATGACGAGTGCGCCCGTTCGCCATGCGGCCGGAATGCGGACTGTTTGAATACGGAGGGCAGTTTTCGCTGCTTGTGTCCGGAGGGATACAGCGGTGATCCCATGCACGGCTGCGAGGGTGAGTTTGCTTTAGCCTTAAAACCTAGATTACACTTCATTCGTTTGACATTGTTCCATTTTGGTTGTTTTTTGCACTTGTTTATTTTGTCAAATTTTATTTGGCTAAATTTGAATTGGCGGCACCTTCAACATACCAATTACACACACACATACAATTATACTCGTACATTACTGCACCGCAACATGCAACATGCAACATTAATACAAAAATTAATGCCTAACGCCGGCAGATGTCGATGAATGCGCCACTAACAATCCATGCGGTTTGGGTGCTGAATGCGTGAACATGGGCGGTAGCTTCCAATGTCGCTGTCCCCTCGGCTTTGTGCTTGAGCACGATCCGCATGCGGATCAATTGCCCCAACAGCAACTGGGTTACGGGCCGGGGGCGACGGACATCGTGCCCTACCAACGGACCTCGGGCGCCGGTCTGGCCTGCCTGGACATTGATGAGTGCAATCAGCCGGATGGCGTGGCCAAGTGCGGCACTAACGCCAAATGCATTAACTTTCCCGGCTCGTATCGATGCTTGTGTCCGAGCGGATTCCAAGGACAGGGCTATTTGCACTGCGAGAGTTAGTATCCTGCCTGCTTAATGCCTTTGCCAGAGCTCTATATTCGGATATCTTAAAATAAATGCTATAAGTTTGGATAGGTTGAATAATTAACCACATCGAATAAAGAGCTCTGGCCACTATATAGCACACAGGGCTGGCAAATCCTCTCTATTACCCCAAAGGATCTGCCAGCTTTGTGTTTGCTTTCTCCTCTGCTATCCACCACCCGCTATATGTGTCCTTCCAGCTGTTTTGCAAGCTTTAAGCTTAGCTTATTTGCATCCCCAGCAGGTGCATGCTTTCCCAACAGCTTCCTATTGTACTCCCCTGTAGTCCCACCGTTCTGTATTCTATATTCTATTTCTATATTTATCTTTACCCACCCGTTCCCGCTCCCCCACTTCACGCTATGCTCCCTCGCCCTTCCATCCGATTCCGTATTGTTTTGCATACTAATTCAATTAATTTTAATATATATATTTAACTCAACCCACAACCCGCCAACCGCCAATGAACACGCGTTGCCTGCCCCTTCTCCATCATCACCCCTGCCCCTGCACCGACCGGAAATCGCGTAGACATCAACGAGTGTCAGGATAATCCGTGTGGGGAGAACGCTATCTGCACGGACACCGTCGGCAGCTTCGTGTGCTCGTGCAAGCCGGACTATACCGGGGATCCGTTCCGTGGATGTGTGGACATTGACGAATGCACGGCCTTGGATAAGCCATGTGGACAGCATGCCGTGTGCGAGAATGCCTCGCCAGGATACAATTGCAAGTGCCCGCAGGGCTACGATGGGAAACCCGATCCCAAGGTGGCCTGCGAACAAGTGGACGTCAACATTCTCTGCACCAGCAACTTCGATTGTACCAATAATGCGGAGTGTATCGAGAATCAATGCTTCTGTTTGGATGGCTTTGAGCCCATTGGGGCCAGCTGTGTGGATATCGACGAGTGCCGCACCCATGCGGACGTCTGTGGTCCCCACTCGCAGTGCCTGAACACACCCGGATCCCATACCTGTGAATGTGAGGCTGGCTATGTGGGCACTCCCCCAAGGATGCCCTGCAAGCAGCCCTGCGAAGATGTCCGGTGTGGAGACCACGCCTACTGCAAACCCGATCAGAATGAAGCCTATTGCGTGTGTGAGGAGGGATGGACATATAACCCCAGCGATGTTTCAGCCGGATGCGTGGATATTGATGAATGCGATGTGCTGCATGGACCATTCGGAAGCTGCGGCCAGAATGCCACTTGCACGAACAACGCCGGAGGCTATACGTGTGCCTGTCCGCCCGGCTACTCGGGTGATCCCCATGCCAAGTGCGTGGATGTGGACGAGTGTCGGTCAGGTGCCAGCAAATGTGGAGCTGGAGCTGAGTGCGTAAACATGCCAGGCGGCGGTTATACTTGTCGCTGCCCTGAGAACACTATCGCCGACCCGGATCCCAGTGTGCGGTGTGTCCCCATTGTGAGCTGCTCCGCCAACGAGGACTGTCCTGGCAATGCCATTTGTGATGAGACCAAGCGATGTCTGTGCCCGGAACCGAACATTGGCAATGATTGCCGTCATCCGTGCGAAGCGCAAGACTGCGGAGCCCATGCCCAGTGCATGTTGGCCAACGGACAAGCTCAGTGCCTGTGTGCTCCCGGGTACACTGGAAACGCAGCTCTCCCCGGAGGCTGCAATGATATCGATGAGTGCTCGAGGGCTAATCCCTGTGCCGAGAAGGCCATTTGCACCAACACAGCTGGCGGTTACCTGTGCCAATGCCCAGGCGGCTCCAGTGGAGATCCGTATCGCGATGGCTGCATCACCTCGAAAACCGTAGGCTGCTCTGACGCGAATCCTTGTGCGACGGGCGAAAGCTGCGTCCAAGATTCCTACACCGGCAACAGTGTCTGCATTTGCCGGCAGGGCTACGAACGGAATCCGGAGAACGGACAGTGCCAAGATGTGGATGAGTGCTCTGCGCAGAGGGGGAAGCCTGCTTGTGGTCTGAATGCGCTCTGCAAGAATTTGCCAGGAAGCTACGAGTGCCGCTGTCCCCAAGGACACACGGGCAATCCGTTCATCATGTGCGAGATCTGCAATACGCCAGAGTGTCAATGTCAACCGCCATATAAGCTCTTGGGTAACAGTTGCGTTCTGGCAGGTTGCTCCAACGGACAGGCCTGTCCCAGTGGAGCGGAATGTATCTCTATAGCCGGTGGTGTCAGCTACTGTGCCTGCCCCAAGGGCTATCAAACTCAACCAGATGGCAGCTGTGCCGACGTCAATGAGTGCGAGGAGCGCGGAGGAGCGCAACTTTGCTCGTTTGGAGCTCAGTGCGTGAACACACAAGGAGGCTATAGTTGCCACTGTCCGGAGGGTTACCTAGGCGATGCCTACAATGGACTCTGTGCCCCGGCTCAGCGTAAGTGTGCTGCCGACAAGGAGTGTGCGAGCAACGAGAAGTGCATCCAGCCCGGAGAATGTGTGTGCCCGCCTCCCTACTTCCTGGATCCTCAGGATAACAACAAATGCAAGAGCCCCTGTGAACGTTTCCCGTGCGGCATCAATGCCAAGTGCACACCATCGGATCCTCCACAGTGTATGTGCGAGGCCGGTTTCAAGGGAGATCCCCTCCTGGGTTGCACGGACGAGGACGAGTGCGCCCACCTTCCGTGTGGCTATGGCGCCTATTGTGTGAACAAGAAGGGCGGTTACCAGTGCGTGTGCCCCAAGGGCTTTACCGGCGATCCGTACAAGAGTGGTTGCATCCTGGAGACTGGTACGCCGAAGAGCAAGTGTCTCAGCAACGATGATTGCGCCAGTAATCTGGCCTGCTTGGATGGCAGCTGCGTTAGCCCGTGCATTAGTCTTCTGTGTGGATCCAATGCTTATTGTGAAACGGAGCAACATGCGGGATGGTGTCGCTGTCGCGTGGGCTTTGTGAAGAACGGAGACGGCGATTGTGTATCCCAGTGCCAGGATGTGATCTGTGGCGAGGGAGCTCTCTGCATTCCCACCAGCGAGGGACCCACTTGCAAATGCCCACAAGGACAGCTAGGCAATCCCTTCCCTGGCGGTAGCTGCAGCACGGATCAGTGCACGGCCTCCAGGCCTTGCGGTGAACGACAGATATGCATTAATGGCAGATGCAAGGAGCGCTGCGAAGGCGTAGTCTGTGGCATCGGCGCCACCTGTGATAGAAATAATGGAAAATGTATCTGCGAACCAAACTTTGTGGGAAATCCCGACCTGCTCTGTATGCCGCCAATTGTGCAGGCCATATGCTCGCCTGTTTGTGGTGAGAATGCCCATTGCGAGTATGGATTAGGTCAGAGCCGATGTGCCTGTAATCCCGGCACCTACGGCAATCCCTACGAGGGATGCGGAGCACAGAGCAAGAACGTTTGCCAGCCGAATAGCTGTGGACCCCACGCCGAATGCCGAGCTGTCGGAGAACGCATCACCTGCCTGTGTCCGCAGGGCTTCAGTGGAAATCCTTACATTGGCTGCCAGGATGTGGATGAGTGCACCAATAAGCCATGCGGTCTGAATGCGGCTTGTCTGAATACAGCCGGAGGATTCGAGTGCCTTTGCCTCTCGGGTCATGCCGGCAATCCGTACAGTAGCTGTCAGCCCATCGAGAGTCGGTTCTGCCAGGATGCCAGCAAGTGTCAGTGCAGTGAGCGTGTTGAATGTCCCAATGGCTACAGCTGTCAGAAGGGTCAATGCAAGAACCTCTGCTCCCAGGCCTCGTGTGGTCCTCGAGCTATTTGCGATGCCGGAAAGTGCATCTGTCCGATGGGCTACGTTGGAGATCCGAAAGATCTGATTAATGGCTGCAGCATTCGCGGCCAGTGTGGCAACGATGCCGACTGCCGGCACTCGGAAATCTGCTTCCAGCTGGGCAAGGGACTGCGCAAGTGCGTTGACGCTTGCTCCAAGATTCAGTGTGGACCCAATGCTCTCTGCGTCGCGGATGACCATCGCTCCTCCTGCATCTGCTCCGATGGTTACTTTGGTAATCCAAGCAACCTGCAAGTTGGCTGTCAGCCGGAGAGAAAGGTTCCAGTGGAAGAGGAGGACAAATGCAAGTCGGATAAGGACTGTGAACGAGGATATGGCTGTCAGATGGCAGGCGCACATGGCGCTAGGGAGTGCATTAACCTGTGCTCCAACGTTGTCTGCGGCCCCAATGAATTGTGCAAGATCAATCCAGCTGGACATGCGATTTGCAACTGTGCCGAGAGCTATGTGTGGAACCCAGTTGTGTCTTCCTGCGAGAAGCCTTCGCTGCCGGACTGCACCAGTGATGCCAACTGTCCCGATGCTTCCGCTTGTCGTCCGGATGTCTTGGGCGTGCTCAAGTGCGTCGCCATCTGCGATGCCTTCACCTGTCCGGCGAACTCCGTGTGCGTGGCTCGCCAGCACCAGGGACGTTGTGACTGTCTGCCCAACTTCGTGGGTAATCCGAACGATAGGAATGGATGCCAGCCAGCAGTGAAGCATCAGTGCAAGAACAATGCCGAGTGCCAGGAGTCAGAGGCTTGCATCAAGGATGAGAACACTCAAACGCTGGGCTGTCGTCCTGCCTGTGATGCCGTCAAGTGCGGACCGCGTGCCGTTTGCATAACCAACAACCATCAAGCGCAGTGTCAGTGTCCGCCTGGACCTTTTGCAGGAGACCCGTACGATCCCTTCAATGGCTGTCAGAGTGTCCCGTGTGTGTATAACCACGACTGCCCACCCAGCCAGATGTGTAACCGAATGACCCATACCTGTTACGATGTGTGCGACGAAGAGTCTTGTGGCGAAAATGCCATCTGCCTGGCTGAAGATCATCGCGCCGTTTGCCAGTGTCCGCCTGGATTCAAGGGAGACCCGTTGCCGGAAGTGGCTTGCACAAAGCAAGGCGGATGTGCTGCCGGAACCTGTCATGCCTCGGCCATTTGCGAAGTTACCCCAGAGGGACCTGTCTGCAAGTGTCCGCCTCACTTTGGAGGCGATCCCAAGACACGGGGCTGTCGACCCGAAGGTCAGTGTCCCAATGGAGATGCCGACTGTCCCGCCAACACAATATGCGCTGGAGGAAGATGTCAAAATCCCTGCGACAATGCCTGCGGAGCCAATGCTGAGTGTAAGGTTGTCAACAGAAAGCCAGTCTGCAGTTGCCCACTGCGATTCCAACCTGTTTCCGATACGGCACGGGATGGATGTGCCCGTAGTCCGTCTAAGTGTCTCACAGACGTGGACTGCGGCGGACAGTTGTGCTACAACGGACAATGCCGCATTGCCTGCCGTAACACGCAGGACTGCTCCGACGGAGAGAGCTGCCAGAGTAACGTCTGCGTGGTGGCCTGCCTCGATCACAGCCAGTGCACCAGTGGCTTGGCCTGCGTGGATGGTCATTGCACCATCGGTTGTCGCAGCAACAAGGAGTGCAAGCAGGATCAGTCCTGCATTGAGAACAAGTGTTTGAATCCCTGCCAGTCGGGCAGCAGCTGTGGTCCCAATGCCCTTTGCAGCATTGCCCAGCACCGAAGCCAATGTAGTTGCCCGGAGGGCTTCGAAGGAAACCCAACGCCTGAACAAGGATGCGTCCGAGTGCCGGCTCCCTGCCTGGCGAGCAATCAATGCCCCAACGGACACATGTGCATCGGCAATCAATGCAACCTTCCGTGCACCAAAACCTCGGCCTGTGCCATCGGAGAACGCTGCTACCAACAGGTTTGTCGCAAGGTTTGCTACACGAGCAACAACTGTTTGGCCGGCGAGATCTGTAACTCGGATAGGACATGCCAGCCAGGCTGTGAATCTGATGCCGATTGCCCGCCCACCGAGTTGTGCCTCACTGGGAAGTGCAAGTGTGCCACTGGCTTCATCGGCACTCCCTTCGGCTGCTCGGACATTGACGAATGTACTGAGAAACCTTGCCATGCCAGCGCTGTATGTGAAAATGTCCCAGGATCTTATAGATGCGTTTGTCCCGAAGGAACTGTCGGCGACGGCTATGCCCAGCAACAGGGATGCTCCAAGTCCGGGCTTTGCCAAAAATCAGAAGATTGCTCCAATAACTTGGCCTGCATCCATGGCAAGTGCACGGACCCCTGCGTTCACACTGTTTGCGGTGTCAATGCTCAGTGCCAGGCGGAGGGACACGAGGCCCTGTGCAGCTGTCCCGGAGGATATTTGGGAGATCCTAACGACACCGGCGTGGGATGCTTCAAGGTTGAGTGCATTGATCACGAGGATTGTGCCGGCGATCGTGCCTGCGATGCGGAAACCAATCGCTGCATCAAGCCCTGTGATCTGACCAGCTGCGGCAAGGGTAATTGCCATGTTGAGGACCACAAGGCCGTCTGTGCCTGCTACGAGGGATACCAGCTGGTCAACAACGGCGGATGCGAGGACATCAACGAATGTCTTTCCAAGCCATGCCACAGCACCGCCTTCTGCAACAATTTACCAGGAAGCTACAACTGCCAGTGCCCCGAAGGTTTGATTGGAGATCCTCTGCAAGCCGGTTGCCGCGATCCCAGCGAATGTCTCAGTGATGCCGACTGCCCGGTTTCGGCCAGTTGCCAGAACTCCCGATGCCGCAGTCCTTGCGAGCGTCAGAATGCCTGTGGATTGAATGCCAATTGCCAGGCTCAGGCCCATCAAGCGGTTTGCACTTGTCCCATTAATTCTCGCGGAGATCCCACCGTTGAATGTCTTCACATTGAGTGCTCGGATAATGACGATTGCTCCGGAGATAAGGCCTGCTTGGACTCGAAGTGTATAGATCCCTGTTCTCTGCCGAATGCCTGTGGAGCTCAGGCCCGTTGCTCGGTGCAGAACCACATTGGAGTCTGCTCCTGTGAATCGGGAAGTACT
The DNA here is from genome assembly GCA_008042515.1 of Drosophila truncata. Classification (NCBI taxonomy): domain Eukaryota; kingdom Metazoa; phylum Arthropoda; class Insecta; order Diptera; family Drosophilidae; genus Drosophila; species Drosophila truncata. The sequence goes on along the minus strand of VNJQ01003556.1, from coordinate 11,652 downwards.
GGAGATGCCAAGCTGGGATGTGTCCCGTTGCAATACTGCCAAAAGGATGAACAATGTGCCCAGGGTAGCATCTGTTCCCACGGCCTCTGCAGTCCTCTGTGTAGCACCAACCGCGATTGTATCTCGGAACAGTTGTGCTTGCAGGGCGTCTGTCAGGGAACCTGCAAGTCAAACTCCACCTGTCCGCAGTTCCAGTTCTGCTCGAATAACATCTGCACCAAGGAGCTGGAGTGCCAATCTGACGGCGATTGTGGCGAGGAGGAGACCTGTCTGAGTGATGCCTACGGGCGTGCCAGATGTGAGTCCGTGTGCCTGGGTCGAGCCGCCTGCGGTAGAAATGCAGAATGTGTGGCCCGTTCCCATGCTCCCGATTGTGTTTGCAAAGAGGGATTCTTTGGTGACGCCCGTTCCGGATGCCGGAAGATCGAGTGCACCACGGACGACGATTGTTCGAATGACAAGAGCTGCGACAACCACATGTGCAAGATTGCCTGCCTCATAGGACAGCCGTGCGGAGAGAATGCTCTCTGCACCACGGAACACCATCAGCAGGTGTGCCATTGCCAACCTGGTTTCAGTGGCGATCCACGCGTTCGTTGCGATGTTATCGACTTTTGCCGTGACGCTCCGTGCGGACCCGGAGCCCGTTGCCGGAACGCGCGGGGGTCGTACAAATGCACCTGTCCCACGGGACTCGTTGGTGATCCGTACAACGAGGGCTGTCGCAGCTCCGTGGAGTGCGAGACCAACGAGGACTGTCCCCCGCACGCTGCATGCACCAAAACAAATGGGGTGGCCAAGTGCCGCGATGTCTGTGCCCAACTGCAATGTGGCCCCAATGCGGAATGTGTTCCGAAGGGCCATGTAGCGCAGTGTGCATGCCGCAGCGGCTATGACGGCCAACCCGCCGACCGGGTGGCCGGCTGTAAGCCGCTGCCCGTCCCCTGTCAGGTCACTGGCGACTGTCCGACCAACACATACTGCTCGGATAGCGTCTGCAAACGTAAGTACTAACCCCGACCCACAATGGGGGCCTAAACCGACTACCAGACAACGTAAAATTGGTTAATCTACCTACCTACCACTCTCTTGTAGTACTACTTACTTACATACTTACAAACTAGCACCGATTTATTTACAGGAGATGTTGTGGTCCACCTAAAGCTTGAGTGTTTGAATACTTTTCTACTTTATCTAAAAATAAAAAGATAAAAATTAAAATTAAATTAAATGTCGTCTCTTTCTCTAAACGACAATTATTGGTCTTTAAGATGTTAAACTTCTTAAATAATCTGATAAAATCAAATATTTGCTAAAATACTTATTGTTTTCATAAAAAGAATCAACCACAGCATCTTCCAACAATAACCACTAGAACCTTGGACTGGCATTGAGCCTACGCATTAAACCAAATGATATTTTATAACTAAGACTAACTTAACTGCAAACTAAAATGAAAACTACAGCAAATTACACACAAACGACAACACGCCACGAACATTGCGAGACCGTAACGCCAACAGAAAAATACTTGCTGGTATTAAGCCATTCACTAACTCCCTAATATCCTTTCCCATAGCTGCCTGCGTGCTGGACACCGAATGTGGACCGTCTGAAGTGTGCCAAGGTGGCCAATGCTTCGATCCCTGCCTGCAGCCGCAGGCGTGTGGTCAGAACGCCGAGTGCGTCATCCAGAATCATATCAAGCAGTGTCTCTGCCCCGAGGGCTTCACTGGCGATTCTGCCAAGGAGTGTGTCCGAGTGCCAGTGGCCTGCGATGGTGACTGTGCCCCTGGTTATACCTGTCGCGATTCCATGTGTCTGCCGGTGTGCCACAACGATCTTGAGTGCGCCTCCAATGAGAAGTGCCTGAAGGGCAACTGTATGCGTAAGTGAACTCTGACATTGCCTCTGAAATGACCCAATAAAATCCTGATCTTTCCTTAGTAACCTGTCGCGTGGACAACGACTGTTTCCTGGGTCATGTCTGCCTGCACAACAAGTGTGTCTATGGATGTCATGTGGACGACGATTGCAGTGCCTCCGAGTCTTGTCGCAATGATAAGTGCGTGAACCCTTGTCTGGAGAGCAGTCCCTGCGGCCCCAATGCCGCCTGTGCAGTGTCCAACCATCGGGCCAGCTGTAGCTGCCTGGATAGCATGGTGCCCAATCCCACGCCCCAGGTGGGCTGTGTGCGCTCTCCCCCGCTGGAGTGCCGCGAGAACCGCGACTGCGGCAATGGACTGGCCTGCTTTGAGTCGGTCTGCCGTCCCCTGTGCGCCGACGATGCTGGTTGCTTGACCAACGAACGCTGCCAGCAGGGAGTGTGCAAGTCCCTTTGCCGGCACGACAACGAGTGCGGCCATGGAGAGCTCTGCTTGGGCTTGAATTGTGTACCTGGCTGCCGCTCTGATCAAGGATGCCCTCAGGACCTCGCCTGCGTGGGTCAACAGTGCGTGGATCCATGCGCCGATCCCACTGCCTGCGGCACTAACGCCATCTGTCAGGTGATCGATCATCGAAAGCAATGCGCATGCCCCGATGGTCTCGACGGCAATGCCAATGTGGCCTGCAAGGTGCCCCGCATCGCTTGTGGCAGAAACGAGGATTGCCAGTCCAACCAGCTCTGCTATGCCGGCAGCTGCCAGGGCAAGTGCAGAAACGATCAGAACTGCTTGTCGGACGAACGCTGCATGCGAGGAACATGCAGGACCGTTTGCAACACGGACGAGGCCTGCTCCCAGGGACAGATCTGCGAGAACCGCATGTGCCAGACCGGATGCCGTACGGACTTGAGCTGTGCAACCGACGAGGCCTGCGTGAACAAGAAGTGCCAGAACCCATGTCGCACCCCCGGTCAATGCGGTCAGTGTGCCGATTGCCTGGTGGTTAACCACGGCGTCCAGTGCCAGTGTCCCGCATCCTTCATTGGAGATGGTCTGACTGGCTGTCAACTGCCGCCGGAACGCTGCCATCCCGGTTGCGAGTGCGATGAGAACGGCGCCTACTGTGCCGCCAAGTGCTCTCGGAACGAAGACTGCTCGTGTGGACAGCAGTGTGCTAGAGGAAAGTGCCGTAATAAGTGCGGACCCAAGCGTCAATGTACGGTTGGTCAGCTTTGTGAGCGAGGAGCTTGCATTGCCGGCTGCAAATCCAACGGAGATTGTGCCGCAGATCAGAGCTGCGTTCGTGGAAAGTGCACAGATCCTTGCGCGGATGACAAGTCTTGCGGTAGGAATGCCCTGTGCACTGTCTCCGAGCACCGGATGCTCTGCTACTGTCCCGATGGCTATGAAGGCGAGCCTAGCAAGGAGTGCGTGCAATTCGAGTGCCGCGTCGACACCGATTGCGATAGTAGTAAGCGCTGTGACCAAGGAAAATGCCGTAATCCCTGCCTCGAATATGGAGCCTGTGGCTCAAATGCCCAATGCCGCGTGGTGGGTCGCAAGGCCCAGTGCTCTTGCCCGCCGGACTTCTTTGGCAATCCAACTACTGGCTGCCAGCCGCTGGAGGGAGGAGGATGCTCGAACAAACCCTGCGGCGAGAACTCCAAGTGCACTGAGGTGCCTGGCGGCTATGAGTGTGCCTGCATGGATGGCTGTATCGGAGATGCCCACAATGGATGTATTTGCGGAGGACCGCTGGTGAATGCCTGTCAGGATCAGCCTTGTGGCTTGAACGCCGCTTGTCATGTTCTGGAGAACAATCAGGCCGAGTGCTACTGTCCGGAGAGCTTCCCCAACGGTGATGCCTATGTGCAATGTAAGTAACTGAAGTTTTTGAACTTCTAACCTGTGAAAGTAGTTTATGTTCTACATATGTATTTAATGAGTCTTTTGATGGGAAACGACTTAAACTTTTACTTTTGGCAGGTTACTTGACGCCGCCACAGCAGGATTGTCGCACCCAGGGATGTGATGTGGGTGACTGCGTTCGCCAGGGCTATGAATATGTGTGCCAGAGGGGTAAGTGCCGATTTTTATACTCAAATTTCAAGGGTTATCTGCCGTACCGTATTATGTTAATCTTGTTAACCGGCGTTCCTTACAAGTTATTCGTTATATAATGTAATCAGTAAGCGTTATCGTTGAAAATTATTTGATTTTACCACAATAACTGGAGGTTGTTAGTAACCAAATTGAAACTGATTTAATTTTTATTATTATCTTGGTTTAATTACTTAGTTCTCAGTTGTTACAAGCCCAAGCCAAACTTAAACCTAAAGCTAATTAGCTAATTCCACTAATTCAACACACAGCCCTTGCGGCTGCCTAGAACATTGACCAAAGAAATCTGATTTCAGTGTAGTGTGTGTGTGTTTAAAAAATGCCAAAATGCTAATTCGTTTGTATGTTTTACACAGTTTTTAATTTTACTCTTAACAACCTATACACATGTGCGAAGTTGTAGGTATTATTAGTCTAATATGGTTATTCCCCGCACGCACAAAAAACAAACACGCAAAAACAATTCAAAAAGCCACCTACACAACAAACTCCCAATTCGGCAACGCAGCTGCATATTCAGCTGGGAAAATGCCAATTAATAAAATAATTCCGTGCACAGTTTAAATAATGCAAGTTTGTGTTAGTTCTTTTTTGATTTTTTTTTATAGTTTTTAAATATTTTATTTTTTACCTACAACAAATATACACACCATCAACGCATATGGAGATTCGTGGAATTCGTTGCTGTCGCTATCGCGGTTACCCAATCTGTGCCTAAAATTCATTTTTGAAAAACACAATCAAAAACCGAAATATGAAGTGTAGTTTTAAACAAATTTCAACTATCTTTACTAAAAAATTTCACTCACAATCAGTACATTTTATGCGAAATAAGCTAGTAAGCCAGAGTTTAATTTAGAACCCATTAAGCTTAAAGTCTGCCTTCTCATATTTCATTCGGCTTTCATAAAGCTCAGCTCAGCTCAACTCAATGCTCATTATTGAACCTATTTCCTTAGTTCCATACAATTGGCTTTGAAATAACCATGTGTATTGGCGCTGAATACGCGGCATCCATTACGACTTGGAAAGAGTTAACGCACAGATATCAGTAGACAAATTTGGTTCATCATCCCTATTTTTAACATTTAGTCTAACGACAAACGCCGCCGCGATAGCGATATGTAGTCAATAAAATTGGTAGAGAAATATTATAAATTAATTACAAAATGTGCAAAGAAGGCACTGAAATCAAAAACCTAACTAAAATAAAAAAAATACAACACAATGCCACGCTAATCATCATTATAGACAACAATCCTCAACACATCCTTGAAAAAAAAGATCGATTCCTATCTACCCCAATAATCCCATCCTTATTCCTCCGATTCCGCTCTGTCCACCCCCCTGTGTACCCCAAGCTCTGTCGTTTCCTTTTGCTAAACCCCTTTTTGTTACATTTCTTGAATGAAAAAAGTCTCAGATTGGGAACTGTGGACGGGACAATTCTCACACATAGTTCACATATGCTTGAAACGAAAGTTCGAAGCCAATTCGAAGACCAATTGAGGAACAAAACATAGTAACCAAGTTAAGATTCATTAGAAATGTGTACAGAACAATTACAAAAACAAAACAAATCAAAAGCAACATCAACCAAAAAAACTACTACTACTTTTCAATGCATCCCTAAAGCAAGTCTACAGCCATAACCGAGAATAAACGGAAGCGTTTATTTTGTACAAAGCTCCTTTTAAAATAATAAATATTAAGATCTTATACTCTGCAAGCTCCTCCCTATCTACCGCTCTCTACATAGATCGTCTATTGGTTAAAAACTCTATATAAACAACCACCCCGAATTGACTTAAAATTGTAACTAAATTTAACTAACCTTTCAATTATATTTTTTGGTACATTTGACTAGTGATTAAGTTGTATATACAGACATTTTGTACACACCTGTACATACAAGCTGCGACTAAGTGGCTGGAAAAAAAGAACCACTAACCTTATCGAAAGAAGAAAAATCTGTAAATATATGCCAAATTTGAACAAAACTGTGAATTATGAATAACCCGGATGAGTCGAACTACCCAAGTATATTTCTAACGTACTTTTCAAAATTGTATTTACCCATTGATTTCCAACTACTCATTTCTTCTATACATATTCCTACTAAAGCCTCTTCCAACAAAGCTAATCCTGCCTTAGACAGACTTGTATTTACCCCTTCTTCTCTTCAAATAGATATCTTTCTCTCGTCGCTCTCTCTCTCTCTTTCTTCTCTGAATCAATCACTCACTCACCAAAATCTCCAATAACGTGTCTCTCGTGAGGGCAGAGCGCATGTGTTGGATGTCGTGTAATTTTTGCCATTACTCAAACTGAAAAAAAAAACACAATAAACCAAAATATATATATAGTTCGAATTCGCATTAATCCCGATCAAAAATCCATTGCTCAACTAAGCTTGCCTTTAGTACAGCATCCAAATAATTGGGATAGTGCAGCAGGCTCCCCTGCTCTATGCTCGCTCTTAATAAATAATAAACCATCAAAGAATGTAACTATGCTCACTTGTTCTCACTGCTACGCCTACTCGCTCACACTTGAACGCTGGTCATACCACAAATCAACGATAAAACCCGAAGCAAACTCCATGGATATGAATTGTTTTGGCCTGCCTATATAGACTGTAAACCCTAGTTTTTGTGAGATGTTCCCTTCACAGTTCTACAATTTGAATTAAGACAAGCTAAAGTATGATGCAATCTTTGCCACAACTTTGCTGCAACAACTAACTAGCACCTGTTGAACACAATCGTTAAATTAAATCACAGTGCCAGTGTCCTACTTATGATTTTATTTTCGTTAACGTTTATTATGATTTCTGTATGTACTGTATCTGATCTGATCTCCCCCCTAAAATTTTCTTTTACTCTAATAACCCCCGTGCACAAAACCCCCGAAACCCCAAAATCGAGTCCACAATAATCCCACTGACACTTAATTGAACACCGAAGCCGATGACCCACCGCAATACACACACAACCCCAAACCCAAAACACCAAAAATAAAAACACACAAAAAACACTTAAGCCAAAAAGAAGTCCAACCAACAAAAACTGAATTAAACTGTTTATATGTTGTCTCGTTTAAGTTCTTCCTTTGTTTTTTTTTCTTGTTTTTAGAAACATTTAGATATAAGATTTATCCGAGTCCCAACCCATCACTCTTGTTTCCAAGAAATATCCTTTTTACACTGTCTTATGCAAATATCCCAGCAAGTCCTGAACCCTCCATCAGACTTCATTGTCTACTGAAGCCCCACCTTTGAACCGACGATTTTTATGTCGCACTTTCGTTTCTATGTGTTTCCATGATCTAAAGAAAGATAATATTTTGAGTAGCGAACCCTTTACCGACTATGTCACCGAAGGAACAGTTGAATGCACCCACCAACGATTAACATTTAAACAACCAAAACAACTCCTGTCTATCTCTCTCTCGTTCTTCCCTGCCCTGGATGTTATGTTATAGACACCGAACAATGCTACTCAGATACGGATTGTCCCAGTGAAAAGTCATGCCTCCAAGGACACTGCAGCGATCCTTGTACAATGCGTGGCGCGTGTGGTGTGAATGCGCTCTGCAAAACTGTACTGCATCGGCCGCGCTGCTCCTGCCCAAGCTGCCACATCGGTCGGCCGGAGGTCGAGTGCAAGCTTGATCCCAAATGCTCCTCCGATGATGCCGATGCCAAGACTAAGGAGCAAATTCCATGCTCCAGCGATTCCGAGTGCCCCGAGACGTTGCAGTGCGGCCAGTACGGCCAATGCACAGATCCGTGCAACAATCCGCTCTTCATTTGTGAGAGCAACAAGAAGTGCGAGACCCGGCGCCACCAGCCGGTGTGCATATGCAAGTCGGGCTTTATAGTAAACGAGTATGGCGAACTGACCTGTGCCCCAGATAAGAGGGAGTGCTATCGCGACGATGACTGCGCCTCCAACATGGCCTGCACGGATGGCAAGTGCCGAAACCCGTGCATCGTGCCATTGGGCCGAGCACCGATCTGTGCGGAGAATAAGTCCTGTGAGGTGCAGAACCACAAGCCCGTGTGCATTTGCATGCGCGACTGCCAGCCATCGATATCCATCTGTCTGCGTGACGCCGGCTGCCCGGCTGGCCTGGCCTGTCGCAAGCTTCAGTGCGTCGATCCGTGCAAATTTGCCACGTGCGCACCCAACTCGCCATGCATTGTCGAGGATCACAAGCCGATATGTAAATTCTGCCCAGCTGGATTTATAGCCGATGCCAAATATGGATGTCAAAAAGGTAAAGCACCAAACGTACTATCTCTCTCACTCAGCTCTCTGTCGAGTGAAAGCCTTATGTCTTTCTGTCTCGAATATCTCTGTTTCCCGCTCTCTCTCACACACGCTCTCACCTTTTTGCTAGCTCTGTCTTATTGTCTGTCCCCTCACAAAAAAAAAAATTTATAATTATAAATAAAAGAAAAACTACCTTCACCGATCACAGACAAATCAGCACGAGAAAAAATATTGACCAAAGCGCCGCCTACACCTATTTAATGTTTCAGGCCTTGTCAATTCCTTTTCTCGAAATGTTTGTGTAAATGTACATAGGACTGAGAAATTAACTGCCCAAACCCAGCTTTCGCCTACCGATATGGTTTTCAGCAAAAACTTACCCCCAAAAGCTTAGTTACAAGCCAGAAATCAAGGTCAAGAGACTATATAACCCTACGGTCAGATGCTTTACGCCACTAGCACAGCGACTAGGTTGAAGCACTTGAATGAAAAGATTTTTTGAGAAAAGCGTTGATCTTTCAGATCGTATTATTTCCGTTTGGATTGTCCAATGGGAATACAAATCAAACAATTATACAATAACATGAAGACACAATTTCAAGAAAACTCTTCTGAACATTCACACACGCTCATGCTCACAGTGATATTAATCAATTTATTAATCAAAGCCTCCTGATTACTCGTACTATAAAATTCTTAACCTATGATTCTAAATAAACGGTAATGAGATGTAATACTAATGGTAAACCTAAACCAATCCAACACCAATATGTAGCTAACTAATAGTAAAGACGTTCGTTCCTAATTTAAAAATGATTAACCGTAAAATAGTTTATAAAGCTTCTGATATTTGTTTACATTTGCAGCTGTATGCAAGAAAGTTAGATAGATTTCTGAAAAAGTATTTATGCCCCTAGGTATGCCCCTCTGTATATATAGTGCACATACTCTTTTGTCGTAGATATACACTTCCTTCCTTTAGTTGGTTTAAATTTGTAAATATTTTAATGATTTTTTTATTTTTTAAATCTTATACTTTTATTTTAAAATATGTACAAAATATCCCACTCCAAAATTATGTAAAACCAAAAACCTGATAATTCAAAGCAGCTAAGCCAGGTGGCAACTGTACGTCACATGAAGATTGCAGTGAAGCTCACCAATGTGGATCGTCTGGTCAATGTATCGATCCCTGCCAAATAGTTTGTGCGAACGCAGTGAAGTGCCTCACACTAGATCATAAGGTTGCCACGTGCATTTGCCCGGAGACTTTGACGAACACAAACGGCACCAAGTGCATTCCAACTGAAACAAACCTCCAGACAACCACGGAATCTACTGACTCGACTTCGGAATCAATTAATATAAAATACACAGTTATGCAATTGGCAAATCAAACCGAAATGCGAACTCGATTTACCGATATAGAAGCAGAAAACGAAACAACCATATCCTATACTACTACCACCGAATCCTACAAAACTACACAATCTATTTTACTCACAAGACCTACCGTCTCATTCGACAATGCCTCTCCAAATGAGAACGCTAAAGAACCCTCGACAGAGTTCGTAACTCCAGCGACCGACAATACTTTTCCGTTAACAACACAGGAAACTGCTTCTTCAGAAAGTCCTATACAAACTACAAGTAGTATTCCTGGACGAATAACGAAACAAATGACTGAGTTTTCGACAGAACTACCAACAAATAGACCTGAAAGTACCGCTCCTACAATCACGTCCCATGATACCACTAATATTCCGGTTGGAACGACAACAGGCGAAGAAACAACCAAATCCCCCAGTGACGAGACAACTGCCGGGCCCATTCCTTCTGACTCTGCAGCCTCACCTTACTCTAAAGGTACTACGCCTGGCAAAATAACAGACACAACAGCATTTACTACAGAATTACCAACTAGTCGATCTGAGGGCACTGTTCCGCCAATAACAGCAGATTCTACCACTCCTATTCCAATTCTAACAACAATGAAACAAGTGTCTGAAGAAACGACCAAAACACCCAGCAAAGAAACAACCACAGGGCCTATTAGTAGGCAAACTCCTCCTTCTGAGTTTACAGACACAACCGTCTCTACAGGTACTACGCCGGGAAAAATTACAGACGAGACGACAGCTTTTACTACAGAATTACCACCTAGTCGTTCTGAGGGCACTGTTCCGCCTATAACAGCAGATTCTACAACTCATATTCCAATTCCAACAACCAGGAAACAAGTGCCTGAAGAAACGACCAAAACACCCAGCGAAGGAACAACTGCAGGGCCTGTTTATATGCAAACTCCTCCTTCTGACTCTACAGTCACAACCTTCTCTACGGGTACTACGCCGGGAAAAATTACAGACGAGACGACAGCTTTTACTACAGAATTACCACCTAGTCGTTCTGAGGGCACTGTTCCGCCTAAAACAGCAGATTCTACCACTCCTATTCCAATTCTAACAACAATGAAACAAGTGTCTGAAGAAACGACCAAAACACCCAGCGAAGAAACAACAACAGGGCCTATTAGTAGGCAAACTCCTCCTTCTGAGTTTACAGACACAACCGTCTCTACGGGTACTACGCCGGGAAAAATTACAGACGACACGACAGCATTTACCACAGAATTACCACCTAGTCAGTCTGAGGGCACTGTTCCGCCTATAACAGCAGATTCTACAACTCATATTCCAATTTCAACAACCAGGAAACAAGAGTATGAAGAAACGACCAAAACACCCAGCGCAGAAACAACTGCAGGGCCTATTAGTAGACAAACTCCTCCTTCTGACTCTACAGTCACAACCTTCTCTATGGGTACTACGCCGGGAAAAATAACAGACGAGACGACAGCGTTCACTACAGAATTACCAACAAGTCGTTCGGAGGGCACTGTTCCCCCAATAATTCCTGAGGCTACCACTCCTATTCCAAGTCCAACAACCAGGAAACAAGTGCCTGAAGAAACGACCAAAACACCCAGCGAAGAAACAACTGCAGGGCATGTTTATGGGCAAACTCCTCCTTCTGACTCTACAGTCACAACCTTCTCTATGGGTACTACGCCGGGAAAAATAACAGACGAGACGACAGCATTCACTACAGAATTAGCAACTAGTCGATCTGAGGGCACTGTTCCGCCAATAATTCCTGATGCTACCACTCCCATTCCAATTCCAACAACCAGGAAACAAGTGCCTGAAGAAACGACCAAAACACCCAGCGAAGAAACAACTGCAGGGCCTGTTTATGGGCAAACTCCTCCTTCTGACTCTACAGTCACAACCTTCTCTATGGGTACTACGCCGGGAAAAATAACAGACGAGACGACAGCGTTCACTACAGAATTACCAACAAGTCGT
>VNJQ01003555.1:0-18668 GCA_008042515.1 Drosophila truncata | reverse complement strand
ATCTGAATGAAACTTTGCAGTTAGTCTTCTATATACTCTCACTCGTAAATATGTCGGAACGGGCCGGATCGGACAACTATATCATATAGCTGCAATAGGAACGATCGGTAAAACTTTCGAAAAAAAATTATAACTGTCAGTTTTCAACAAAACTCCACCAAATTTGATATTTGGCCATTAATTATTAATTTAGAATTTCGGTTTTAATTTCATGAAAATCGGACGACTATATCCTATAGCTCTCATAGGAACAATCAGAAAAATAATAAAAAAAAATCATAACTTCGCTGTTTCTTAACATATTTTCATCAAATTTGAGATTTGGACACTTGATATTCTTTCAGAATTTTAGTTTTAATTTATTGAAAATCGGCCGACTATATCCTATAGCTGCCATAGAAACAATCAGGAAAATAATAGAAAATATCCTAACTTCGCTGTTTCTCAACATATTTTCATCAAATTTGAGATTTGGCCACTTAATATTGTTTGAGAATCTTAGTTTTAATTTCATGAAAATTAGACAACTATATCCCATAGCTGCCATAGGAACAATCATAAACAATAATAAAAAATTCAGAGTTTCGCTATTTCTCAAAATATTTTAATCAAATTTGGGAATTGACCACTTATTATTATTTCAGAATTTCGACTTTAATTTTATAGTTCAATTGCAATCTGCAAGGGTACAGAAACTTCGGCGAACCGAAGTTAGCTTCCTTTCTTGTTTTTTCCATGGCTTTATATAATATAGTAGTTCGATTTGCATAAAAATACTACAACAATGACCATATCGCGAATAAGTGGAAATATGTTTAAAAATACCCTTGCAGGATATTATAATTTTAGGCAGAAGTTTGCATTGCAGTGAAGGTGGTCCGATCCGGCCCGTTACGATTTACATATGTACATATATATAAGTAAGAGTATATGTAGATGACTATCTGCAAAGTTTCATTCAGATAGCTTGAAAACTGAGCGATTAGTTTGTATATAATCGGACCGATTGACATGGCTTAATCGACTCAAATTTTAATGCTAATACAATAGGGTCGGGAATGACTTCTTCATTGCGCTTCAAACTTCTGACTAAAATTGTAAAGCAAGCTTGCCAGCCATATTAACACGATTCCCAAAATGTTAAACTTAAAACTTACAAAATGTCGGATTTGTGGCAGCGCAGCCGGAGCGCCTAGATTTCCGAGGTGCCCCCATTATGGACACGATTCAGCCCGTAATTCAAGTCGGAAATCTAAAAACAAAATTTTGAACATTTGAACCTAAAACACCCAAAAGAAATTATGGCAAAAAATTCAAAACAAATTTTAACAGAAAATTTCGGTTTCAGAAAGTCAGTTTTGATTTTGCACATCGATATGTCGCAAATTTTTACAGCATATTTTCAAAATAATAAACTTTTTTCTAAAGCAACAAATTTTTTGATAAAAAAAATTTCATTTACGTGTGGGTTCCCTCTAAGTTAAAAAACTCTTATTTATAGCACTTCAATATGTCTAATTGGCCACGTAACAAATTCGATATCGACGCCGACAATGCGAACTACTCATGCACCTCAACACCAAACACAGTGGGAGCTGGTATCAAGAGTGCGACATATTTCAGTATTGAGTGTAAGTAAAAGTAAAAGCTTTTGGTTTATAGAAGCTTTTTTTGAATATCAAATCAAATTCAACAGATTCTCCAGATAATACGACCGTCTCAGAAAACATTATTTTCGTCCCGGAAGACACCGTACCAGGACGGATCATATGCAAATCACGGGCTAATCCAGGTACTGTTAAAAGTGTATTACTATTGTTTTTATACATAAAAAATATCATACCCACAGAGCCATCGTATAAGTGGTTTTTTAAAAACGACACAATTGGCAATGGAAACGCATTAATTATCAACACCGCCATGAATCGAATTGATAATGGCACTTATACCTGTTTAGCTTACAACAAGCATGGTAGTAGCAGAGCAGAAACAGTGATAATAGTGCAATGTAAGTAAAACATTAGAATAAAAGAATTAATTATTACATGAACACAAAATTATTTTAAAGTTACGCCGCACTGCGAAATTGAGAGACGAGAAGTTGATGGACAAGACACTTTGATTTGCACTGCATTCGGAAATCCTGTGGAGGTAAATGAATATTTTAAATAAATATATCAGGGGTGCCACAGAAAACACTAGGGATTTTGCTTTCCGCGGAAACCATTTCCGCGCGAATATTTCCGCGGTGCCACAGCACTTCGGCTGATTTCATTTTTTTATCATGTTAGCAAACCTTTTCGAACTTTGCTGCTGAGGGTGGCAGCCCTCTCAAATTAAAGTTTCCCTAATGTTCGTTTAACATTATTTTATATTTTATCATTGCAGAGCAACGGGTTTTATTAATTTAAAATTTAATTTAAATATTTAAATTTATTTATGTATAGCTAATTAATTTATACAGCTAATAAAAACAAACATATCTAGCAGCTGTCAGCCATTAGTTTCACCATGTCTGGCAACACTTTTCGCGCTGCAATTAACTGTTCAATTAAACACATGTTCATGTAAACAAATTTTGGCAAAAATAAAAACATACACACATAATTACTTTGAGCGAATATTAAAAATAAAAATAAATTAAATTTAAACTAAAATGCCATTAGCTAGGCTTTTAGCAATCGAAGAGCTCCGGCGGAAGGAAATGAGAAGGGAGAATATGCAGAGAAAAATACTAAGATGCGCTTCCGATGCGATGTTTTCCCCTTAGAAAGGCACAAAATGTATAAGAATTTAAAAATAAAATCAAATTTACTTACATTTTGAGCGCGCTTTCTTCTTCTTATTTGCTTTGTTATTATAATCAACACTGCACAGCTGATGACTATTTTAAGGCGATGCCACATGGCAGACGTAAAATGTCCGACAAATGTTTTCACATATTGCACAATAATTAAAATAATTGTGGAGTAAAACTTATGTTACGTTTAAAGACTGATTTTTTTTAATGTTTATTTTAACGAAAACAAAAGCGGTTTCATATATATTTTATTAATTTCCCTTAAGTGAATTTGTAACAATAAAAGTTGGCATCGCTGACCCTGACTTCGAAAAACAGAAACAAACGAGCTGGCAGCACTACACTTTAGCGGATTTAGCGCTGATTCATTCAGCGCAAAATACTTCCGCGGATTGCCTGTGGCACCGCGGAATGAAATTAAAGTGAAATTTAGCGGAAGCGATTTCTGTGGCACCCCCGTATAATATATATTAAATATAAAAATTGGGTGACTAACATTGTCATTTAGGGGATATTCCCACACAGCTGGATCTGCCTTCCCCCATCCGTTGTACGGATGTTCCATAAGTTTTTCTCGTTCCGAAAGTTCTCATTCCGTACCACACCCGTTGTAACTCAGAATTCTTCTCGGTTGAAATTTTAAAAATTTATAATTGGAACAATTTAATTAGAACATATGAAATGGAACATATGAATGGGAACATATGAATTGGAAGATATTAATTGAAGCATATGAATTGATGAACAGTTGAAAAATTTAAGGCTCCGCATCAAGAAGATTCTCCCTCCTCTAGGGGAACACAGCGCTCCGGAAGTCTGCCTCTTGGAAAGCTGAGCAATGACAAGGAAATGGTAGAAAAGAACTAGCTAGAACTTTTAATTTCAAATATTAATTTAATTAATACGATCTAGACAATATTGGGCTATTGAAGATTTTATTCTTTCTGCAGGTTGGTTTACATCTGCAGAGATGTTACTACGATTTGGTTGATCCTGTAGGTCATTAGCTACCAATTATCGCTGATAACGCTGTTCCGCTCACTTAAAATATTATGCAAAAAATAATAGGTTAAAATGATCGCATTATTGTTTTTGTAGTGGCTGTCATGCTCTTGCCAAAAAACCGAAACCTAGCTTTCAAATGGCCAAATGCATTTTCAAATCTCGCTGTTCCAAGGATACGGTCCTAGAAAATGGGTATGACGTCATCAGCGTTTGGGAAAATCGGAATGCCAAGTATCCAATTTTTATACCGTTGCATGGTATTAGAAGGAGACATTTCTGACCCTTTAAAGTATATATAACCTTGATCAACAGCCGAGTCGATCTGGCCATGTCCGTCTGTCTGTCCGATTATACGCAAACTAGTGAAGCTATCAGAATGAAAGCTGTCTAAATGAAACTTTGCAGTCTTATATATGCTCTCACTCCTACATAAGTCAGAACGGGCCGGATCGGACAACTATATCATATAGCTGCCATAGGAACGATCTAAAACATTTTAGAAAAAAAAATTATAACTTGGTCAGTTTTTAACACATAATCACCAAGTTTGACATCTGGCCATTTATTATTGTTTCAACATTTCGTATTAAATTTCATAAAAATCGGACGACTGTATCTTATAGCTGCCATAGGAAAAATTGGGAACAGTAGGAACGATCGGCAAAAGTTTCGAAAAAAATTATAACTTTGCTGTTTCTCAACATTATTTCATCAAACTTTAGATTTGGTCACTTAATATTATTCCAGAATTTTGATTTAAATTTTATGACAATCGGACGGTTACATCCTATAGCTGCCATAGCACTATGGTCCAGCGGACCACTTTTTTTGGCCAAAATTAATAACTCCGTAAATTTAAAAGATATCAACTTGAAACTTGAAACCAATCGTCATTTTGTGCTTATAGGATGATACTGGATCAAAATTATCCGGATCAGAGCACTATATCCCATAGCCCTCATGGGAACGAAAACAAAATTTTTGAGATAAATCCATAAATATTTGGTTACTTAAAGATTATGCTATTTTAACTACATTTAAAAAATTTTATCGAAATCGGATCAGGAACACCTTTAGTTTTCTTACGAAAAAAAGGAATATAGTGCTGTTTTTGGCTCTAATTCAATAAAAAATTATTTATAAAATCTTTCTACCATTTAAAATTTTGGTTTTACATTGTATTTTATCTGAATTAGAATATTTTATAGTTTTTATTTGATATTTCCCAGTTTTCATGAGTTTAAAGACACTTTTAACGCATTTAAGATGGCATTTTCATACAAAATAAGGTAATTCTTCATTGAAAATTTGAAGAAATGTGGTCAAAAGTGGCATTACAGACTATATGCAATCGAACAAGAATTAAATACTCTACAACACACAATAGGTCTCTAGGTGAAACTAGGTGGCACTCACTACTTTTACCTTTTTATACCCTTGCAGGGTATTATAGTTTCAGTCAGAAGTTTGCAACGCAGTGAAGGAGACATCTCCGACCCTATAAAGTATATATATTCTTGATCAGCATCAACAGCCGAGTCGATCTAGCCATGTCCGTCTGTCCGTTTCTACGCAAACTAGTCCGTCAGTTTTAAAGCTATCTGAATGAAACTTTGCAGTTAGTCTTCTATATACTCTCACTCGTAAATATGTCGGAACGGGCCGGATCGGACAACTATATAATATAGCTGCCATAGGAACGATCGGTAAAACTTTCGAAAAAAAATTATAACTTTGTCAGTTTTCAGCAAAACTCCACCAAATTTGATATTTGGCCATTAATTATTTATTTAGAATTTCGGTTTTAATTTCATGAAAATCGGACGACTATATCCTATAGCTGCCATAGGAACAATCAGGAAAATAATAGAAAATATCCTAACTTCGCTGTTTCTCAACATATTTTCATCAAATTTGAGATTTGGCCACTTAATATTGTTTGAGAATCTTAGTTTTAATATCATGAAAATTAGACGACTATATCCTATAGCTGCCATAGGAACAATCAGGGTAATAATAAAAAATTCAGAGTTTCGCTATTTCTCAAAATATTGTAATCAAATTTGGGATTTGGCCTCTTATTATTATTTGAGAGTTTCGACTTTAACTTTATAGTTCAATTGCAATCTGCAAGGGTATATAAACTTCGGCGAACCGAAGTTAGCTTCCTTTCTTGTTAAATATTAGGTTTAAAAAAATTTTTTTTTTGTTTTTTAAGACGACACACTTTAAAATTAAACTACAAAGACATTACAATGACTATGAACATATTACAACTTTAAATATATAGTACAAACCCCTTTGATTCGAACTCATTTTAAAGATTTATCAAGATTTTCGTTTTTGTTTAAATTTTTAAATTAAAGAATTGGCGAAATTTTCACACCTTTTCCTCGTGTGCTGGCTTGCGAAGAAACAGCTGACTTTAAGCGCTCCGTGCGAGAAAGTGGCGCAACTTATAAAGATTTTGATTGTGGCACGTTGATGGTCACTCTATTTCCAATCGATCCATACCAAAATCAATTGATTTATTTACCTTTTAAAAAATGGATTTTGGCCAACCAAAGTGGTCGGCTGGACCATAGTGCATAGGAGCAATCAGAGAAATAATAAAAACATCATAACTCAGTTGTTTCTCAGCATATTTTCATCAAATTTTAGATTCGGCCATTCAATGTTATCTTAGAATTTTGTTTCTAATTTTATAGTTCAATTGTAATCTGCAAGGGTATATAAACTTCGGAGAACCGAAGCTAGCTTTCTTTCTTGTTTTTTTTTTCTATTTTTAATTTTAATACCGTTGCAGGGTATTATAGTTTCAGTCAGAAGTTTGGAACGCAGTGAAGGAGAAATATCCGACCCTATAAAGGATATATATTCTTGATCAGTATCAAAAGCCGAGTCGATCTAGCCATGTCCGTCTGTCCGTCTGTCTGCCCGTTTCTACGCAAACTAGTCCCCCAGTTTTAAAGCTATCTGAATGAAACTTTGCAGTTAGTGTTCTATATACTCTCACTCGTACATATGTCGGAACAGGCCGGATTGGACGACTATATCATATAGCTGCTATAGAAACAATCAGTAAAATTTTCGAAAAAAAAATTATAACTTTGTCAGTTTTCAACATTTTCACCAAATTTGATATTTGGCCATTTATCATTTTTCAAAATTTCGTTTTATGACTGATTTTATGAAAATCAGTCTACTATATCCTATAGCTGCCAAAGGAATAATCAGGAAAGTAATAGAAAAATTCATAACTGCGCTGTTTCACAACATATTTCCATTAAACAATTTTGTCACCTAATAATATTCTAGGTTTTCGGTTTTAATATCGGTATTTAATATATAACTCGGTTGTTTCTCAACATATTTTCATCGAATTTGAGATTCGACCGTTTATTATTATTTTAGAGTTTTTTTAATTACATAGTTCAGTTGCAATCTGCAAGGGTATATAAACTTCGGTAAGCTGAAGTTTCTTATTTTCTTGTTTGTATTGCCTTGGCTTGCTTAGATTTAACTATTAAATTTAAATATTAAATTTATATTTATTTTTATTTATTTGATATTTATTTAACAGGCTGGCTTTTCATGGTCAATAAAAGCTGAGAATGAAACAGAGGAACTCTTGGGAATTGGTGATCAAAAGGATTCTTTAGATAGGAGTTATTACATATTACAAGAGGACTATGCAATCGCCAGGACATACAGATGTGTAGCCAACAATACGGTTGGCTCAGGATCATTCTGTGAATTCGAAGTAGCAGGTATGCATATTTTTAATATATAAGTATGTATCTTTAAGGATAAATGCATATATTTATACCCTTGCAGGGTATTATAATTTCAGTCAGAAGTATGCAACGCAGTGAAGGAGACATCTCCGACCTTATAAAGTATATATATTCTTGATCAGCATCAACAGCCGAGTTGATCTAGCCATGTCCGTCTGTCCGTCTGTCCGTCTGTCCGTCAAACTAGTCCCTCAGTTTTAAAGCTATCTGAATGAAACTTTGCAGTTAGTCTTCTATATACTCTCACTCGTACATATGTCGGAACGGGCCGGATCGGACAACTATATCATATAGCTGCCATAGGAACGATCGGTAAATTTTTCGAAAAAAATTATAACTTTGTCAGTTTTCAATATATTTTCACCAAATTTAATATTTGCCCATTAATTATTATTCCAGAATTTTGATTTAAATTTAATGAAAATCGGACGACTATATCCTATAGCTGCCATAGGAACAATCAGAGAAATAATAGCCAAAATCATAACTCAGTTGTTTCTCAAAATATTTTCATCAAATTTGAGATTCGGCCATTCAATGTTAACTTAAAATTTCGTTTTTAATTTTATAGTTCAATTGCAATCTGCAAGGGTATATAAACTTCGGCGAGCCGAAGTTAGCTTCCTTTCTTGTTTAATACTTATGTATGTAACAGTTTTTTTAACTCTTATAACTTTAAGAGTTCAGAGTTTAATCATTAATGTTAATTTAGTTTGGTTCGCGCTTTTGTTGAGTGAGCTTTAGTTTCTTATTCTTATGTGATAAGTAATAAAAGCTGTGCTGATTTTCCAGCTCTATATACATGCATATCTCGAATACAATTCGATCTACGTTCATTATTTATAATTATAAATTGACTGAATACAAAATCAAAGCATTAGGAACGAACACTAGAAATAGCTGATGATTTCCAAAGAGATACATTTAAAGGTTGGCAGCGTAAATAATGGCACGGTTCTTATATTCAGCAGATCAATTTTGCTTAAAAATTTGTCCACTTTCACAAATGACAGAGAAAGTTAAGGCTAACATAGCCACAGTTTGTATGACGTAAAGACATACAGTGATGGAAAAAATAATAGAAACGATTATTACTATTTCACTTATTTAAGATTTAGCTTTAGGAATATATATGAAACCCACTGGGTCGGTAACATTGATAACGGTACTTAGTCACAATCTTCTTTTTGAACGCTTTTCGTTCGCAATTTTTGAAATTCATGGAAATTCGTCAGAAGACCTCGTGTTTGGTTTGGAATAAATCATAGATACGCGGTCGTATTTGGTCAAAATCTGTGGTTATTCTTCGTTTTAATTAAAATAAAAGGTATTGTTTGGAATATTTTTATTTCAAGGAGTGCTATTACAGAAATTTGTTGTACATTTTATCATTTAATGTTGTTAAAATCATCAAAATGGGTCGTTGAGCACATTGCACCACAGTAGAGAGGAATCTAATCCTCAAATTAAAAGCCGAAGGCCAATCCATGGGACAAATTGCCGAACTATTGGAATGCTCAAAAAAAAAAGTGGTTTCTGCTATCCAATATACAGACAAACAGAAGAAACGTAGCAGAAAGCGAGCAACTTCTACAAAATTTGACACGATCCTTATAAGGAAGTCGAAAAAGGAGCCATTTCTTTCGTCGAAGGATCTTAAAAACTACATGAACGCATCCGTAATGAAGGACGTTATGTTACCATATGCTGAAGATGAAATGCCTTTGAAGTGGGAATTTATCAAGATAACGATCCCAAACTCACATCGAAGCTTGCAAAAAAGTGGTTCCAGGACAATAAAGTTGACGTTTGGATTGGCCAGTTCTGTCACCGGATTTAAACCCTATTGAGCATTTGTGGGGTATTCTAAAAAAACGTTTATGTCATTTTCAACCAAAAAAATAAGGAGCATTTGTGGGAGAAAGTCCAGGAAAGTTCAGCTAAACTAGTCAATTTGGATAAAGATTAGGCATTTCGTTTGAATTTTTATTTCCAGGTCAAAAACATAAAATTTAATTTAAGTATAATTTTTTAGCTAAATGAATGAAGTTAAATGCATTTTTGTTTTCTAGTATGTAAGATTGATGTATATATATCAAAGAAAAATTAAAATTTCCACTCATTACCACGTTCCTTATTAAAAATACGTATTTAAACACAAAGTAAAAATTCGTTTTTATTATTTTTTCCATCACTGTACATACATATGTACACCCAGTGACTAAAAAAAAACGCACTCTAAAAACTCACTATCTTGTTAGTTATATTGCTTGGCTTTTCTGCAAATTTTGCCTAAATTGTCAAATTCTCCTTTTTACTGATTAATGAAACATTTTTTTATAAAAGTGCATACCAATTTTTATTTTATCGCTGCTTATTTAAAAGAAAAAATGTTTCCAGACCCCTATTAATTTTACTAACTTTTCATTAATATGACAGCTTAAAGTAAAAAAATATATTAATTATACCAATGCGTATACTTAAGAAATTCTATTTTTTCCCAAGAGTATACTCAATATACTATATTACTAGAGGACCCGGCGGACTTCGTCTCGCTCCTACTTGATGTCTATTGTCTTAGTAAAATGTTGTCTAGCCGACCCGGTTAACGTTTTGCGATATAAATAATTTTTAGGGAATTTCTAGTGTAGAAAAAATATCCAACTTAACGTAACATAAAACATTAAAAACTAAAAAAACATCAAACAATTACATACATTATTAATAATATCAATCTCTTCGTGTAATAGGGATCCTCTCAATGAGAACTCGTTGGTTGCTAAGGGTTGTGGTTGGATTATCTTTTAAAGCAGGGTTGCCCAGCCCATTGCTCCCATGGCTCCTTTATTTGTATACCCTTGCAGGCTATTATAATTTCAGTCAGAAGTTTGCAACGCAGTGAAGAAGACACCTCCGACCATACATATATTCTTGATCAGCATCAACAGCCGACTCGATCTAGCCATGTCCGTCTGTCCGTCCGTCAGTCCGATTATACGCAAAGTAGTCCCTCACTTTTGAAGGTAGTCTTCTATATGCTCTCACTCCTACATATGTCGGAACGGGCCGGATCGGACAACTATATCATATAGCTGCCATAGGAACAATCGGTAAAATTTTCGAAAAAAAATTATAACTTTGTCAGTTTTCAACATATAATCACCAAATTTGATATTTGGCCATTTATTATTGTTTCAGAATTTCGTATAAAATTTCATGAAAATCGGACGAATATATCTTATAGCTGCCATAGGAAAACTCGGGAACAGTAGGAAAAATTTTTGAAAAAAAACTATAACTTCGCTGGTGATCTGTGACGCAGTACCTTTCAAATGATGTATCGAATGTCCTTAAAGGACATAATCCTAAGCAAATTGGACTGCATGAGAATATAATGGAATAATGGGAAGGCAAAAAGTTCATATATCCTCGTCTCTACCAACTAGCAAAAGTGTTGCATAGTGTGCCTGCTACCGAGGTTTCGGTAGAAAGAGCATTTTCTGCACTGAAACTGGTACTGTCGGATTTACGGTGTAACTTATCATCGGAGTCCATAAAAAACTGTTGTTTTTAAAACTAAATAAATAAATGTTCTTCAGAGAAAAATGGACGAGCTCGAATTATTTTATTCTAGTCTGCCGAAAAAAATAGACAAAAAATATTTGAATTTAATCGAATGAATTTTTGAGAAACCCGATGTGCACTTTTACATGGTTGACACACAGTAGAAATATAAATAAATAACCGTAACATAATATATGTAGCAGAAAACAATAAATAAAATGACTTATTGAGGAATCCTGGATTATGTCCCTTAAGGTCATTCGATACATCATTTGAAAGGTACTGCGTCACAGATCACTAATATGTAAACAATTTTTGAATAATCCACTCGGTTCAGAAGTTATTCGCATTCAATTTTTATTTTCAATATTTATAATAAAAATTGAAAAATAATTCTTATTTTCAAGTTTTAAAAAGTTGAAAAATATTTTTTATTTTGAAATTGAATCATAATTTTAATTTTTATAATAAAAATTGAACCATAATTCTTATTCTTCACTTTTATAATAAAAAAATGAAGATAAAAATTATTTTTAATATAAAAATTATTTTTAAATTTTTAATATAAAAATTGGAAATAAAAGTTTATTGTGTTTCCGGGACTTACCGTTAAAAAATGGTAAATGTGTCCTTTTCCCACTCCCCGCAAAGGCTTTTAAGTGGTTCAATTTTTTTGAACTCATAATTCTTATTTGCGGTCCCTGGTTCCTATGGCAGGTATAGGATATAGTCGTCCGATTTTCATGAAATTTAAATCGAAATTCTGGAATAATGATTAATGGGCAAATATCAAAATTGGTGAAAATATTTTGAAAAAACAGCGAAGTTATAATTTTTTATTATTTTCCTGATTGTTCCTATGACAGGTATAGGATATGCCTATACCTATACCGATCCGGTTCCGACTTATGTAGGAGCCAGAGCATATAGAAGACTACCTGGAAAGTTTCATTTAGATAGCTCTAAAACTGAGGGACTTGTATAATCGTATTGCGTATAATCGGACAGACGGACATGGCTAGATCGACTCGGCTGTTGATCCTGATGAAGAATATATATACTTTATAGGGTCGGAAATGTCTCCTTCACTGCGTTGCAAACTTCTGACTGAAATTATAATACCCTGCAAGGGTATAATAAAACAGTGATTTAACATTTCTTGAGCTGCACGAAATAAGCTTAAAACTTAAAAACTAACACAATATTTTGCATAGTAGCATCAGGTGCTGCGCCAATGGCACGCGAGCACGAGAACCACAAAATAAATTTTATAAAAAATGGTCTTTTATGAATAAAATAAAATTGTGTCTTAAAAAATTTTCAAATCTTTGTTCTACTGATTCAGAAGACGTTTTAACATTTAATAGCAATGTTGATTAATTAATCCGCGTTTTTGTCTATTATATTAAATTAAATTATTTTTTTCATTTATTTTAACAGCTTATAATGCGCTATTAATTTGGTGGCAAGGTAAACGCCAATTATTTATAAAATCACTTTTTTACCTTTTAATCGTTCCGAAATTTTGTTTCCTTGTTATGAGTTGAATAGTTTACCTTTTAGCATATATATGTTAATTAATTACACATACACATTAAACACATTCTGACGAAATCTTTTTGGGAGTAACCTAAACAAAATTTCTCTATAACATTTTACTATTTTGAGAGCACAAATGCTGCCTTAATAATAATACCGATCGCAAAGTACGTATGTAAATAAGTTTTATTACTTTCATGCTTTCGTGCGATTATCTTATTAAAAAGTGCGCCCAAGAAGTAAGTACCTAACACTAATTTTAAAGACATGCTTTTTTCTATATACACAATAATGAGACATTTTTCGTATTTTATTATGCGAAAACAATGGTATATTATTAAGAAAACAAGAAAGAATGCTAACTTCGGCACGCCGAAGTTTGTATACTCTTACAGTTCGCGGTACAAATCGCCAAGAATTAATACAATATAAAGTATTCATATATAAGAAAGTCGTGTATTGATCATATTGGGTATATTGATCATCGTAGGTTATACCTACGATGTAGAATATTTAGTTAAAAGAACTGCTTGAAAAAGTTATAGCGCTAAGAAGGAATACTCTTCAGTGCAGTCTACTCCTTCAATGATTATTTCCTGTGCGCTTTTTTCAAAACAACTTTTTTGACTGTCTTTCAAGATATTCAAAAAAGTAATTGACATCGGCTTAAAATTTTGTAGGACATGTTCAGAACATACAGTCTTGGAAAAAATAATATAAACACTAAATTTATGAATCAGAATGATACTAAATATTATTTGTTGTTGAAAATACTCCATTACGGTCTTAACCTTTTAGTGTCCACATTTTTTCTAATCAATTTTAGTTTTGGTTTCCTTATGCCTTAAAATAAAAGGGTTTGTTCTGGAAAAATTTACACTTTTGCACTGGAAGAGTTTTATAGGACTATATCCTTTAGACAGGGTAACTTTTAGCATCTTTAAGAAGGTAACAACCACTTTTTTTAACGTGTTACTGCTCCTTCTCCAAAATCCACCCCTAAAACTACCGGATGACTGTTTGGATCTAATGGGGTAATTCTACTGGTACATATTTCTAAATTTTCGGGGTATGTTACATTTTTTTCATAATACTATCAGCAATACTGTAATAAAATTCGTCCAAGTCACAAACTTCTTTAAATATTTTTTTTGAATTCAAACTTTTATCAAAATAAATATTTCTACCGAAAATCACAAAATTTCAACTTTAAATTACTGCAGCAGTTGATGTATGTCAGCCCTGAAATGTATTGCAAACGCTTCGAAATCTATTTGGAGACTTTGCCAAATACACAATACAAAAAGTAAAAAAGATGAATGAACAAGATGGACATACAGTCGGGTGTCCCGACAATAGAATACCCTGTACCATTACAAGGCGCCGCTCGATTTCGTTCCCTATTATATTAAAATCGGTATCCAGGGAAAACCACATGGAGGTCATGGCAGATGGAATGGGATTTTATTTATTTTTATTTCTTAGTATTAAATAATGTAACTATTTTGATTTACAGGGAAAAATTTAAAAAAAAATAAAAAATTTTGCTAAAATATAAAAACTTTAACTTGGGAGAGAACCGCTCCCCGTGAATTGAATTCGGGACAACTTGCAATTACTCTAACGAACGTTCTAAAAATAGCTCTGACTTTGTTTCACTGCATGTATGCAGGCAAAGAATGTGACCATTGCAAGTACATATATTGGTGCATGCGTTATTTGGAGCCCTTTTCCTGGGCTGCCTCTTGTATACATAATAAAAAAGCCTATATCTCCGATATTTATGGCACGATCGCAATGAAATTTAGACAATCTGTGTATTTTGATAAAATACAGGTTGTGAATATGGTTTATCTAATTTTATAAATTTAGGAGATATACGTTTATTTTTAAATAGCTTCCCAAAAAAAAGGGAAGCAGCAAAAATTGAAAACAAACTTGATCTGCGTGCAGATATAAGAAGTCTAAGTTCCAAGTTTGGTGTCTCTAGCTCTTATAGTCTCCAAAATCTAGGTGTTCATACAGACAGACGGACGGTCGGACAGACGGACATGGCTATATCGACTCCTTTAGTGGTCCTAACCAATATTTGGGTAACTTTTGGGGGTCTGCCACGCCTCTTTCTGCCTGTTAATTATAATAACTTTGTACCTTGGGTACATGGTATAAAAAGTATGCGATTAAAAAATTATAGATGTTTTTAAGGCGGGCTTTGGCACTAGAAGGTTAATTTCATTAAATTATCTGCTAAGATAAAGACGTTGTGGCTGGTCTTAGAAACTTGCCTTGGAAATAAAAATAGAAACGCAGTTAACTTGTGTACTACTATGACAATAAACGAAGGAAAATTCTTTTATAATTATATTATTTAGAAACTTTGGGATAAAAGATATAAATCCCTTAATAAATGCTGTATAATTTATTTTAAATACCCTGTACCAAAGGTACACAAGTAATATAATTTTGTGCGAGTGCGATTTTCTGTAACAGGAAGAAGGCGGCATGGCAGACCCCCAAAAGTTGCCTAAAAATTGGTCATAAAGAGAGAAAAATATGTAATCAAAACAAATGTGGGTACTACCACTAACCATACAACATATATGTAGACTACTCATTTCATACAACGAATATGGACACAAAAATTTTGTAGCGGCAGGCCCCAAGAGCTGTTAGCGGCAGGCCCCGCAGCTTCGTGTGCGCTCGGATTATTCGCTCTCTCATTCTTATGCTCGCACACTGATTGCGAGAGTTCGCTCGTTCAGTCGCAGAGTGGCGCATCTTGAAGAAGGTTCTTCTGTGCTTGAATTCTTCTTTATATGTATGCGTGCTCATGCATTCACGTACACGAGCGCATGTGTGCGATCATTTCATTTCGGCCATGGTCATTTCGGTTGTATGGTTAGTGGTACTACAAAGTACTAATTTAATTAACAAAAAAAATTACGTTATATTTTAAAACAAAATATATTTTACAATATAGGAAATTAAGTGTAGTTTCGGAGTAAAATATTATTTCTTGAGTATATGCAATAGTATAACTATTTAAAATTTTCTTATTTACCTTGTCCTATGAAAAATCAGTATAAATAATATGGTCTGGAAAAAAAAAAATTGGCAGTTCAGAAGATATTTGTATAAACGCCAACAATATAACATACAAGTTAATGAATTTTTAGGGTGCGGCTTTTTCTGGTACTGGGTAAACCTTGCATGGTACTGTGACGATTCGCCAATGCTCGGGTGGCTCAGGGATGGCCAGGGTTCGTGTCAGAAATTTATTTGTGTCCAGGTGGGGTTGCTACAAGAGATTCCGACCAGGTCCCAGAGGAGAAGACACAGAAAATAACACAGCAATCAATTATTAAGGTTTTATTTACACTAATATGTTTGTAGTAACCAGTTACAACTCCGGTGTTCCCGTAATGGCGTGGCTTCTGCTCGACTTCGTTGAGGTATCGTCGTTGGCCTGGCCTTAGAGAAGATCCGTTGCGTCGTCCTTGCAGCCTGAGAAATGTACGGCGTACGAGACTCTTAAGGTCTACGAGTTAGTGAAGAGCAGCTGAGAGACCTTTAAGGTCTATCAGCACCAAGAGTGGTTAAGAGGCCCTTAAGGTCTACAAGTCAGTGAGAATCGTTAAGAGGCCTTTTAAGGTCTACCATGGAGTGGGAACGATTTAGAGGCCTTTAAGGTCTACAAGTAGTGAGACTGGTTTAGAGGCCTTTAAGGTCTACAATCAGTGAGAACGGCTTAGAGGCCTTCAAGGTCTACAATCAGTGAGAATGGTTTAGAGGCCTTTAAGGTCTACAATTAGTGAGAATAGTTTAGAGGCCTTTGAGGTCTACAAATATCGATAATAGTTTGGGGCCTTAAAGGTCTACAAATATCGAGAATAGTTTAGAGACATTTAAGGTCTACAAATATCGAGAATAGTTTAGAGGCCTTAAAGGCAGGGACCGTAATCATTATAAGTAATATTTTAAAAATTACTTTGTAATGATTACTTATCGATTTTTAATTTTTTAAATCAAGACTAATAATTATTTTTGAGCAAAAAAAAATAAAAATCACAAAAATTCATTATTTTTGAGCAAAAAAATAAAACTCAAAAATAATGATTATTCGTGATTTTTATTTGTTTCGCTCAAAATAAAACTCACCAAGCAACAACTTTTAATCCTTTAAGGATATTGCCAGTATTGTCCTATATCATGAACAGATCGACTTGACTTAATGCTGATCAAGAATATATATACATACGTTATAGGGTCGGAAATGGCTCTTTCACTTCTGACTAAAATTATAATAACTAGCATAAAAAGCTCCGATATAGATTTTTAAGAGTTATTTTGTAAATTATTAGACAGTACATTTTAACTAGATCGCTCGCACGCATACTCCCGTGATAACATTTTTTTATTTATCTGTTGACAAAACGTTTTTCGACAATGTTTTTAAAAATAGTCATCCAATACTTCGGCTTATTTGCATGTGCTTAAAAAATATTTAATTCTGTCTAGATAGCATTACTTTACTAGTCATATTCTTATATTTTTTAAATTAGAGCAACTGGCCTGGTGGCAACTGTGGGAAAAGACTACACTCATCGTTCTAGTTGCTGTTATATTTGGATTGTTGCTGATCGTCATTATAATTTGTTGCATTATTATATGCGTGTGTCGTCGCCGCCGGCGCCAAGATAAATGTGAGTACTGTACAAAAGTTAACAATACCTATAAAAGTTTAATTTGAAAATTAAGAAAATCATAATATGAACCAAAACTAAGAATAAATATAATTAAATTTATAAACCATGTCATTTTAAGGGTAGATATAAAATTAACTGTTATTGTTCGATCTGAGCTTGGTCGAAAATTAATTAATTATAATCAACAGGAATAACGACTAGGGCACGTAAATAATCATTATTATTGATTTTTTTAAACAAAAAAATCATCCACTTGGAAAAGTCACATAAAAAAAAGAATTATACCAATCGGCTACGATTGGGGTGCTCTTTCAAGATGCGCAATGATTACACAATTCCCGATTTTTTATATATTGATCAAATTTTAATCATTAATTTTTGAGTTTTATTTTATCGCTCGAAGAATAATTATAATTATTTAAGCGAAAAAACATTGCTCAAAAAATAATGATTATTGTTTGAGCGATATTTTTTCACTCAGAATATCGCTCAAACTGCGATAACTTCTTTCTGAGGGGTTTCTTTTGAAAAATTTGTATACGATCCTGTAAAGCGAAAGCAGTTGAACCCAAAAAAACATATTTTCAAATTTTAAAAATCAATATTTATATAGTTTTTTTAAATTTAAAAAAAATTACTAAAAAATGTATTTTTTTTTAATATTTATTATTATTATCTCAATTTATTTTCCGCAAAAAGTGCAAAATCCTTTTTCTAAGAGAATTCTTAAAAAATATTTTTTTTAGCAAAAGAAGACAAACCCCAAAAATACATTTTTGCAAAAATTTTATTTTAAAATTTTATGATTTCTTTAATTTAACAAACAACAGCTTTTGCAATGACTCTGGAGAAAAGTTGCTTCTTAAATCAGCCAATACTAATTTAAGTGCCGAAAACGATCTTTCCACGCTGACTTGAGTTGCTGGAACGGCGTGAACTACTTTTGCCAGCATAGACAAATATGACAGCTAGTGCTTATTCGTTAATGGAATATTGTACATTTCGGTCGTATTTTTATTTTTAATTAAAAAAAAACTATATAAATATTGATTTTTAAAATTTGAAAATATGTTTTTCGGGTTCATCTGCTTTTGCTTCCCAGGATCGCATAAAAATTTTTCAAAAGAAACCCCTCAGAAGGGATAAGGACTGTACCGAAAAGAAACTGCACACTTTCAACCGTCAATAGCTCTCAGTGCGAGCTTCTGATCATGCCATGCGATGCACCGTTAGAAAGCTCTTTTAATTCTGCGTTGT
>VNJQ01003554.1:0-95737 GCA_008042515.1 Drosophila truncata | reverse complement strand
AAACCATTAACTAACTTTAAGGATATTCAAACTTCGACCTATCAATCTCAGCTTCCTTTCTTATTTGTTTCACCTTTATATCCTCTCCTCGAGTTTTTATTTTTAATTTAAAATGAAACTTTAAGAAACCATTAACTAACTTTAAGGATATTCAAACTTCGACCTATCAATCTCAGCTTCCTTTCTTATTTGTTTCACCTTTATATCCTCTCCTCGAGTTTTTATTTTTAATTTAAAATGAAACTTTAAGAAACCATTAACTAACTTTAAGGATATTCAAACTTCGACCTATCAATCTCAGCTTCCTTTCTTATTTGTTTCACCTTTATATCCTCTCCTCGAGTTTTTATTTTTAATTTAAAATGAAACTTTAAGAAACCATTAACTAACTTTAAGGATATTCAAACTTCGACCTATCAATCTCAGCTTCCTTTCTTATTTGTTTCACCTTTATATCCTCTCCTCGAGTTTTTATTTTTAATTTAAAATGAAACTTTAAGAAACCATTAACTAACTTTAAGGATATTCAAACTTCGACCTATCAATCTCAGCTTCCTTTCTTATTTGTTTCACCTTTATATCCTCTCCTCGAGTTTTTATTTTTAATTTAAAATGAAACTTTAAGAAACCATTAACTAACTTTAAGGATATTCAAACTTCGACCTATCAATCTCAGCTTCCTTTCTTATTTGTTTCACCTTTATATCCTCTCCTCGAGTTTTTATTTTTAATTTAAAATGAAACTTTAAGAAACCATTAACTAACTTTAAGGATATTCAAACTTCGACCTATCAATCTCAGCTTCCTTTCTTATTTGTTTCACCTTTATATCCTCTCCTCGAGTTTTTATTTTTAATTTAAAATGAAACTTTAAGAAACCATTAACTAACTTTAAGGATATTCAAACTTCGACCTATCAATCTCAGCTTCCTTTCTTATTTGTTTTTCTTATTGTTTTCATGGCTTCTGTTGTATTTGGTTTGTTATGTGATCTGTTATCGCGCTGGATATCGCATTAATTTTGCAACATTTCCACTCCAATGCGACTACAATGACAGAAACCCAAGAAATTATTGGAGCTAGGTTACAAAAAAAAGAAGAGAAAGCAAGGTGAGATGGGATATATATATAAATAAATATATATATATGCCGTAAACACATAAGAAGCCAAAGAAGAAGCTGAGGCAGAAAAGGAAAATAAATGTTAATCGAGTTGTTGGCTCTGACAGTCGATTGAGGTGAATGAGGATTGAATTGGTTTATGTGTTCAGGTTCCCAAAGGATGGGATGGGATGCCTTCACTTTATGCCTGAATGGCCAAGAAAACACTTCTCCGATTCCAATCGATATTTTGATTAAAAAGAATAATACTTTAATTAGCAAACTGCATATAAAAATATAATTGAGGAAATATTTTTTACTAGAAAAATAAATAAAGTCAAAGAGAAGTCAATGAGTTGATAAATTAAATATGAAGAAAGTGAAGTAGGGGTACATTTGATATATATTTTGATAAAGAAAATGTATACTTTATTATAAATATTTCCCTCAGTTCATATATATTATATTGCCCTTCTCAGCGGTTTGTCATTGAGGTTTCGTTTTTGTGCGAAAGGTTTAATTTTTTTAGAGTCCTGCATTTGACATATGCGTTGGCTCGAAAAGTTGTCAAGTCAGCAGATAGCTGCGTAAGCACTTTCCAGTCCCAATCCCTTCTCCATCTCAAGTCCGCACTCAAGCGTTAAGCGTTAAGCGTTGAGCAGCGGGGGAAGCCCCAACTTCCTCTTACGATGCAACATTAATTTCGATGCGGTCAGAACTTCTTGTGGTAATTTTCAAATAACAACAGGGGACAGGGCCAAAAACTGTTGGTCGTGTGGCTTAAATTCCACACTTTATGAAAAGCTGGGCATGGAAAAGGGATTAAAATTCCCCAAGCATCCTTAAAGCTTCAACTTTTTAACAAGGAAATAGCTTAACTAAAGCTTTTTCATAGGCCAGGCCATGGCCAAGGCTTTTGTGGCACGAAAACTTCTTCAAGTTTTGGGAAAGCTTTCCAAAACCAAAATTTAAAACCCCGAAATAGCTTCCTTGGCTTTATAAAGTTTTCGAAAACGTTTTTTAAAGCTCTCACATAAGTTAAGATATTATTTATAAATTAACAAAAAGCTTTACATTAAAAATTCTTTTATAAACTGCAAATAAATTAGGAAAAACCATTAAAAAATTAATAAGAAATGGAAAACCTTATAGATTTCTGCTTCAATATAGAAAAACCATTTTAATTACTAACTTTTCTTTATAAATTTAAAACTAAAGACTAAGCTTTTCTTTTCAAAAGAATTCTACATTTTTGGCAAAGCTCAGCAAGGACACAAAAGTTTGTTTTGCCATAGCTTTTTCTAGCAACAGCTGATTTTTAAGGATATTCTCCTTGGCGCCCAAAAATTCTGGTATGTGCGCCGAATGTGCCACGAAAAAGGTAAACAATAACAACAAACCATTAGAGCGGACTATTATCCACATGTACACTCAAAGAAATAATACTAAAAAAGAGTGGAAACGTATAGAAATCTTAATAAAAGAATTTATAGAATAAATTAGTTTTTATTCTATAATAATTAATCTGCTACCCCAAAAAATGCTGAAATTTATTTAAAAAAAACCCTGATATTTGAAATTTTGGTAATTCTAGTTTTAAAATAACTAAAATAGTCCTGATACTAATTAAGGAATAATTTCAGAGATTTTTACTGAGGAAATACAATATTTATGTGGAAAAAAAGCTATAGAGTATATCGAAAAATGACTTTTTTCAGTCCTTTTTGTATCCTTTAAAGGAGTTCTTTTTAAAACCTTAGTTTAATTTCTCCCAGTGCCCACACACACGCAGACGCAGCTGAGAAATGGCGAAGCGTTTGGAATGTAAAACACTGTTAGTTCCTGTACACTCCGCCATTCTCTGTCCTTTGTTTGGCATGCAGTCTCGTCCTCGTCCTCGTCCTGGCTCTCTCTTTCTCTGTTTCTCGTCCTCGTTCTCGTTTTCGGTTTCGTTTTCACTTTCAGTCGTCGCTTGACTTCCGCACGGAAGCGTTCGCATTTCTCGCGTTCGTCTAACCGTCCGCCGCCATTCGCCGCACTCCTCTATCTCTTTCTGTCTCACTTCATATCGCCGCTGTCTCACCTCCTCTCCGGTCGGATAGATGTTATTGTTATTATTTTTGGTGGTCAATATATATTTCACAGTGCATCAAGAAACTAAGAAAATGTCAAATCACATTGACAAAATAATATAGAAATTAAAACAAAAAAAAGAGAAGACGAAAAACTATTTCTCAAAAAAAAATAAGTAATAATAAAAGGTGGGAAATTGCGTTGGGGGGGAAAAGGATAAAAGGATAAAGTGTGATGGAGTTGCTTTGCCCCAAAACAGCTGTTGTCTTTGTGTGTGTGTGTGTGCGAGTGTGTGTGTCTGATGCCATTCTACCTGCTCCTGTCCACTTCCTTTACTTGTTTATTGTTTTTATTTATTTTTCTTCAGTTTCCATGTTCAAGAAAAACAAAACAACACAGAGAAAATATTTAAAAAAAAGATAAACATAAAAAAAATGAAAGGGAATTAAAAAGTATTTAATAAACCATTTGGCGAATATTATAATTGATTTCTAAAGGTTTTAAAAGTAATTAGTATTTGTATATTGATTTAATTTAAAAATTCTATAAATCAAAATATAAATACTTCAAAAATAAATCAAAACAGAATTAAGATTTTTCCAAATGGTTAATTTTGCAGAAACTATAAAAATGTGTTTTATATTTAATGAAACTTTCATTTCTTATGATTTTTAAATATAAAAAATTATTCATTGTTAGAAAAATAAATAAAAAAAGGAAAATTAAATGAAAGAATGAAATTAAGAAAGAATGTTATCAATAATATTAAATATAATATAATAGCAGCAAGTATTTATTATATTTATTTTGTATATTCTATATGAATGTATTATTTTTATTTACCATTAAACCCTATAACCTATAGGTATAAACCCTACCCTATAGTTAAACTATTTTTCAAATCTTTTATAATTTTGCTTAGGTTATATATTTATTATTATATATTAATAACAATATTAATAATATTATATATTATTTGTTGTTAATTAATATTGTCACTAGTATTGTTTTTATCATAATATTATTAATCTTACTTTCATTTATATCATTTTTTTCTTATAAATATAAGTTTGGTCACATTTCTTTATAAAAAAAACATACCAGTAACTGCTTGGCTAATTTTATTTAATATTTAAAAAAGATCTTACAAAAATAAACGCATTTCAAAGAAAGTTAATGGAAATATCTTGGAATTATTATTATTATTATTTCTAATACATATACAAATTCTATATAATTTTTCTTTATATTTATTTATTAATAAAAGAATATACTTTTGACAGTTTGCATATTTTTAAAAGTAAATAAAGGTTAAAAGAAGTTAAGAAATTCTCATATTCCTGATTCCTTTAGTTTTTTTTAAGGAAAATCCTTTTAAGATAAGCAAAATTTCTTCTTGAAATTTCTAAATACACAGCATTTTGTCGCAGTGCAGCTAATCATGTGTGCGTGTGGAAAGCCACACATACATACACACAAATGTATGTATTATATTGCTTATATAAATCTTTATGGACATTTTTAATTTCCTGCTCAATGGCATACAAAATGCAAACAAACAAACAGAGCAGCGGACAGGCTGAGTGAGCAAAGTGTGTCAATGCCCGGGCTTATGCTCCACGCTCGCATCAACGCCCTGCTGCTGCAGCTGCTTCAACTGCTGCTGCTGCAGCACCAACCACCCAGAAGACAAAAAGTTTGCCCAACCTAAAGCCAAGAGCTATATATTCTGTTGCTAGCTTGTTTTTCCCTCTTCTTCTTGGGAATCTTGGTGCCGCTGGCTCTTCTGGCCTCCTCCTTCGACCATCTTTTCTCAGTGTTTGCTCTTCAACATGTGTGTGCCTTGATGGGGCATTGATATATGCCAGAGCCAAGCTCGAGGGATTGAGAATTGATAGGTCACAGGGACAGGGAAACAATATCAGGTTCCTTCTCTTGGGTGTTGGATCAATTTTTAAAATCACTTTTAGCAGCTGCAGTTCAAAGTTGAGCTCTTAAATTCCACCTTTTTAAGCAAGATCTTTATTATATAGAAAAGTATTTAAACTTAAGCAACTCTTTTCATGCCAAAAAGTTATATATTTTCTTAGTTTACAAGCCGGAAACTTTCTTGGCCAAAATAGTTTCCTGCGGAAAATTTAACAATAACAACAAGAAGAAGAGGGAAAGGAAGGAAAAGTAGGAAAAGGCTTAGATTAAGAGCCCCCAAAAGAGGTTGAAAAAAGGAAAAGAAAAGAAAAACATTTAAGAAAAACGAGAGAAGGAAGGAAAACCTATGCAAACAAGCATCGAAGTAAGCAACTGACCAACCACATCAATCATACGCAGCGTTGTGCGTTGTGCCAAACATTTGGATAGTCCTTTTCCCAGAATTTTCCCTCCTTTGAATTATTTTCCTCAACCTAAACTTGCTGAGCAATATGCAAATTGCAAATGTGCCCCAAGTTTTCCCTTTTTCCTTCAACCGAAACAGCTGCTGATTCTGTTGAAGTTTCCTCGGTTCTCGGTCAATACTTTTCCCCATTGAAATGTGGCTTTCCTGTATATATATATATCCTTTATCCTATATCCTATATCTTCTATATATATATTTATGTGTTTCCTACAAAACCCTCGACTAATTCAATTTTTTTGTGCTATTCCTGCCTCTACATAAGTCGTTTATCTGGCACCAAACACTGACTGTGCCGGCACATCATCATTATTATTATTATTATAATAATAATAATCATGACGTCGTCGGTCACATTATGCGGACGCGTTCAGGTTAAGTCGCCTGACATCGCCGCGATTATTCAATTTTTCATTTCGCCACCAAAAGTCTGAGAGGGGACGCCACAATTTATTGTCCAAGCAAAAAAAGGAGGCTCTTTGGGGCATGGGGACTGATGATTGCATAAACAGCTCATTAAAAGACACATATTATAAAGGAAGAAGAAGTCTTCCGGCTGAGGTAGACGGAGACGGAGAGAACTGGGAATCTTTACGACACACACATCTCTAATTTAGATAATGCCTGGCGCACAGCATGGCGTATGGCGTATGTGTGTCCACAGGCTTACACAAAGTCAAGCCACGAAAATCCCAGAAAGCACTGGGGCGGCACTGGTAGAAAATTTCTTAAGATTTTTGGGGTATTTAATTCTTATTTTTAATAATAAGTATCTAATAATTATCTTATAAATATCTTATAAAGATCTCATAAATATCTAATAAATATCTAATAAGGATCTAATAAATATCTATTAAATATCTTATAAATATCTAATAATTATCTAATAAATACCTACAAAATATCTAATAAATATCTACTAAAAATCTAATAAAAATCTAATAAATACCTAATAAATATCTAATAATTATATTATAAATATCTTATAAATATCATATAAATATCTAATAAATATCTTATAAAGATCTCATAAATATCTAATAAAAGCTAATAAATATCTTATAAAGATCTCATAAATATCTAATAAAGATCTAATAAAAAGCTAATAAATATCTATTAAATATCTATTGAATACCTATTAATTATCTAATAAATATCTAAGAAATATCTAAGAAATATTTAGTAAATATCTAATAAATATCTAATAAATATCTAATAAAAATCTAATAAATATCTCAGACCTTTTTAAGAAGTAAACTTTATATTCTTACATCAAAAACTAAATTTAACTGCCACAATCTTAAGGTTTTTGAAGTGTTAACGATTGAACAAGTTAGATTTCTTGTTGTTTAATTAAACAACTTTTGGCATTAACATCTAAAGAACAAAGAAAATCTTAAAAAAAAAACGTAGAAGGAAGTAATACCCTTTTTTGTTTAAATAATTAAAATAAATAAATCAAAATTATACAAAATTCTCAGAAGATATGAAATTTTACATTAATTACAAGACTGCATTAATTTCATAGCAAATTCATTTCAAAATAAAAATATTCAGCCACCTAACTATTTATTTTTAAACTAATTTTTATATATTTTTATTTATATATTTAATTTTCGACTAATTTATCTGTTTTTTATATTTTTTAATTTATATATTTAATTTTAGACTAATTTAAATATTGTCTCAATAGTTTTAACTTCACATCTTCCATCTTTACTTTAAATATTCCATTTATTAGTTTTATATTTCAACTCCCAACATTTTTCCCCCATAAATAAACCCAAATTTGTGTCAGTGTAGACCTTAATGCCTGCTATAATGGCCGTTCTTGTTTGATTAATGAGCCGTTTGACTTGGCAACAGCTGAAGCTGATGCCGAGCCTGAATCTAAGGCTGATGTTGAGGCTGATGCCAAGGCTGAGCCTCTAACTGAATTCATAGCCCAACAAGCTGTGGGGGGAGGTCCTTCTCAGGGGCTAAGCAACTTTCCGCCGACTAATAAGACATCTTATCACCAAACCATCTTATCCCCAAACCAACACGTCTGCCTCTCCGCGTGGTAATAATAATACATAATTCGCGCAGCATCGGAACGCGGCCTCACACAATGGTTGAGATACAAAAGCCGCACTCGGCATTAAAGCGGCCATCGTTGAAGCGGGAAACGGTCGTTGTTAACAACAGTGCCCCAACCATCAAAAAGGTGACTCTGGTGCCCAAGGATGAGGTGAGAAAATTAAGAAAAAAAAAGGAAGAAGAAAAGAGAAGAAAAGAGCAGAAAATAGAAGAAAAGAGCAGAAAATAGAAGCTGTTACAGGACCTAATTTGCATACATATTTCACGCCATCTTGATCATGTTTTTCCCCACAATACTTAATGATTATTTTATTGCCAAGAATATTTCAAGGGAAAGGTAAGGTAAGGATAAGGTACCAACCATTAGAGGTGGATAACTATCGATAGTTTTATCGGCATCGATAGGCTGAAAAATAAGATAAAACTAATAGTATCTATTAAAATATGGAGCGCTTTTTGAAAAAGTTAAAAGTTTAGTGTTAAAAATTACGTATTATCTTATTTTTCAGACGATTTTAGGGAAAAGAACACTAGATCACTATCGATGCCGATAAAACTATCGATTTAGGGAAAAGAACACTAGATCACTATCGATGCCGATAAAACTATCGATAGTTCCCCACCTCTACCAACCATATTTGCTATGATTTTCTTATGCTTTTTATATATTTAAATTATATATTTTTATATTCAAGCCCTTGGATTTTTCAAAGACTTTCAACATTTTCAAGCATATTTTAGCCAAGTTAATTAAGTATGCAAATGCTTTTGGCTTTGTCTTGAAGGGATTAAGTGTCGTCTTTGTTTTTCTAGGCTCATTTAATTGCCTTCAGACCCCGCACAGATATAAATATATTCCTGCTTGGTCCTTTGAGGCAGAGAATTCATAAATAAAACAACAGGACTCCCACTCCCTCTCCCACTCCCTCTCCCACTCTCTGCAGATTTCACAGTTTATAAATTTTCAAATTATACACTCCAAGCTCAAGGACGGGTAATTGCTTTGTGGGAGTGAGATTTCGATTGGCATTTCATTATTTCGAAGGGTATTTTGTGTTGGCCATAAATAAAACACAAAACACAAAACTCGATTTGCGAGGGCACATGGCGGCTGCTGATATCGATATACGAATATATATATATTATATATACCTGCAGGCACACTTTCTTTTTTTTTGGCTATAAATAAGTGGGGGTCCATAATGTCGATTTTCTGGCCTTTATTACCTTATTTTGGGGAGTTAAGAGTTGGGAGTTGGGAGTCGATGGGCGTTTGCCGACATAAACTAATAAAATACAAATAAAATTTATAGCGCCCAGCAAATAATTGAGCAAGGCCCTGATTTCCCTTTTCAAATTTAATTTGTTAAAGGAAGGGTCTTTAAGGACTGTCTATTTGGCTATTTTAGAGTATTTTTATATTAAATTTATTTTCATTTATTTTTAGTGCATAAAATAAACCAAAAGTAAGTCAGTTTTAAGTTGAAAAACTCTTAGAATGTTTGACAAGCGCCTTTTAATTAATTTAACTACTTCATGTCTTTATTTCTTTATTTATTTTTCAATTTCTTTATTTATTTAATTATTCAAATTATTTCTTATATTTTTAGCTATTTTTTAACTACTTCATTTCTTTATTTCTTTATTTTTTTTTTAATTACTTTATTTATTTAATTATTTAACTAATTTCCTATATTTTTAGCTATTTTTTAGCTTCAAAAACTTAGCAAACACTTTTCTCTTCTGCTGCTGTGAAAACTCGCTTACAGGCAGTCGGAAAAACTTTTCTCTGGCGACAAATTGGAGCAAACTTTTTGCCAGAAGCTGATTACGGTTGCCGAAAGAGAGAAAGGGGACTTGATTCGCATTTAATTATTCTCAGTTGAGACCCTTTTAATGTTTTTTGTTTTTGTTTTAAATCTGCAAATACCTCGTTGTCGTCGTTCGATTTAAATGAGCAAATAATGACAGCTGAAAAGCATTTTAATTTTTTATAACCCTTTTTGTCGTTGGTGAGGAATAAATATTTTATTATAGAATTTAATACGAAAAAGGCTGTGTGATTAGGGATCATAAAAAAGGTATTAAGTATTTTTCGGGGGGTAAACTAATCATCAAAATTAAGTTAAATAAAAAAAACTATACCGATTTTTCTTTTTTAATTAAAGTCTCTAAATTTCCTTTGATTATATTTTAAAGTTTTCTATATTCTCATCCTTTTTCTTCTACCTTTTCTAACCTTTACATACGTTTTTCCTACTTGGCTGCCTAAAAGAGTTGTGAAGTTTTTCCGGTTAAAGATAAAGACGAGTCGCGTTGCGAACTCGAATCAATAAATAAAAGTAGACAATAAATTTTGCATGCCGGGGAACTGCGATAAGGATAAGGTCTTTGGTTAGACTTTTTACCCTTTCATTAATAATTGTCAGCCATCAGCCAGGCATGTGAGGAGGAGGAGGAGGAGGAGTTGGGGCTTGGGTCACCGAATAAATGAGCCAAAGGACCCAAAGTCCATCATAATGACATAAGTTTTCCCTCTTTCGTGTGTGTGTGGGCAATAAAAAACTTTATGTGGGCGATATATACTTGGAAAAAATATATAGTAAGGCTAGGAAATAATATGTTACAGTTTTTGTGACGGAAATATATTAAAAAAATATATTTTTAGCATTATTATTATATTTTTATGTTATTTTTTATGTTTTATGTTATATTTTTATGTTTAAGTAAATAAGTTTCTTCATATTTATACTGTTTAAGTGTTTAAATTATAAAACAATTTTTTTAAGCCAAGAATTGCATAAAAGAGGTTATTGATTTGCTTAAAAAATATTTAAAAATTATAAAATAAATAATAAAATATTATTTTCAAACTTTTTAAATGTTCTTTTGCAGTTTTTTTTGTAATAAATAAATACCAAAATAAATAAATCAGTCATAAAATATTTTAAAAATGATTTAAATATTTTTATAATTTTTATAATTATTTTCTTTATTTATTTTTTAATCCAAGTGTATCTGCCTTTTCCATTTCAACATTCTTTTGCTGCTGCCTTCAGTGTTGCAAATGATTTTTTCGCCATTCCTCACGGGAACCATTTTTGGAATGTCCCTTTCTCTCCCTCTTTCTTCCTCCCTCTCTCTTTCTCTCTCCCTCTCTCTTATTCTCTGTCTTTCTGTCTCCTACAGCTGTCTCTTGGCCTATTCCGGCTCTTCTTCTTCTTTAACTAACTTTTTTCTGTGCAATTTCTAATTAAAAGCCGACAGTTGAGCAGTGACAGCCGAAAAGTATGGATTAATACTGGACACAAGGTCTTGTGTTTTTGTAATCCCTTGAAAGTTAATAAATATTTAATAAAAAACCCTTTGAAACTATATAAAATCATATATAAAAGGCCTATAAAATGCACTACGAAGTGAGTTTAAGCCAAGTGTCGAGACCAGTCAAGAAATCATAGAAATAAGTATAAATTTTCCACTATTACTTCTTAAATACACTCAAAAAATAAACAAATTAATTATTTAAATAGAATATTTAATATTATAAATATTCTTTAAAACCAAAAAAAAATATGAAAAAGTATTAAAGAAATATGAAAAATCATTTAAAAAATATGAAAAAACATTTAAAAAAGAAAACATTTAAAAAAACAAAAAGTATTTGAAAAACAACAACCAAGTTAGTCAGTGAAAATATGTAGCATACATCTGAGGGCAAGGCTCTTAAGTCTTCAATGTCCATTGTCCTCTCCCTGCGAGTGGGTTTATAATTTCCACTGACGAACCTGCTGCCCATTGTTGTCCTGAAACTTATCGCCGGCCAACAGCAGTTGCAGCAGGAATCGCAGCTGTTAGCCACTTGCATTCGTCATTGTTTTTTGCTCAAAATCCAATTAAGCACTTGAGGCTGCTTGGGAAACCGAGGGAAACCCAGGCAGGGAAATGGTTGAAAAATCCCGAAAATGCAGCATTAAGCAAAGAATGTGTGAGTTCGCTGGAAATAATGGTCGGCCATAAAATGCAGCTGGGGGAAAACTGCCACAAAGTCGCGTACAAGCAGGGAAAATCATTCTCTGGGGCAACATTTAACCAAGTTGTCAGATTTAATAGAGAGTCCAAGGAATATTAAACAAAATATATATAAAAAATATATATAAAAAATATATCGAAAAAACTAACAACTGTGTCTTGAGGTGAATAAAAAAATATAGATTTAAGATAGAAATAAAAATTAAGATATATTTCTTTTTATTCATTTAAAGCAATGAAAAACAAAGAAAGAAAATGGCTTAAATTTTGATTTATTTCCCTCATAATTTCCCCTGT
Source organism: Drosophila truncata (assembly GCA_008042515.1). Classification (NCBI taxonomy): domain Eukaryota; kingdom Metazoa; phylum Arthropoda; class Insecta; order Diptera; family Drosophilidae; genus Drosophila; species Drosophila truncata. Next base: position 83,766 of record VNJQ01003554.1, on the reverse strand, counting down.
GATTTTCCTTATCCTTTTCACACTCTTTGAACTAGATTTTATTTGGCTTTTCAGCGCCATCTCTTTGCTTTTCCGTTTCCCATATCAATTGCTGATGGAAAATCCTTTGTATTGGGGAAAACTACATACTTGCGGGGCAATTATTTGCAGCAGGAAAATAAAATGAATGCCTGTATGGGTGTATAAGGAGGATATAAAAGGAGAAGGAGGAAGAGGAGGCTGCTGGATTATCCTGCCAGCAAGTTATCCAATTTAGAGCACAAAAAAAAAACGAAAAGAAAAAACGAAAAGCCGCAGACAAAGTCGTAAAATGCAACCATATGGTTGGTAGGTGGCCTCGGAGTCCTGCTCGGACACAGGATACAAGCACAACAAAAAAAAATAGAGGAAAGATAAAATGGACAGAAAAAACAAACCTTTGTGGTTATCTCCACACACACAGACACACAAAATCAACAATAACAAAGTATTTTCAAGCATATGCACTTGTCAGTGGCATCTCTCCACTGCCTCCTCTGAGTGGCAGCCCATAAAAGATGCATCCTCTCCAGCCCTGGGAGCCTTGGTATATCGCCTATGGCTTTGTCAGCTGTCGGCTTTGGTTGCATTTTAAAGGAGCAACTAGAAAAGGATATTTTTGAAAAAGATAAAACTCAAAGCCATTTAAAAGGGGAAAACTAAGCATTTCCTTTGGGGAAGTCACAGTCTTTCGAAATATTCAAAGTGCAACAAGAAATGTATGGATAAAAATTAATAAATATATATATTTATATATCGAAGGTGTTAATGAAATATGTAGTTTATTTAAAACCCTTAAAAATGTCCCAAAATTATTCTTTTATCTTTAAAAATCATCAAATTTACACTGAATTTGGTGGCCAAAAAATTCGATTATTACTTAAAATTATCGATTGTTACTAAAGAAATATTTTGAGTATTCAAAACCCTTAAAAACATAAAAAATTATTCTTTGACATTTAATAATCATCAAATTTACACAAAATTTATTAGCCAAATAATTCGATTGTTACTAAAAATTGTCGATTTTTACTAACGAAATATGTAGCGTATTTAAAACCCTAAAATATATCAAAAAATAATACTTTTCTATTTAAAAATCCTAAAATTTACACTGAATTTGGTAGCCAAAAAATTCTATTCTTACTTAAAATTTTCAATTATTACTAAAGAAATATGTAGTGTATTTAAAACTCTTAAAAATATCCAAAATTATTCTCTAACATTTAAAAATTATCTTTTTACATTTAAAAATGATCAAATTTACCCTCAATTTGATACCCAAAAAAATGCATTAGTTACTTAAAACTGTCGATTTTTACTAAAGAAATATTTAGAGTTTTAAGTACTCTTAAAAATATCAATAGTTCTTCTTTAACATTTAAAAATCATCAAATTTACACTGAATTTGGTAGGCAAACAATTAAATAAATACCTAAAGACACTCTTTTAAGGGTTTTCAATGGTTTTATATCCCCGACTAATTTCTCAAGAGCTCTATTATATTTTATATATATTTTATACATTTTCCAATAAATATACTCAGCAGTTTTTTTGTTCAGTGTCCCCCCCCCCCTCCCGTTGAACAATTGAAAGACAACCTTCGCGGTAATCAGGGTAAATGAGGAAAGGCAGGAAATGCGCGCAGAAAGCCGCAGCCAGAAACAGGGATTGGGATTCAATAGTGCCATGTCCGGAGCAGGGAATGCAAATGCAGACGACGGATCGATAATACGGATACCAATGGGATTGGGTGTGTGTTTGGGTGTCTGTGTGTCTGGGGGTCCCTTTTTACCTTTCCCGCAATGAGCGTTTAATGAGCTGTGAACGCATTCACAAAGCGCCTGCATTTGGCGTTTTGCCCAAGGCTTCAACTCCGGCAACAAAAGGCCAACACACAGAAATTGGCGAACAACAATGCCGGGAACAGCATTTCCCAAGCATTTCCCAAGCAGCATTTCCCACAACAGCATTTCCATTGCCACCCCTCGTCGTTTTAGTCGTCATTTGCACAAAAAATTATGCGGACACTTGGGGAAAGCCAACGCGTATACGCCGCGTGTGCCAAGAGGGAAACCAAAAAACGAAGAGGAAGCGGAACTAAATCAAAGTTTTCTTAAATTTTCAAAGGGAAATTAAAGAAAAATAAGTAAATTTAGACAGTTTTAGGCTTAGAAAAGGAATATAATGTAAACAAATATTAAATTTAACTTTTTTAAGGCTTTTTCTTGAAATAAAAACAAACTAAATGAAGTTTTCTTGCATTCCCCAAGAAAAATTCCAAGAAAATAACTAAATTTAGATAGTTTTCCTGAGAATATTGTTAGAAAAGGAAGCTAATATTAATAAATATTAAATATAACTTTGTTTCCAAGGCTTTTCCATGAAATAAATAAAAACTAACTAAAGTTTCCTTAAATTCCCCAAGAAAAAGTACAGAAAATAACTAAATTTAGATAATTTTCGTAAGAATATTGTTATAAAGGGATTATAATATTAATAAATATTAAGTTTAACTTTGTTTCCAAGACTTTTTCTTGAAGTAAATACAAACTAAATGAAGTTTCCTTAAACTCCCCAAGAAAAATTACAAGAAAATAACTAAAATTTGATAGTTTTTCTGGGAATATTGTTAAAAAAGGAATATAATATTAATAAATAATAAATATAACGTTGTTTCCCAGGCATTTTCTTGAAGTAAATAGAAATTAAAAGAAGTTTTCTTAAATTCCTAAAGAAAAAATATAGAAAATAATTCAATTTAGATAGTTTCTCTAGGAATATTGCTAAAAAAGAAAGAAAATATTAATAAATATAAAGTTTAACTTTGTTTCCCAGGCTTTTTCTTGAAGTAAATACAAATTAAATGAAGTTTTCTTAAATTCCTAAAGAAAAAATATAGAAAATAACTCAATTTAGATAGTTTCTCTAGGAATATTGCTAAAAAAGAAAGAAAATATTAATAAATATGAAGTTTAACTTTGTTTCCTAGACTTTTTCTTAAAGTAAATACAAACTAAATAAAGTTTCCCCGAATTCCCCAAGAAAAATTACAGAAAATAACTAAAATTAGATAGTTTTCCTGGGAAGAAATATAATATTAATAAATATTAAATATAACTTTGTTTCCTAGACTTTTTCCATGAAGTAAATACAAAGCTTTAAGGACTTTCGCTGCTGTTGGCAATTGTCACACCTTTTTATTGCCCCAACTTGGCATTAATAGCTAATGAAGGGACATCAATTGCCCAGCCACAGGAAGGACAGCAAAGGAAGCCACAGGAGGCAGGACACAGGAAACAGAACGCTGGGTCCTGGACAATTGGCCGCCATCAAATGTCAGACAATTTACAATCGCAGGACACTAAATGGGCTCTCACTCTCACTCTCTCTCTTTCGTCCTTTTTTTGTTTTTGTTTTTGTTTTAATGGCCATAAATTGATGTCGGGGTGCTTTTTTTTGTGTCAGAAATTGCTGCTTTTCCACACATTTTCCTGGCCAGAAATTATTTATGATAATTTTATTACAAGTTCCTCTTCGTACAGAATTTGATTTATTTTAAACGAAGTTCCTAACTCAAAAGGGAAATGGTAAAAATTATTAAAAAAATCCCAACTAAAAGGGAAATAGTAAATAATATTAAAAAAATTCCCAACTAAAAGGGAAATAATAAATAATATTAAAAAGAATTCCCCTTTAAAAATAAAGATTTTTTATGGGGTTTTTCATTGCAAAAGAAAATGTAAAAATGCGTAAAAACGACAACGACGAGTCGTAAACACCGGAAATCAAGTTAATGCCGAGTGACTTTAATGGCTTCATCAAAACGGCAAAAACTAAACCCGAAATCGCACAGCTTAAAACTTTTCATGGCTTTCACTCAGACAGAAAAAACTTTTCACTGGTTTTCCCAGTGGCCATGGGAAAGGCAAAGGGAAAATATAGTACGTTTTGGTCATAAAAGCGGCTGCCATCTAAGGTTATATGCATGCTCTTTGGCCCAAAAGTTTCTTCTTCTTCCCACTTCCCACTAGACGACCTCAAGTAATAGAATTAGTTTTGTAATTTCAATTAGCACCCCAACGCCTGCATCCATTTTCCATTTCCCATTTCCTCCTATCCGCCGGCAAGTGCACATGCTACATACATTTTTAATTAAATTTCAATACAGAGCCCAGTTCCAAGTTCCCAGTTGCCAGGAATCGAATTTCCAAGGAACAACCAAAACCAGAAGCGCACACACACAATCACAATCACAATCACAATGCGGATCCTTCGTTAAGAAATCCAAGCTCGAGCCAAGTGCAAATTGAGTGAAGGCGAAGGATTATGTGTGCCATGTGTATGTGTGTGTGTTTGTGTTTGTTGAGGGGGCGTGACTAGAAAAGAAAAAAAAAAAGGGAAAAGGGAAGGCCAGGACTCTTTGCCTCACATGCAAAATGCATTCAATTCATTTAGCACTATTTTTCGGGGGCAGGAATACCCTGGAGAGGGTTGTTTGCTGGGAATTCGGGTTAGGCTTAGGCTTGGAATATATTTGTGTATATTTTCTATATTTTTTTGTAGTCAATATTTGATGTAATTTTAAGTAAAGTATGTTTTATTTGTTATTGCTCGTATGTGGATCTTATTCTTTAAGGCCTCTTGCTTAGGTTCTACTTATGCGATATAAATAAGCAAATGGAGAAGACAAATGTCAAAGAAAAAAAGTAAACAAAGGCAGCAGCTTTTCAAATATCAACATTGATCGTATGTGGATCGTATGTGTATCGTATGTGTATCGTATGTGGATCGTATGTGTATCGTATGTGTATCGTATGTGTATCGTATGTGTATCGTATGTGTATCGTGTGTGGATCGTATGTGTATCGTATGTGTATCGTATGTGGATAATGTGTGGATCGAATGTGGGAAGTATATGGATCGTATGTGGGACGTATGTGGACCGTATGTGTATTGTATGCGGAACGTATGTGTTCGTATTAGGTTCCACCACTACGATATAAATATGCAACGGCAAGGAAGGGGAAAAAAATTGAGAACACAAATGACAGAAAAAAGGTAAACAAAAGCAGCAGCTTTCCAACACTCAACACTTCTGGGATATAAATATGCAGAGCAAGGGAAGGATAGAAACAATTGGAAAAAATACGTGCAAGAAAAAAGTAAACAGAGGCAACAGCTTTCTAAATGCCAACATTGATCGTATGTGGATCGTATTCTTTTCTACGATATAAAGTCAAGATTGATCGTAGGTGGACCATATTTTTTTCTACGATATAAATATGCAGAACAAGAAATGAGAACAATTGGAAAAAATACGGTCAAGAAATAAGGTAAACAAAAGCAGCAGCTTTCCAAATGTCAAAATTGATCGTATATTAGGTGTTCTTGCTCCCTCGCTCTTACTTAGATTCCACTTCTACAATTTTACGATATATATATTCAAGGGCAAGAGAAGGTCAAAACAAAGAAAGTCGAGGATAACAAATAAAAGAAAAGAGTTTTTGTCTCACTCACCCTTGCATTTGTTGTTGCTGAGATCCCAACGGTGAATTAGTTATATAGTTAATTTCACATTTTTTGCACTTTTACATTGTTTATAATTAAATTCACTTTCTTCAGCGTTTTGTTTCGCAATTCACTTTTTTCACCGATCTTGCGTGGCGGCGTTTCCCCGCTGCATTTTCTCCCTCCGCTTTGCATGGCGAGTTTGGAAGAACTGATTTCCCATGGCCACCGGCAAAGATGGTATACCAATAATGGAAGGTGGCGATGGTGTAGACGAGAGAGAGGCTGCGATATGGGAAGGACAAAAACGAAGAAAGTTTTTGCTGAGGTCCCAATTTTGAATTAGTTGTTACATACATAGTTCTTTTCACATATTTTGCACTTTTACATTGCTTATAATTTAATTCACTTTCTTCCGCATCGTTTTTACATTTCATCGGTTACTTTTTCACCGATCTTGCGTGGCAGCGGCAGCGGGGCCTTTTTTCCTTCCGCTTCGCTTGGCGACGCTGGAGGAACTGATTTCCCATGGCCACCGGCAAAGTTGGTATACCGATAATGGAAGGTGGAAGGTGGAGAGAGAGGCTGCGATAATGGAAGGCGGCGAAGGTGGGCGGGAGAGGAGACACGATGTCAAAATCAGCTGATTGTCAATATCAGCTGGCAATTTCCAAAAAACTTTATAGAATGGAAAGACTGGAAAGGGAATAAAATGCTATAATAAAATCGATTAATATTTGCATAATATTACTGCAATTTATTAATAAAAAATGAAATAAATAAAATATGGCTTTTAATTACACTTAGCTTATTTGTGTGTTTTTCCAGGGTATTTTGGCAAGCAAATGCATTTCCCCCTTTTGCCTTTTTCGTGTCTGTTTACAGTTTGGCCTTAATTTCCTCGCCATTCACTTGTCAATTAAGCGCTTCAAGGACTGGCTTTTCACATTCGTTTTTCCTGGTAAAATTTAGCCAAAAAAGTGATGGAAATAAAAGCAGAGAATAATTGAATGAATATATATTGTATTTATGTTGTTATCATTAATTGCTATCATTGCTAAGTACTCGTACTTGGTAGGTGTAATATATACTCTTTTATATATTTTCCCTTTATATATATTCCCTTTCCACCCTTTGACAAATTCTTACTGGCTGCCATTAGTTTAATTAAAGCGACGGGGTCCCCCAAAACAAGGCGCAGCCCCATGCAATTAACCAATTGGTGGGGAAAAAAAGGCAAGAAAAGTGAAATATGAATTATGAAACATGAGAAGAGGTCACACATTGAGTGAGGAACAACAAAAGGAAATTATATTCAAGGAAAATGGGGGAAAAATGGGGAGAAAATGTTTAAGAAAACCAAATAGAGAGCTAATGCTATTGAAGAACATTGTTACTAAAATTCTGATGTATTTATTATTAACTTTCAACTGAAATATCGATAGAAATATCGATAGAAATATTATTTTTAATTATTATATATTTTATAAATTATCTATATTTTATTTATATATATTTTACATATTATTCTTACAGGAACTGGTGGCCATTTCTCCGGAGCGTCGCAACTGGCGTGGCATTTTCATTGCCTTGCTGGTCATTGCCGCCGTCTTTAGCCTGATTATCTTCTCAATCTTCCTGCTGTCGCCGGAGGATGAGGGTCTGCGTATCCGAGGACGACGCATCCTGCCCAGCGATATTCTAGGCAGGAGTCTGCAATGGAAACCCTTCAATGGCACCTGGAGCAATGGTACTACAATATTTTATAGATTTTAAAATATTATATTAAATTTTTATGGTATATATAATATAATATTAAATTTTTATAGTATATATAATATTATATTAAATATTTAAGTATATTTTAATATAATAAATATTATTTAACTTGTTATAGCATTATTTATACAACTCTCCCTATTTTTACAGGACGTGAACTCGTTTATCGCGATCCCACGGGGGGGCTTTCCATACTCAATATGGCCGATCTCACCACACGCATTCTTATGACCAATTCCACATTTGTAAGTCTAAGAAAAAATATATTTTCAATAGAAAAAAATATATTTCCCACAGAAAAAATATATTTTCAACAGAAAAAATATATTTTCCACAGAAAAAAATATATTTTCAACAGAAAAAAATATATTTTCCACAGAAAAAATATATTTTCAACAGAAAAGAATATATTTTCAACAGAAAAAAATTTATTTTCAACAGAAAAAAATATATTTTCACTAAAAAATTCAACAAAAATGAAATATATAATTTATATAATTTATTTAATATTCAAATTCACAGCGCCAACTGAATGCAGAATCATTTCTTGTGGCACCTGACCAGAAATATGTGCTCCTGCAGTCGGACACCAATGCGGAGGGTTCCAGGTGGGTTTAAAATATATTTAAAATCATTTATTTATTTTATAATTAATTTATATTTAATTTATTTATTCATTTCCTCTTGCAGACATCACGTATACGAGGTGCAGACGGCCAATACATTTCCCCTGGGACCAACGGAGAATATAGCAGAGGCACCGCGACTGCAGCATGTGGTTTGGGCTCCTGTCAATCCCCCAGCACCGCCACCACCCTCACCACCGCCGCCTGGCAGCACAATGGCGCCCCTGCCCAGCGGCAGCATAATCCTCAATAGCCTGGCGGGGGCAGCCAATGGCCTGGGAGCGGCCACAGCAGCAGGTGGAGGTGCCTCCTCCTCCTCCTCCTCATCAAATGGCAAAGCCGGTGGCATCAACCAGGCCATCGCCTTTGTCTACCTCAACGATATCTACTACAAACCCAAGGTGCAGGGAGAACTGGTCTGCAGGATAACCCAAACGGGATCGGGTTTGGGTTCGGGTTCGGGTTCGGGTTCGGAGACGGAAACCCTAAGCAGCGTGGTCTTCAATGGTGTCCCCGATTGGACATATGAGACAGTGCCAGAGCTGGAGAGTCGCAGGAGCAGCATGGAGTTCTCACCGGATGGCCTGTACCTGGCCTTTCTCAGCTACAACGACAGCGAGGTCAATGAGTACAAGTGAGTGTTGTTCCTAGAAACACTAGCAATTAAATTTAAATTTACAAAATAGTTTATAATTTGAAGAATAAGCTGTAAAAATTTCAAGTTCGAATTCGAACTGAAAGTGCTTGAAATGTAGCCTTTCTTTACACACAATTTTTGGTATTCTAGCTTTGCTAGGGACACGATTCCCGAAAAACTATGCTACATATTGGAGTGAATCAAATAGTATTATAATCAGCATGAATGTATCTTCTATTTAAACCAACTAAAATAATTTCTAGTATTTTTTAAAAGAGTGCAAAGTCAACACTAACTTTCTGAAATCGAAATTTTCTGTTCAAAATTGTGCCATTATTTCTTTTGGGTTTTTTAGGTTTAAATAGAAAATAAACGAATTCTAAATACAAATAAATTTGGTTTTTGGATTTCCGTTCTGAAATACGTGCTGAATCGTGTCCATAATGAGAGCACCTCGGAAATCTAGGCGCTGCGTTTGCGCTGCCATAACTCCGCCATTTTGTTAAATAAGGCTAATTAAATAATTTTTTTATCATATTTGATATTATTTTAATCTATCTCTAGAGTTTCACCAGGATTGGTTAACTATTTCGTAAAAAAAAAGACTTTTACAAAAAATGACTATATTTTGACCATTTACCTATGATTCCTCCCTTAAAAATTAAGAAAAATTAATGAATTAATTAATATAATCAATTCCAGATACACCTGGATGGGTGATGACATCAAATACCCCGCGGTGATGAGTCAACGCTATCCCAAAACCGGCTCCTGCAATCCCAATGTCACCGTCAATGTGGTCAATCTCTCGGTTATCAAATACATATTTCCCACACAGATCAAACTACCCTCTGAGCTGGCCAATGGCAGCTATGTGGGTGGCCTCACCTGGGCCTCGGCCATAGATCTCTCGGTGACGGTGACGAATCGGGAACAGACCAAAGCCACCACTGTTTTGTGCCGGGCACCGCACTTCCACTGCCAGGCGGTGCACACGGAGGTGACCATCAACGATGGCTGGGTTCTGCCCGCCGAGCGACCCATTTTCTCGGCTCGCAATCAATTGCAAAAGGGTTCAGGAGCCTCGAAAATCCATCATCCAACCGAGGAAATGCCACCAGAGGAGCGTGGACAGGTGAACTTCACAGAGGGGGGCGGTGGAGACGGTGAGACCACAACGTATGAGATCAGCAATGGGGGATACCTTCTGAAACGTCTGCCGGTGAGAGATGGCGAGCATGGTCATTACCGTCATGTGGTCTTCATTTCCTCGCTGGACCGACGACCCGTGCCCCTGACCATGGGTCGCTTTGAGGTGACCGAAATTGTGGGCTGGGATGAGCCTCATGAAATTGTCTACTTTATGGCTGCGCCAGAGAAGAGGCCCGGGGAGAGGCATTTGTACAAGATCAGCTTGAAGCTGAATGTCACGGAATCGAACAGGACCTACATTACGTCCTCGTCGCCCACCTGTCTCACCTGCGACAACACAGAGGCCACTTATAGGTTACATCGAGCCAGGATCTCGCAGAGAGGCGATCGTTGGGAGGATATTGTGGCTCGCCTGGAGCCCGATGATTGCCTGTACGATATACCCAAGAATTGTCTATATAATCGTGTGCAGTTCAGTCGGGATTATAGCTACTATGTCCAGGAGTGTCTGGGTCCCGAGGCGCCCAGCGTTTACCTGGTGGAGACGGCCAGCAATGATAAGATCTACGTTTTAAATGCCGGCGATGTTTTACGCCATCGATTGTCCCAACTGGCTTTGCCTCAGATGAGAACCTTTAGTGTGGAGATAAGACATGGTTTCCATGCCCAAGTTCGACTCTTTTTGCCACCGGGCATGCGTGAGGAGGAGGATGTGGCCTTTCCTTTGGTGCTGCATGTGTAAGTTTGATGGGATTTTAGGGAAAATATTGTTTTAATGTCTCTCTCTATTTTTTGTAGCGATGCCTCGCCCGGCTCTCAGTTGGTCACCGAACGCTTTCATGTGGACTGGAATTGGTATTTGGCCAGCCAGCGTAGCTTCATTGTGGCCCAGATCGATGGGCGTGGCAGTGGCTATCAGGGGGAGCTGTTGCGCACTCAGGTCCATGGCAAGCTGGGCACTGTGGAGGTGGAGGATCAGCTGGGTGTGCTTACGTAAGGAAACTGAATTTTAAGGTTTATAAATGTAGAAATATATAAATATTTTACATTTATTTTATAGCTACTTGAGGGACAACCTAAAGTTTATAGATCCTCTGAGAATCTGCGCCTTTGGCTGGGGTTATGGAGGCTATGCCTCGGCCATGATGCTCATCGATGACTCGCAGCAGGTGCTGCAGTGTGCAGTGGCCATAAATCCCATAGTTAACTTTGGATTTCACTGTGAGTTTTTAATAGAAAAATTCTTAAATTCTTTGAAATTATTTGTTTTAAATCCTTTAAACAGATTCCTTCTTCACCGAGCGCTATATACCCCTCAAAGGGGACTATTTAAGGGCCCTGCAGGAGGCTGATCTTACCATGAAGGCCGGCAACATCAAGGGTCGAAATCTGATGCTTATGCATGGCACTGCCGACACTTTGGTCCATCAGGAACACACCCTCATGCTGGTGCGTGCTCTGGTGGAGCAACAGGTCAAGTTCCGGCATCAGGTTTATCCCGATGAGGATCATGCCATTGCCAGGTCACTGAGCCATGTCTACAAGACCATGGAATGGTACTTTGATGAGTGCTTCGGCCCCGTCGATGACAACGAGTGGGACCCCACGGGTCTGTTCGTGTTCAAGCAATAATTAAGACCCCCCTACGATCCTTACGACGAGGATCCGCTGGCCAATCAGCTCAGCGACATTGACACTGGTCCCAATCCCGATACCCGTGATGTCCAGGCAACTGGCAATGGGAACAGGGACGGGGACGGAGACGAAGACGGAGACGATCCCGAACGGGATCCTAGCAGTAATCTCTCCACCCTGCTCACCGCCACCACGACGAGCGCCTCGCTCTCGGCCCTCGATGAGCTGGATAATCGGCTACAGGCTCTCGATCTGATCACCTCCTCGACGGCCACCACCCTCAGCAAGGTCGCCGGCAAGTTATGCAATTACAGCAGCAAGCGGCGGCTCCACCAGTCGGAGGCCACACTGGCCCAGAAGTCGCGCATCCTGCAGCACTAGATCTTCATTTTTGGGATGAAGAACTTCCTTCCATTTGTGTGTGTGTGTGTCTGTGTGTCCAGAAAGAGAGTGTGTGTGTGTGCTAGGGTGTGTGTGTGCCGAATTTTAACGGAAAGGGAATCCTTTGGGGAGCCTTTAATATTTATACATTTTTTTATAATATCTTTTGATGATTTATAATATAAATTTCAAGAAATATTTTACATTATATTAATTTCCTACCTTTTTTTTTAAGTTTTGCCTTCATTTCTTGCCTTTTTTATATATTTTATATATTTATTATATGCTTCCTTAAAACCCTTTGAAAGAAATCGAGTAATTTCCTTGAGGTTTTATCATTTTATGGCCATAATTTCTCAAGGAACTTGTTTATTATTAATTAATTATTTTATTTATTACATTTTCCTTATAATACATTTAATAATTTAATTTTTGTTAAGCTTAAAGCTGCACAAATAAATTAAAATTTGTTTATTCAAAGATTTATTTAAGGGTTTCATATAAAATACAAAATTAGTTACATGTTTAACAACTTGTATATTAAACATTCTATAAAATATATCATATAATTTTGTTAATTTATATAATATTATATTAATTTCCCAGTTTATTTAAATATTTTGCATTTATTTCTTGCCTTATTTATATATTTTATATATTTATTATAGACTTCCTTTAAACACTTTGCTAGAAATCGAGGAGTTCCCTTAATTTCATTTAAATAAAATGTACTAATTTGTGTATTTTAAAAATACTATTATAATATTTATTAATCTGTATTAATTAATTACCTTTGGAGTCCTTATATTTTGTTTCTTTCTCCATAATTTACCCCACAAAATCGTATGAATGATTTATGAATGGTAATCCTCCGAAAAGCAGGAAGCAGCAGCAGGGCCTGAGGCTTACGGAAAAAACAGAAAACAAAGCAAGGTGATTCATTTATGCGACTGATTATTAACATATGTATATGTATTAAATAATTAACCAAAACCAAAACCATTGTGCGCGGGAGAGGGGCACCGAGGGGAGATAATACCGTCGATAATGTCGATGAGCAACGTCCTTGCCGTAAGGATTAAAGTAGGGGATAAAACCTAAATGCTAAATCACACAAAACAAAACGAAAAAAGAAAAAACAAGAAATACAATTTGTTTAAGCCTCATTGTTGTTTCTTTACGTGTTCGTTTGGATATCGTAACGTATAGTGTGTGTGTGTGTGTGTGTGTGTGTGCGAGTGTGCCAGGATGTGTGTGTGTGTGTGCCTGAGTATGTGTATAAAAATATAGTTATAATTGACTGAACGTTATTTTTTTGTGTATATATTAACGATTAAATTTTAAAGACATAAAAAGCAAACACCGAAACACTACGAAACGATTAACCCAAAGTCCGAAGAGATCAAAGAAAATAATATCTTAGCCACAGTTTACGAATAGTTAAAAACAAAAACATACAAAAAATCGAAAACTATCGAAAATGTTAAGTGTCTATCGAGAAATGATCGATAGGCAACAGCTTATTCCATTTAGCCGTTTGGTGTACATCAATGTTTGTGATAGTCGAGAGTAGGCGACTATAAAATACCCTGTACTCCAGCCGAATCGCTTTCCATTACAACCAAATATATATACACGATAAACGAGTAACGATAAACGAGTAACGATAAACGAGTAACGATAAACGAGTAACGATTAACGATAGACAACTAGGTAGAACCTTTTCTCGAAACACTTGCATTGTGCAAAAGCTTTAAACTTCATATCCACATTGGAGTAGCGCCAAAAAAAAGGTTAAATGCTTGGATACAGGGTATTTCCAGGTGTCTAGAATGTGAACCCGATCTAATTTTAAATAAATAAATATATAGAGAGAATGGTTTATAAAGCGGAAACGGAAGTGGAAGCGTTAAAGGAAGCGTGCCACACACAAAAGACAAGTCCCAGGCTTGGGGAATACAATGTGCGGGCTTCGAAAAGAAATGGCAAACATTTTTTTTAAATTTTTTTACCATTAACATTTAAAAGAAGAAACGAGGAAAACGGAAGAAGCGCGGCAACCATTAATTACAATTTGCATAAAGCCCAAGGTGTCAAAAGAAGATTGTGTATTGTAGGCCTCTCCATGGAACAATAACTAAGCCCCGCAACTTCGTGGTCCCACGATAACTAAGGATCCAGAAATAAAACCTTATAGTCAAGCTTTAAATGTTGTACACAGAAAAAAGGGGGCTAGCCGGGAGTGGAGATAGAGCCACTTTTATGTAAAACCCAAGTTAACTAAACTAAAAATCCAAAAAATGCAAGACAGACAGAGACCCAAAAGTAAATAAATATTAAACTTAAAAAAACACACACTCACACATACATATTTATAAATGTTTGAAACAAGAATTATATAAATGAAAAAAAAAACAAAAGAATATAAACCTAAACGAAAAACAAAAACCAAAAAAAAAACTAAAAGAAAAATATATATGTAATTGTAACTATGACAGAGTTTTATGTATTCCAAGCGAAAGCCCCATTAACCAAGTGGAACCAAACCAAATGTAAACGCAAAGCTAACAACCAATACAAATCGAAATGAATAAATCTCAATATATACTCAATACTCATTTCCACAAAGTACAAAGGAAACGAAACAAACAAAAAAAAACACTCATTTGAAAGCATTGAGCCCAGAAAGACCAAAAAACTGGACAATGTTAAAGCTTTTCCGTTCGTCCACTCAACAAAATAATTTGGTTTCAAGACAACAACAACAACAACAACTACATTGCAAAAAAAACACTAAAAACACCAAGAATTCAAACCGAACTCAAAATCAGCGAGTAAACAGCAGAACTAAATATTTCCCAAACAAAAAAAAAACCCAAAAAACACAAGAAAAACAAAACCAACAAAAGAGATCTAAAGCAAAACTTAAACCAAAAATAAAACAAAAAAAAAAAACAAAAAACCTTAAAAGCGAAACAATAAAGACCTTTTTGTGTGTATGCAAATTAAAATAAAATATATTTGTTTAAATGGTTTCAAATTGGCTTTATTACAGGTACAAAGGATGACTTTAAAGAATTAAACAAAAATCAGCAATTAAATACAAGAACTAAACTTTAATTCTGGATAATTTATAAGGATTTTTAAATTTGATTAAAGGCATGTTTTATCTTATTTGTTTTCCCTAATTTGCTATTATAAATATATTATTTTTAATCATTTAATCGCTCTCAGAGTTTTATAATTCTAGTCAAAAGCTTGCCAGACATTAAAAGAGTCATTTCCGACCCTATAAACCATATATATTCTTGATCAGCATTAAAAGCCGAGTCGTTTCAGGCTTTTTGGCAGAAATAAAATTTTTTAATTTAATTTTTACGAATTAAAATCAATGTTTTTCCAATCATTGATTTCTTTAATATCTTCGGTTTTTTGTCTTTTAATCAGTGAAGGTGTCATTTCCTACCCTACAAACCATATATATTCTTGAACAGCATCAGTCTGGAACATGGTCTAAAAGTGGTCTAAAAGTGGTCTGAAATATGGTCTAAAAGTGGTCTGGAACATGGTCTAAAAGTGGTCTAAAAGTGGTCTAAAAGTGGTCTAAAAGTGGTCTAAAAGTGGTCTAAAAGTGGTCTAAAAGTGGTCTAAAAGTGGTCTAAAAGTGGCCTAAAAGTGGTCTAAAAGTGGTCTGGAACATGGTCTAAAAGTGGTCTGGAACATGGTCTAAAAGTGGTCAATTTTTGGAGTTTTATAAGCATTAAAATACGAATTAAAATCAATGTATTTTCCCATCTTTGATTTCTTTGAAATCTACGAAGGGTTTTATATTTTTAATCAGTGAAGGAGTCATTTCCGGCCCTACAAACCATATATATTCTTGATCAGCATTAAAAGGAAAATCGATCAAAACAAAAATAAATTTTTTCAAAATTTTATAAGCATTAAAATATGAATTAAAATGAATGCACTCTTCATCTCCATCTCTCTCTCTCCCCTTATCTGAGTTGTAATCAGTACTGAGAGTGCCTGGAACGCGAATGAGGTGACGTCCTGTGAAAAGAATCTCTCGTCATCGGAGTCACATTGGTGAGGCGACCCTCGTCGTCGCATTGCAGCTGGAAAAGGGCCAACGCTTCCCGTGTGTTTTGTACCGAAACATTGGGATATGGCTTCTTGACCTGCTCTACACCGTAATAGATCATCACGACAATGGTGGCGAGGGATATGGCGAGAGCGCCGCGACTGGAGAGCATCCTCAGCAGAATCGAATCGCTCTCGCGCACATCCTCCAGCCAGTGACAGGCGCTGATCGCGGTGCAGGCAAAGATGGTGCCCAATACCAGGGGCCAGCGTACAGGACGGCGCTTATTGTCGACTGCCATCTCCTCCATGCGTCGCTCGAAGGCCTTCAGGTCCTCCATTTCCAATTCCTCCGAATAGAAGTCCGTCGATATGGTCGTCATAGTCCCAGCCCTCCGAACCTTATCCTCCTCCTTGACCTTCTCGCCGAGGCAGGGCAGCTGTGGTGCGAAGTTGGAGCAGGAGTTTTTGGAGTGGTCCGTCGTGATCCGTTCCAAGGAGAACATGCCGCAGAGGACTTGCCTCGAAGTATATACTATTAAGTGAAATATTAAATAAATACTAAAATGTGGGCAGCTCTCTAGCCAAGCCACAGGCTTTGATTTTGTTCAAAAATAAATATATGTTTTCTCAGGTGTCAAATCTTGACAACCATTTCATTTGAGGATTTTTTTTAAAGAACAAATGAAACAATTATAAATTTATAATAATTTTATAATTTATAATCCTTTTTTTATATTTATAATAATTTTATAACCAATTTATGTTAATTTTTTAATGATTTTATAATAATTTATAATCATTTTATAATATTTTTATAATAATTTTACAGAATTTTATAGAATTTTATACAATTTTATACAATTTTATTCAATTTTATTGAATTTTATTGAATTTTATTGAATTTTATTGAATTTTATTGAATTTTATTGAATTTTATAGAATTTTATAGAATTTTACACAATTTTATACAATTTTATAGAATTTTATAGAATTTTATAGACTTTTATTGAATTTTATAGAATTTTATAGAATTTTATAGAATTTTATTGGATTTTATTAAATTTTATTGAATTTTATAGATTTTTATTCAATTTTATAGAAATTTATAGAATTTTATAGAATTTTATAGAATTTTATAGAATTTTATAGAATTTTATAGAATTTTATAGAATTTTATAGAATTTTATTGAATTTTATTGAATTTTATTGAATTTTATTGAATTTTATAGAATTTTATTGAATTTTATTGATTGTATAGAATTTATAGAACTTTATAGAATTTTATAGAATTTTATATTGTAATTTTATAATATTTTTATAAAAATTTTATAAAGTTTTATAATTATTTCTAATCATTTTATAGTATTTGTAAAATTTTATAACCATTTTATAATAATTATATGTATCATAAACTGATTACCTTTCAGTGTTCAATTGATTCCCCTAAAAATCTTACAAATAATTATGTATGTTTCGTAAGAAATATTATGGCTAAATTAAATGCAATAATGAGCCGGTTTCTATTAAACTTGTTTGTCTTTTAAATCGAAAATAGGGTACAGAATTTATTTAATATAAATTTTTATGAAATATTTAATGTATTCTGATATTTTTTTTATTATTTTCCCGACTCTATTCGTGGCATATCTCTAACCGGGAAAAAATGCTGCTTCAGTTCACATGGTAAATCATCAAAAACAATCTTTAATTCAATATTATCACATCTTAAACATTTTTTGTGATATCTTAAATTGTAAACCTAATTAAAAAACAAGAAAGCTAATTCATCAAAGTCCCTAAATATTTAATAATAATATTTATTAAAAACAATGTAATTTATGATCTCTGGCAAAGCATTTTCTGTTTGAAACTGTTTTTATTTTTAAATTAAACAGTTAATAGTTGTTTGTTGTTTTGATGTTTTATTAAAATAATAATGATGGAGGTAGGTTTTAAAACCAATAAAATAATTGGTTATTCATCAATTTGGGTTTCTGTAAATCCTCCCTCTCCTTGCCTCCATCACCCACTCGTCCTTATCTGGTCTTTATGGGGAAGTGAACACACGGAACCTGCCGGGAATAAAGGATATCAAAGGTAAGCCAGCAGTCAGTATCTTCTGTGACTTACTTGTTGGCCATTATGATCATGGTCTTGCGCATGCAATGCATTTTAGTGTCGATATATAGCTTATTCAGTTCGTAAAACTTGGGAATGGTAAACACAAAAATATAAACTGAAAGCAAATAAAGTAAAAATTTAGATCTCTCTATAAAATCTTACAAATTCAAGACTTACTCAAGGTAAACAAGGTCAGGCCATTCATCATTTTGCCCAACATGGCCAACGATACGAGGAATAAGCAAAAGTGAATCGAATCGTAGGCATTTTTGAATAGAAATAAATTTTTTAGATGGCCAAGCAATTCATTGATCCGATCCACGGTCAAACAGGTCACCTTAAGGACCTTCTCTCGCGGCACTCTGACAACCAGGTGCTCATAGTCGGTCCAATTGGGTCCTTGGTCCTTTCTGGTGACCCGCACAAGGGTATTGAACATGCGGCCAGCCACCGAGGCAATCATAATGTGGAGCAGCAAGAAGGGAATCACAAAAAGGATTGACATGCGTTGAATTCCCAAGAGAATAAATAAGCCAAAAATGAAAATAATGGCAGACTTGATAGCGTCACGCCAGTAAAGGATATACTCCAAGCGAGGATGCAAGCGTTTGGGCTGGAAAAGGACACTCCAATTGAAGGGGAATGGAAAACGAATCTCTTCTGCGGAATAAACCTCCAATTGAGTCTCAAACTCCTCGGAAGTAGATAATTCTGTTAAAAAAATGAAGAATTAGAATTAAAATAGAATTATTAAAAGGAAATTATTAGAGGAAATTACCTGCAGAATTCAGGAATTCAGAATCTGAAGAATCTTTGACATCCAAGCTATCTAGATAACGTGCCACATTCATGGTATTTTCACTGGTTTCCCCAAAGGATTCCTTGTTAAGAGACTCCTTGTTAGGAGATTCCTTTTTAGGAGATTTCTTGGTCAAAAATTCCTTGAAAAAAGGTTCCTTGAAAAGAGATTCCCTGATAAGAGATTTCTTTTTTGAAGATTCCTTGTTCAAAGATTCCTTGTTTAAAGGTTCCTCGCTTTTAGATTCCTTGTTTAAAAGTTCATTGGTCAATAATTCCTTGTTTAAAGATTCCTTGTTTAAAGGTTCCTCGCTTATAGATTTCTTGTTTAAAGATTCCTTGTTTAAAGGTTCCTCGCTTATAGATTTCTTGTTTAAAGATTCCTTGTTCAAAGGTTCCTTGTTGAAATATTTCTTTATCAAAGATTCCTTGATTATTTTCTGGCTTAAAGATTCATTGTTTAAAGGTTCCTTGCTTAAAGATTCCTTGTTTACTGGTTCATTGGTCAAAAATTCCTGGTTCAAAGGTTCATTGGTCAATAATTCCTTGTTTAAAGATTCCTTGTTCAAAGGTTCCTTGTTTAAATATTTCTTTATCAAAGATTCCTTGATTATTTTCTTGTTTAAAGATTCCTTATTTAAAGGTTCCTTGTTTAAGGGTTCCTTGCTTAAAGATTCCTTGTCTAAAGGTTCCTTGTTTAAAGATTCCTTGTCTAAAGGTTCCTTGCTTAAAGATTCCTTGTTTAAAGGTTCCTTCTTCAAAGGTTCCTTGTCTAAAGGTTTCTTGCTTGAAGGTTCCTTACTTAAAGCTTCCTTGTTAACAGCTTCCTTGTTGACAGTATCTTCCTTGACGGCCATTTCCACATTAACCGGAACCATTTTACCAATGAAAAGAAAGCGAAATGTTATTGTAATTCAGTTTTGAAAATACAAGACTCTCTTGCTTTGTCTTTGAAAATACAAAATTATTTTTGTTTGGTCTTTGAAAATACAAAATTCTTTTTTGTTGTCTTTGAAAATACAAAACTCTTTTTCAAGAGCAATTTAGGTTAACAAATTTGTGAAGTTTTTTATTTTTTTTTTGGACACGTCTGAACTCTCTGCTTGACTCGTAAGCAATGATAAAGTTACAATACGACTGGGAGAAGTATGAAGAATGATAATGACACCAAAGGCAAAGCCTACTTGTTGAAGCAAGGAAAACTAGATCATAGGAAAAATTCCAACATATTTTTTAAGTATATTTTCTTTACAAGAAATCGTAGGGAAACTAGAGAAAACTCCTATGAAAAAAATGTAAAAGAAGACTTTCCCCGACTAGCAGGCAACCCAACCAGCTGCGGAAAAGCTTTGTGGAAAATCCAGCGGATTTTAGATCCATGATAAACTTTTCTTTGTCTGCCAAAAATGATCTCATCTCCGTTTTCCCCAACAGCAGCTGCACTTCCGGCAGCGAAAAACTCACTTCCTGTCGGTCTGTTTGTTTGTTGTGTTTATTGGGTTCGGTTCCCTAGGCTTGCCTTGGTTTTCCCTTGGTTTTTCCCATCAATTGCCACGTTTTTTCCCCCACTCTTTTTCTTTTTTTTTTTCCAGCAAACATTTTGCAATTTTTTTATTTGGTTTTGCATTTCCGCCGTTGGCATTTCTCGGCCAACGGAAACGGGGGCCAAAAGCGTTCAAATTCAAATCGAGTCCCAAAAATGGGGGGCCTGCAGAGCGTATCAAACGCCTTTGCTGACCACATTTGGACAGGGCAGCCAGCTAGCCAGCTAGCTAGCCAGTTCGATGATGGCCAAGTGCCAGAAAGCCAAAAATGCCAGCGACGTGCACATTCCGAGGCGAACTCGAACGATGAATGGGATCCCCGCCAGAGTTTTTGCCTCCTCGTGGCGCTATTTTTGATTCATTGAGCAATTGGCCAAGCCTATTAATTACCAACGACGAGTATATATCGAGTATCTGCCATCAAGTATCTTGTATCTTGTATCTAGGCAGCTGTCCCCTCCGCTGGTTAATGGCTACTTCCTTCCGCCCTTCCGCTTTTTTACGATCTCAAGTGCATCTCGGAACAGCTGCCGTAGCCGCAGATGCAAATCCAAATGAAGCCTCTTCCGTCAAGCATCAGGTTTCCCTCTCGATTGCTGAAACACTGCAAAAAATTCAGACTGAAAAATTCAGGAAACAAAAAATGGGAGTTGGAAATATAGTTTGTACTTTTTCTTATAATTTTTACAATACTTTTTTCGATATATTTAATTAGAAATTTAAGGTTTTTATGGTTTCTTTTATTTGTACATTATTTCTTTTGCCTAAATTATTTTTCCCAGTGTTCTCCTGTCTGCCTGTTGCATTTTAAAAATACCACAAATGAGTTTGGCATGTGCCACAGCCTCTTTGGGTATCACAATCCCAGCTGGAAAACTGAGAAACTGTGGAAAATTGAAATCGGAACTGACGGCGCCAGTGGAAAATCAGGGAGAAGAAGTTGGAGAGCCTGAAAGCGGATATCCATTTGGATCAATTTATTACCAAGGAGATTGCCTTGAAGATTGCCCTGAAGTTAGATCAAAATGGGAGTTTAAAGCACACTAAAACTAATATTTGTAGGGAAAATAAATCATTAAATAATATAATATTATAGAATATTATTTAATTATGACGAAGGCATTAAAGTAATACATTTAATTATGACTTTCTGAATGAAAAAAAGAGTTCGTAGGTAAATTCAAGCAGAAGTTTAATGTTTAATGATTAGTTTTTGAGTTACTTGCTATGAAATGTTTGTTGAAATATAAAAAATATAAGAAATATCTAAGAAATAAATTAAAATTTATATAAAATATATAAAAAATATATTAAAATGTATATAAAATATATAAAAATGTACAAAAATTTATAAAAATATATAAAACTATATATAAAATATATTAAAATATATATAATGTATATAAAAATGTATAAAAATATTTAAAAATGTATATAAAATATATAAAAATGTACAAAAAATATAAAAACAATTTAATAAAATATAATTTCAATTTTGAAATATAAAAAATATAAGAAATAGGTAAGAAATAAATTAAAATGTATCTAAAATATATGAAAAATATATTAAAAAGTATATAAAAAATATAAAATTACAAAAAAAAAGTATAAAAAATACAAAAACAATTTAATAAAAAATATATTTGAATGCTCCATCAACTCTATTAATTATCCTTTATTTAAAGGGGTTTATTGCTATTTAATTAAGACTCTGAACTCGCCGAAATATACAAAATATGAAATGAAATATACAAAATATAAGAAATAGGTAAGAAATAAATTAAAATTTATCTAAAATATATAAGAAATATATTAAAATGTATATAAAAAATATAAAATTATAAAAAAAATTACAAAAAAAAATATAAAAACGATGCAATAAAAAATATATTTCAATGCTCCATCAACTCTATCCATTATCCTTTATTCAAACGAAATGATTGCTATTAATTTCCCCCCATAGACTCGACTCTGTACTCTTTGATCGCCTGACTTGTGCTTCTGTGCTTTCTGCTTCTGCTTCTGCTCTCTGTTGCTAATTTATGCCACGTCGCAGCTAATTAATTTCTGCCGCTGCTGCTGGCCAGGCCATCAAGCTCATGGCTGGGGGCGACGGAATCCAGCAATCTCCAATCAGAAACTCTCGCGTTTCGTGAGCGGAATGGTCAATAATCGGGGACTGGGCAGTGGGGAGTGGGTAGTGGGGACTGGGGACTGGGCATCGGCTTTTCATTGGAAATGTTTTGCTTGCTACGCAGTCCGGATTTCATAGGGAATTAGAGAGACGGCAACGGCAACGGCAACTGGCAAATGGCAAACACATTGTTGTGTGTACAACTGGCAATCGTTTAAGATTGTGTAACTGCAAAACAAGCAGCATTAATAAATGCAAAGGCATTTTTTTGTCCCTCGTCCGGTCGCTGGCCATTTTCAATGTTAACTTGGAGACAATTCTCTCGTAAAATGCAAATGAAAAATGCACCCAACGCTTGACAGAGAGAGAGTGGGGAAGGAGAGGAAGGGGTGCCTCCGCCTCTGCCTATTTCCATTTTCATTTTCATTTCCACTGAAAGACTGAAAGACATTTCCTGGCCTGACTTTGCTGTACCCATTACTTGTGTGCATCTTTTCCCGCTGAAGTCACCTTACTACATGTGTTTGCTTATGTTTTCAGAGAGCTATTTTTCTGGAGGCGACACTTCTTCCATTAGGAGGATGCCCCGACTGCAGACACTCTGGTGCCAGCCAGCAAGGCAGCATTGATATCTTGGAGATGACAGAGCATTGGAAGATGGGATGGGATAGCAGGGATCGAAGAGAGATCGCTGAGAACTTGGAGATTGCTGAAATCTTAAGGAACTTAGAGATAGCTGAGATTGTGGAAATTTATTTAGAGATCTTAGAGATCCTTCACATAGTTGAAATATTAGAGATATTAGAAATAACAGAGATCTTAAATATTCTAGAGTTAGCTGAGTTCTAAGAGATTGCAAAAAAACCTAGGGATCTTAAAGGTAGCAAGATATCATGGGATCTTAGAGATCTTCACAGAAATCTTAGAGATCTCAGTGATCTTCCCAGAGATCTCAGAGATCTTCACAGAGATCTCAGAGATCTTAAAGATAGCGGAGTTTTTGGATATCCTAGCGAAAGCTAGTTCCCAGATATCTTAAAAACCAGCTAAGATTTTTGAAGAATTAGTGGTTTCAGGAATCTCTAAAATTTAAGCTGATTTTTTTGAGATCCTAGAGATAGGAAACATCATAACAGAGCTCTTAGAGATAGCAAAGATCTTTGAGATCTTAAAAATAGTTGAGATCTTCGAAGTCTTAGAGTTAGCAGAGATTCCTTAGATGTAAGAAGAGATCTAAGGGATCATAGCAGAATTTTAAGATATCATAAAAATAGCAAAAATATTAGAGAACTAAGAGACAGCAAAGGTTTTATGGATAGTATTTTAGAGAAAAAATGATTTTATATCTTAGAGAATTCTTTCCCGAAAAACCATTAAAGCTATGAGCTCACAGAAACCATTTAAAAAATTTTAGGTTAATATTAAAGGTAAATATTAAATCTGCTTTAATTATTATGATCTGTATAATATATGCTCTATATATAATACATTCCCTATAAAAAACTATTAATAAAAGATATTATATACAAAACAAACTAGAATCAGACCAAACCTAAGATTTTTCAGATTGTAATTACAGTCATAAAGCAAGTATTTCCACAAAATCTCTAAAAATATATATAAATATAAAATATAACCCCCATTAATCAAAAATATGTGTTGTATTCATAGAACATTTTTATTCTCGTTTGCACACAGTTTTGATGATGATAGTTTGTAGCACTTAAAACATAAACATTTTCGCCTTAACATTATTAATTATTTATTAATTAATTAATCGTTATTATAAGTAGAGGGGTTTCTAGCATATATAGTTACAATTAAATCGCTGCTTGGATAATGTTTAAACTTTAACTTGGACACTATTTAAGGTGTCAATATATATATATTTATTAGCTGATATGCTGCCGATATTGCCTGGCTTTGGCTTTATACCATTATCGTTCGTAGTAAATTCGCCTTAGTATTTACATTAAGTAGAAAAATTTGTTTAATTATATATATATATATGGATATATATATAATAATTATAGTCGTATTTAATTGTGGATAAGCATCCCCTCTCTCTCTCTCTCTCTTTCTATGTACAAAACCTTGTGCCGCCGCACTTTCCAAAGCTACAAACAAGTCAACATAACGATTCAAAAAAAAAAAAAAGGTCGTTATAATTAGAATAAGATTAATAATATAATATATAATATATATATTTATATAAATGTGTTTGTGTGTGTGTGTAAAAAATAATAATAGTTTCGATCCCCCTTCTCTGAACTCTTTTCTTTTAAGCGGCTGTTTGTACAAAGTGTTTGTTTTTATATATTATATATTAAATATTTATTTTATATATCGTTCTTCCGGCTTAATCCTTAGTCCTTAAGTATGCTCTCTCTATCTCTCTCTCGATCTCTCTTTCTAGTTCCTGTGACCCAATCCCAGGCCATGCCCAAAGCCACCAGGTGGCACATTGCTCTCCTCGATGTACACATTTCCCGGCTGGAGGGCCTTCAGGATGCGACGCTCCTGGTGCTTGCCACTGCGCTTCTCTGTGAGGGAAACAAAAAGAAAAAATCAAAAATAAGTAACTCTCTCTCTGGGGACTCCTTTTATATATATTTTTTTTTGGCTATGCTAATTAAGCACCCATTCCTTTCGGGCTTGGGTTGCCCTCCTGCCGCGTGGGTTGGTTCCCTCAAGTGGCTTGCCTTTAATTTCTAATCATCTGGATTTTCAAACTTACCGGGCAACAGCACGTGTTGCGGCTGAAAGATTCCCGACTGCGACTGCGACTGGGACGCCGCTGCTGCTGCCGCCGCCGCTGCATGCGTGGCAGCAACTGACGCCGAGGTGGCCGTCACCATCGCCGAACTGGGCAGTCCCCGCAAGGCGTCTGCATTGCCAATGAAAAACGTGCCGCCATCCAGACTCTGGACCTCGGCCAGTTTGGCCATCAGCTTGGTGGACAGCTCCTCCACATCTGCAAAAAAAAAGAGAGAAAAAAGGGGTTTAATTAACCAATTAATTAATGATAAAAAAAAGGAGTAAGAAAAACTCAGGCTTAAGTAGAAGAAATATGCCGGAAATTTAGGGGTTTTAGGGGTAGAAAGGGTTAAGAAGAATAAATAAATTTTATTAATTTAATGCTTTAAAAGGGGAGTGGGAAAAACTCAGGTTAAGGTAGAAGAAATGTTCAGGAAGTTTAGGGTTTTAAGGGGGCACAGAGATAAGGAGATATTGAGATGAAATCTAGGAAAAAACAGGTCAATATCAAAGCCAGAAGCAAGCCGGAAACAAGACAGAAACAGGTCAAAATTTAATCCAAAACTAAGACAGAACCTGGTCAAAATTTAATAGAAAATCCAAGACAGAAACAGGTTAAAATCTAATCGGAAATCTAATGCGGAACCAGGTCAAAATCTAATCCAAAACTATGACAGAACCTGGTGAAAATTGAATACAAAACCAAGATAGAATCAGGTCAAAATTGAATACAAAACCAAGACAGAATCAGGTCAAAATTTTATACAAAACCAAGACAAAATCAGGTCAAAATCCTATCCAAAATCCAAGACAGAATCAGGTCAAAATCTAATACAAAATCTTTGGCAAAACCCTGCCACAACCAGGACAAAAACAGGGCAAAATCCAAGCCAAATCCATACCAAAACCAAGTCAAAAATCCAGTCAAAACCCAACCAGAACCTACAGAAGCCCTCTTGCCCCACTAAAACCCGCTTCAAAATAAAATCTATATTGAAATATATTAAAATAAATAACAAATATATCAAAATATATCAAAATATACCAAAATATATCAACAAATATCAAAATATATATAAAATATATCAAAATATATATAAAATATAAAAATAATTGTATAAACAATTTAATAAACAATATATTTCAATGCTCCATCAATTCTATGCATTATCCTTTATTCAAAGGGGATTTTTGCTATTAATTTCCCCCCATAGACTCTGTACTTTTGCCCCACTATAAGCTTCCCAATCTCAAGTCTCATTTTTTTAGTCTCATTTTTAGTTTATAGAATTCAGATTTCGGCCATCGGATCGATGTGTTTATGGGCTGCCACAGGAAACCGCTCCGGATGAGTTGCGAATTGTAAACAAGAGGCGCCGCCGCCGCCGCCGCTGGCTAACTGATCGAGGCCAGGCAGCAGATAATTTATCATTTATTTATAAACTGGCAGCCAAGTCGATGAAAAAAAAAAAACAAAAACCAAACAAAAAAAAAAACAGAATACAGAATACACAACAAAAAAAAAACAAAAAACACAGAAGAAAAATCAAGGAAAAACACCAATGAAAATAAAAATTAAGTTCCATTGCCCAAGAGAGAGATGCTGCCGCTGTGATGTGCGTCTTCTTTTCGTCCATCGTTCAACGCCTTTTATTATAAACAATTCCCGAGGCAGCAGCAGAACAATAAAATCTCTTGGAAAATGGATATAAAAATAAAAACAAAGGCTGGCCAGCGCAGGCAAGCACAAAAGTTTTCCAATTTTTCCAATAATATACAAACGAAAATCGTTTTTTTTTCGTTTCGTTACAATTTTCAAATTTGCGCAGTTCAATTGGTTTTCTGATTTTTTTTTTGATTTTTTCCTCTTTTCCATTTTCCATTTTCCGGCCACATGTGCATTAAGAGGTGAGCATTGAGTTTTTCCTAGGAAAAATCAAAGTCCAGGAAGAGAGTTTCCTAAATGGGAAATAATCGAAGGAGGAGCAAGAACGGGGAATCAATGCAAAACAGATCTCTGGTCAGCCATTTTTTTGAGTTGAGTTTATTTATGGAAGCGCGAAAAACCATTTGTGGGGGGAGGGGAGAGAGGGGGAGGGAAAGGGAAATGCCCGCAAAACACACACACACACACACATGAACAGGGAAATATATAGCAGATGCAAGATTTTCCACAGCTTTCATAGTCTTTCCTTTGGATTCTTCTGCTTTTCCTGCTTCTCTAGCTTCCTACAGATTCTCCAGATTTTTCCCAGTCTCTCTTTCAGCTTCTTCTCTAGGTATTCCTCTGGTTTCTTCTAGTTTCTTCTTTAGTTTCTCCTCCAGAGTCTCCTCTAGTTTCTCCTCTCGCTTCTCCCCTAGTTTCTCCCTTCTTTTCTAGTTTTTTCTCTACTTTTTCCTCCAGAGTCTCCTCTAGATTCTCCTCTAGTTTTTTCTCTAGTTTCTCTTCTAGCTTCTCCTCCAGTTTCTCCTCTACCTACTCCCTTAGTTTTTCCTCTAGTTTCTCCTCTAGTTTTTCCTCTAGTTTCTTCTTTAGTTTCTCCTGTAGTTTCTCCTTTAGTTTCTCCTCCAGAGTCTCCTCTAGATTCTCCTCTAGTTTCTTCTTCAGAGTCTCCTCTAGATTCTTCTCTAGTTTCTTCTCTACTTTCTCCTCTAGTCTCTCCCCTAGTTTCTCCTCTGGTTTCTTCTCTAGTTTCTTCTTTAGTTTCTCCTTTGGTTTCTCCTCTAGTTTCTCCATTTTTCCTCTAGTTTCTCCTTTAGAGTCTCCTCTAGTTTTTTCTTTAGTTTCTTCTTTAGTTTCTTCTTTAGTTTCTTCTTTAGTTTCTCCTTTAGAGTCTCCTCTAGTTTTTTCTTTAGTTTCTTCTTTAGTTTCTTCTTTAGTTTCTTCTTTAGATTCTTCTTTAGTTTCTTCTTTAGTTTCTTCTTTAGTTTCTTCTTTAGTTTCTTCTTTAGTTTCTTCTTTAGTTTCTTCTTTAGTTTCTCTTTTAGTTTTCTCTTATTTCTTCTCTATTTTCTTCTCTATTTTCTCCTCTAGTTTTTTCTCCAGAGTCTCCTCCAGAGCCTCCTCTCTCTTCTACCAGCTTCTCCCAGTTCCTTCTCTACCATTTCCCAGCATCTTCCTGCTCCTCCTTCATTTTCTGCAGTTCCTCCTGCTTTTCTAGCGTCTTCTCCAGACTCTCCTGCTTTTCTTTTCTCTCCTGCAGTTACTCTTAGAATTCCTCCAGCTTTCCCAGCGCTCCTCCTCGCTCCTCCTTTCTCCTCCTCGCTCCTCCTCGATCTCTGCTGTTGAATTTATCGCCCTGCCTGTGCTCTGCTCTGCGTCTGGGATATTCCTCTGGCATATTGCCCTGAAGGAAGCCAAGAGCCAGGAGCGCGTGCCAAAAGGCAGACACCCTTTTGGTAGAAGGGGAATCAAGAGATGTTTTGGGGGAATAAAAATATAGCTAAGGGGAAACAACTCCTCGAAATGCTGGAGGCTGCAACCCTGCGATTGTCGATGATGCGCTTGAACGCGACTCGAGAAAAGTGTTGCCAGCAGCTGGTCGATGTTCAATCACTTCCAATATATATATATATATATCCGAACAGAGACAGATATATATAAACAGAAATATATATATGTGGGTACAGATATAGCCCAAGGCCTATTTATAAATCTCTGCTCCGGGCGGAAGTGAAGGGAGCCCAGCTCTGCCCCTTTTTTCAGAGGCTGTCAAATCATTTAAAAGGAGAAATGAAAACTCTAAATGAGATCGAGGGAGAATTTTTAGCCAAATGAAAATTTTGAGAGAAAATATTAAGGAAAATGGGAGACATAGAGAAATCAAGAAATTATAAATTAAAGAAATCAAAGAAATCGGAAAAATACAAATTAAAGAAATCAGAGAAATTAGAAAAATATGAATAAAAGAAATCCCAGAAATCAGAAAAATATAAAGTAAATAAGCCCGAGAAATAAATTAAAGAAATCCCAGATATCAGAAAAATATTAATTGAAGAAATCCCAGAAATAAATTAAAGAAATCCCAGATATCAGAAAAATATAAATAAATGAACTCCAGAAATCAGAAAAATATGAATTAAAGAAATCCCAAAAATCTGAAAATATAAATTAAAGAAATCCGAGAAATCAGCAAAATATAAATTAAAGAAATCCCGGAAATCAGAAAAAAATATAAATTAAAGATATTAGTAAAATGTACATTAAAGAAATCCGAAAAATATAAATTAAAGAAACCCCAGAAATCAGAAAAATACAAAACCCAAAACTTAGAGTATCACAAATATCACAAAAATCAGAGAACATAAAATAGACAACTTGGAAAACACACAGAAAATCCATCCCTCTTCCGGGCATTTCCTGCTGCTGTCGTTGGGAAAACAACATGTTTTCCCTCTCCCCCAAAACACAAAAACAAAAAAAGAAAAACATGTACTATTGCTCGTGTGACATGATTTCGGAATTTTCGACAAACATCCGCTTGTCCTTGAGTGGCAAGGGGGATTGGATATTGGAACGGGAATTGGTATAGGGATAGGGATAGGGATAGTGCTATCTGCTACTACCTGGCCGCGGAGATTCACTTCCGGCCTCGGCAAGTGGCGTGGCATACGCTTCACACTTCCCTTCGCACTGCCCCGCCTTTC
The DNA here is from genome assembly GCA_008042515.1 of Drosophila truncata. Lineage (NCBI taxonomy): Eukaryota > Metazoa > Arthropoda > Insecta > Diptera > Drosophilidae > Drosophila > Drosophila truncata. The sequence continues at coordinate 53,940 of VNJQ01003554.1, read as the reverse complement.
CTTCGTACTCCCCCGCCTTCTTTTTTAGAGTTTCCTCGCCTGCTTTTTTAGAGTTTTTAGAGTTTCCTCGCCTTTAGCTCCACGCTGGACACGGAATGTGCAAGGTGACACGCCCTGAATTATGATTACCCACAAAACAGAGAAACAGAATCCCCAGAAACCAAACTCTGACAATATTCCCATCATAAAAGAGGGCATAAATCTTGACAGGAATCGATTTTGTTGGTTTAGAAGAGGATAAGTCGAGGAATTGTGGATAATTATGATATTTTCAAATATTTTCTTTATAATAATAATATTTTCAAGTATTTTCTATATAATAATAATATTTTCAAGTATTTTCTATTTAATAATGATATTTTCAAGTATTTTTTATATAATTATAATATTTTAAAATAGTTTTTATATAATAATATATTATATATTATTATATATATTATATAATATAATATTTTCTTTATAATAATAATATTTTTAAAATATTTTCTGTATAATAATAATATTTTAAAATATTTTCTGTATAATAATAATATATAAAACGATATACATGGCTCCCTTAGAGGCCTTTTGCCTACAGAATTGTCCCTCTAATTTCGTTTTCTTTCAGCTTTCAGCTGCCACATGTGGCCTGCGTCTGGGAGCAGTCTTCCCCCCTCTAAAAGAAATGCCAAGAAAGATCCCTTCCTGCTGTGTGGGTTATGCTCCATTTGAGCAAAGCAGTGGCTCTCGTTCTTCGGTCAAGTTTGACAAGAGGATGGGCAGAGGCTGAGGCAAAGGCTGAGGCACAGGCTGAGGCAAAGACAGAGGCAGAGGCTGAGGCAGAGGCACAGGCAGAGGCACAGGCAGAGGCAAAGACAGAGGCACAGGCTGAGGCATATTGCCAAATTGGGAGACACACTGCTCCTCCATTGGCATGCAAATGGTTTGGCCAAATATTTGGACGTTTCGTTCTACTTTGGCACTGTGCCTTCACTCGAAACTCTTCGAATATTCCAGCTCTTTAATATGCTTTAAAGAGACCTCTTTGGCGATGCCGAGCAGAGATTCCCATACATCAAAGTGTCGTGTTCTGGGCCCCCGATAGCCTTATAAATATGTATGCTATATCAGACTGAACCATACTTTATGCTGCTTCAAGCCGGGATCAATCAAAGCAGCAACAGCAGGTGAGCTGTGGTCGGGCATGCCAAGCAGGGAGATCGTGTCTCTGGTGTTTTGGGACCTGAGCCCTTGAACGAGCTCTGAATTTGTAATAAGCTCTAAAGGCAGGTGAAAATGCTGCAGGCAGAAAGCGTGTGAAAGCTTAAGCACACATATATTTTAAGGTGGAAAACTAGAGCTAACTAACTCACCCTGATCCAGGCGTCGCTCCATGCGGCGCCACTGACGCATGTGATGGATGAGTATGCAGGCGGCCACCGAAAAGAAGACGAGGCAGGTAAGCACTGCCACATAGAGGACACCGGTCTGCCAGTCCAACGCCCAGGCGGCGGCAGCCGTGGCCTCCTCATGCAGCTGCTGCAGTTGCTCGTGACTCAAATGCTGCAACGGGGCAGCATTTTGCTCAAAATGCTCATACTCCGAGGACTTTCGACGCTAAAGGATAGAAAAAATACAAAATAAATATATTTAAGTGAATATAAAAGTTAGTTTTTCATTCGCACCTCCTTCCAATTAGGCTCTGTCTTGGCCAGGACAACCCAATCGATTTTGAGGTCATAAATGGAACCACAAATGGTGTCCGTGTGCAGCTGACAGGGACGCAAGGGTATCATTTCGCCCTGACAGCGAGTACAGGCTGTGCAACGATCACGTTGCGAGTCCCACCAATGCTGGGGTAAACAGGGTGAGCTAATGACAGCAGCCGAGGATGATAAAGGAGGATCATCATCCAATGGCGCTGTCATTTCTGTGGAGGCGGGTGAGGCTGAGGCTGTACAGGCTCCTAATGCTGCATAGAGTATGAGCATCAGGAGCATCAGGGTTAGGCAGGCAGATCCTTCGCTCCTTCGCCGCCTACGCTTGTGAAACATTGTAAGCAACTCCTCCTCATCCTCATCCTGGGCTGGGCTGAGCAGTCTTGGCGGCAACATTATTCTGTGAAAAGAAAAGTGAAGTTTTTATGATGAGAAAATAAACAAAATATACTAGACTTTCCCATGGGAACAGAGCAGCTGGAGATCTCATATATTTTATGGTGGAGTATCCCTCGCCTCGCAAATAATTCGCGCAACGGCAAACTAATAAACGGCCAACGGTCATAGTCGTCAGCTAATGTTTGCTGCTGATAATGCGACGCCATCTCCCTCATCATCATCTGCATCATCATCTCCTACATTATCATGCTTCTCCCTCATCATCACGATGATCATTGCAGCGATCATAAAATGCGTACAGTTTGCAATCAACTTTAATGACCGACCACCGACTGCAGCCCAGGGCTTGGGTTCAATGCTCATCCCCATCCCCAATCCCCAATCCCCACTCTCTTTCTCCCTTCTCCTTTAGCTTCTCGATTCCCCGATATTCCTTGGGACTATCAACGATTATAGACAGCGATTATTATTTATGCCGCAAACGCGACGAAGCTGGCAAGTGGAAGACACTTCCGCTGGAAGAAGTGTGTCCCTAAAGACTCTGCCTAGGTTTCCCTGGAAAAGTCTAGCCTCTAGCTAACTCTCTTATGTGTCTCTCTCTCTGTTTCTCCCTTTCTCTCTCTACTTTTCTCTCTCTCTGACAGGCAGGTCGTGCACTTGTCATGAACTGGGAAGCGGAAAGCGGAAGGCGCAGGGGTTCCATGGCAGGCAAAAGGGGTTGGGAAATGGTATTGGAATGGGAATTGGAATGGGAATTGGAAAGGGAATGGAAATGGGGATTTGAGACTGAGACTGGGGTTCGGGTTTGCTTCTGTCATAGAGCAAGCGAACAAGCGAAAACGAGGGAAACAACAACAGGAAGAAGAAATATTTAATTAAAATCAACCACAACAGCGGGTGGGGTTTATGTCCAACGATCCGACCAAGGGGAGAACCTGAAAAAAAAGGTGGAACGAGAGATAGAGAGAGAGAGAGTGAGAGCAACAAGTGCGGGTTTGGGTTAGGTCTTGGTTTTGGGTTCCACAAGCGGATGGAATCGATCGATCGAGGGAAATGGGAATTGGCAATCAATTGACAATTAAACAAAAGCGAAGAGTGGAGAGTGGAAAGGGTAAAATGGGTAGACGATAGTGGGAGTGGAGAATGGCAAGGGTAGAATGAAGAAAGAAGAGTGGGAGAGTGAAAAAGGTACAATTTGGAAAGAAGAATGGGAGAGTGGGAGGTCAAAAGGGGAGAGTGCAGACTGGCAAGTGGAACAGTGGAAAGAGAACAATAGGGAGAGGATATTGGGAGAGTGGCAGGTGGAAGGCCAAAAGGGAAGTACTAAGCAGCAGAGTGGAGATTTGGGAAGTGGAAGTACTAAGCAGGAGATTTTGGAAGTGGAAGTACTGAGCTGAAGAATGGAGATTTAGGAAGTGAAAGTACTGAGCTGGAGAGCGGAGATTGGAAATTGGAAGTACTGAGCTGGAAAATGGGGACTGGGAAGTGGAAGTACTAAGCTGGAGAGAGGAGATTTGGGAAGTGGAAGTACTGAGCTGGATAGTGGAGCTTGGGAAGTGGAAGTACTAAGCAGGAGAGTGCGGATTTGGGGAGTGGAAGTACTAAGCTGGATAGTGGAGATTGGGAAATGGAAGTACAGAGCTAAAAAGTGGAGATTTGGGAAGTGGAAGTACTGACCTAGAGAGTGGAGTTCGGAAAGTAGAAAAACTAAGCTGTAGAGTGGAGATTTGGGAAGTGGAAGTACTGAGCTGAAAAGTGGGGACTGGGAAGTGGAACTACTGAGCTGGAGAGTGGAGTTTGGAAAGTAAAGAGTGGAGAATGGAGATTGCAGTCTGGAGAGTGGTAAGTGAATATTACAGAGTGAAGACCTGTTAGTGGAGACTGTCAATTGGGAATTTGGAGAGTGCTCATTAGCATGTGCAACATGAACTTACAGCCTTTACTCTTTACGACGCTTTTTCCAAATGAATTTCTAATCGGAAGTCTTTGGCCCCTTACAAGGCCCACACACTTCCTTTCCGCTCATTAAAAGCTCGTTTCATTATGCTAATTAGAGTGTAACACTATATATATGTATGAATATCTATGGCTATAAATATCTCTCTCGCTATAATAGTTCCGGCTTGCCAAACCAAAAAAGGGGGTTGCCCCACCACACACCACACACCACACAGCACACACCACCCACTCTCTACTCTAGATTTTGGTCGAGATCCCATCTACATACATATTCTGCGATCGTGCTCTGAATTATTAACCAAATGGCACTACCCTCTCCTTCTCTGCCTCGAAAATGTGGATCATGGCTGCCAGTTTTCTCCGACAGCTTGAGTGACAGCAGAAAAAAACTCAACAAAACAAAAAAAAAAGTAAAGAAAAAGCTGGCAAAGATCGGCGCAACCCGAAAAAGGGGCACATTTTTCCGCCCATGTGGCTGACTTCTGGCCAAGAAACGAGACAAGACAAGACACTGGAGGAGACTTTCTGGGATTATTATGTCAGCTCAGCGGGCGTGTATCTATAAGATACATTTTTCTGTTGTTGTTCTGTGTAGCTCGTGCTGCGCCTTGCCTTGGTTTGCTTTTTTTCTGTTTTGTCTGACAACTGACAGTGACAGCAATTTAAATCATGTTGCGTTTGCTTCTCTCTTTTTTTTCTTATGCTGCACTAATTGAGGCTGAGAGGCTGGCAGATCGAGGAGGAGGCTGCAAGTTTGGGCAACTGGAAACGAAATGGGTCAGGCAAAAAGGGACTCACTGGCTGACAGGGTATCTCTTGGCCATCAGCAGCAAGCAGCACCTGGCAGTTGTCTCGCTGCCAAAAGATCAAGCAAATCAACCCACAGAAGAAGACAGCAAATTTCGCGTATTTTTATACGGCGACCTAAAATGAAATGCACATCAAACGAAAGACTAAGTGCAGCTGAAGTAGTTGAAGGGCTGAAGGGAGCTGAAGGGAGATTGGAAAAAATGGGAGAAGAAGTAGCAACAGGAGATCGGAGCAGTATAGTTAGAGGATATCGGAGAAGATCGATGAAGTCATAGGTAGAGTTCGGAGGAAGCAGCAGGTGAAGATCGTAGAGGCAGCAGGCGAAGATTGAAGATTTAGCAAGAGAGGAGATCAGGGAGAAGAGAAGTCCTATGAAAATACTAGAAAAAATAGATATATTCTTACAATTTAAGGTATATATTCCTCTCATCCTACTAGCTTTTGATTATCCTATAGATTTTCCATTTTTAGATTTTATTATAATATTTTCCTAATCATAATACCCTTTCACCCTTTTTTTTCTTTGAAAATACCACACAAAAAAAGAGTTATTCTTATAGTCGAAGGTATATATTCCTCTTTTTCTACTGGCTTTCGATTTTCCTATAGATTTTCCCAGAGATTTTGCTTTTTAGAGATTTTTATATCTTTTTCTGATCGTATTACCCTTTAACCCTTTTTACCTATGAAAATACCACAAAAAAATATATATTCTTACAATAAAAGGTATATATTCCTCTCATCCTACTAGTTTTTGATTTTCTAATAGATTTTCCTTTTTAGATTTTTCTATAATTATTTTCTGATCATAATACCCTTCTACCCTTTTTTTCCTATGGAAAAACCACACAAAAAATGATATAAATTCTCACAATCAAAGGTTTATATTCCTCTCTTCCAACTATCTTTCGGTTTTCCTATAGATTTTCCTTTTTAGATTTTTCAATATTTATTTATTCCTTTTATCTCTTCAGTTAACGATCTAAAAGCCTTAACATTAAAAGAAAAAATCTAAGAAAAAAAACCGAAGATCTAAGGTATATATTCCTCCTATAACTCCCTACTTAAAAACCTTCTTTAAAAACCTATTCTACAGTTTTTTCTTTATTTTTAATGATTTTTATAAACATAATTTCACAAATATATCCTCTATATTTTTTCAGAATATTTGATCTTCAATTTTCTCTTTATATCTCATGATTTTTATAAGAATAACTTTACAGAATAAATAATTGTAAGTTAACCGAATATTTTAGCAAACCCAGCCGTGAATCTCTATGAATTCTTGCATTTTCTTGAGGAATTCCATGAGCTACTGATCTCGTGTTCCTCCTACCCATTCCCTGGCCCCTTCTCCAAGCTCCTCCCTCTCTCTTTCTCTCTTTCTCTTTCTGGAATCTTGACAGCATCCCGCCCACTTACACAGCATCAGCGGCAAAATGCTGGGGGAGGAGGCATTTATTAAACTGTCAGCTGAATGCTCACGAATTTTATGATTCTGAGTTCTGAATCTGCTGCTGCTGCTGCTGCTGCTGCTGCTGCTTGCTTTTGTATTCTGCTGCTAATGTTTGTTTTTTGTGTGTTTTTAGCTTTGTATTTTTTTGTTTTTGTGTTCTATGGCGGTTGTGTAAATTCCGAAACGCGACAAAACCATTAAGCAGCCAGCAGAGGCAGGGAATTTAATGGAAAAACAACAACCGATAATGAACACAACGTTGATGATGATCACGATGATGATGATGATGGAGCAAAGCAAAGCAACCTGATCAAGCGGCATTTAAGCAAACAAATATTAAGGAATTTTTCAGCCAAGAAATCTCTATTGAAATGCACCTGAAATTAATCTAAAATCAACCTGAAATACCTTGGAAATTCCACTTAAATATCTACCCAAACACTTGACCAGTTGTTTACCCAATTGTTTGGCTACAAAAACTGGAAATAAACTGATTTACGGATCAATGGAAGATGCGATCAGCAATCTGCTGCTAGCAGAATACAGTATCCGCATCTGTGTATCCGCATCTGTGTATCCGCATTTTGTATCTGCAACTTATTTTTACACAGAAACGGCAAGGCACGGCACGGGTTTCGGAACAGATTTTTCGAGGGAGATGTGTGTGGATGATGGATGGTTGGATGGTTGGATGTGTGTTCCCTGTTTTTTCTTGTTTTCCCCCCCCTTCTATATTATGTAAGGGAGAGTTCAACGTATTCTCTATTTATTTACAGAGCAGAAAAAACAGAGGAACAAGTGCGGAGGATGCCGCCGACAGTAGTTTTTGCCCTTTGCAGTGCATTTTTCCTTCCGTTGCCGCTGTCGCTGTGTATCTGTGCAGCTTCTTGTATTCTATCTGTAACTGAAAATGTATCTGAAAATGTATCTGAAATTGTATCTGCAACTGAAATTATATCTGCAGCTGTATCTTTGCCTGTACAACTGTATTTGAAGCTTAAGCCAGGCACAGGGGCTTCTGTTTTAAACCCAATTTCCGATTTGGTTTCAGTTTTTAAGAGTTTTTTGTACTCTTTTGCCTTATTTTTTTGTGTTTTTTTTTTTTTTTTTTTGTTTCTGCTGTGGCACAGAGGGCCGCCACTGTTTCTACACTCGATTTATATTTTTTATCATTTGATTTAATTCAATTCCATTCCATTTCGGTGTGTGTCTGCGTCCGCATCCCCATTTAGCCCGCGCTTCCGAAACAGAACACAGAACACAGAACACAGAGAGTCCGGGGCCGACCCGACCCCGACATAAGCCATAAACCATAACACAACATATGTATATATATAAATATATATAGCTTGTAGCATACATCATGTGTGGATGGATGGAGGCATGGAGCAGATCGGAAGATCAGGGAGATTGCTGCGGAGACCGGAGACCGGAGACGGCACAAATAATAATAACCTGGGACTCTGTCTGTGGCTCTGGCTCTGTTATGTTCTGTTCTGTATTTGTATCTGTATCTTTTTTAGTATATAAATCACTCACTTTTTCGCTTCTTCACTCGTTTGTTTGCTTCTCTGCGTCTCTGCCTTTCAATATGCGGCAGCAGGCTTCATGTTTTCGATGTGTTTTTACTCCAAAAGATCCCAAAAAGATCCTCAGACACTATCTCACTTTTAGCACCTGTTTTTGCACTTTATTTTTTATCTTTCACACTGATCTCTGGGCAACAGGAAAAAAAATCAGAGTCGCTTGTCGAAAAATATTATTATAGAAATCGGTTTTTTGCGATCGATCGATCGATCCGGCGTCGCGTCGCGTAGCGTTGGGAAGTTCTATGTCTTCTGGGGCGCTGTTCGATCGCGGCTAAACCAGGTGTTGCCAATTCAGCTTTTTTCCCGTTAAAGTCTAATTGAAAACAGCGGGAAACCTGGCTTTTCCTTCATTTATTTTTTATTTATTTTTTTTGTTTTTAATTTTCCGCGGCGACGAAGCCGTGACGTTAAATTTTATACAAAAAATATCTTTCAAATAGCTGCCTGCACTTGTATTTATAGGTTTCTTCAGATGCCGAAGCGTTACGAAGGCAACCGAAGGCAGCCGAAGGCTGTCTCTCAGGAGCCGAGAGAGCAAAAGAGCGTGATTATGCACTCTTCTCTCTCAAATAGGTTGGGTTTCTTCTCCGAGATACTTTTGAGGTGAATTCCACACGATCGGCTCGCTCTCTCTCTCTCTCAGCGAAGGTCGAATTGGGCATGATATAATAAATATACTATTACTTTACTATAATGCATTTTTTTCTAGTGTATTTACATACATTATTATTAATAAATTTATATTAATATTTTTATTAAATTTATATTAATATTTATATAATATTTATATCATTAAAAAATTTTTAGTTTTACTCAAAATTTTACTGAAAAATTAATTGGGAATTTTTTTATATGCATTTTTTTATGTACATAATAACAAACAATAAAAGGCTAATATATTTTACTATTTATTTATTTTGTTATAATATTTTAAAGGGTCTTTAAAAATTAATATTGTTTTTTATACGAAAAATAACTAATATATATAAAAATATTAAAACAAAAATAGTAAAATAATTAAATAATAATAAAATTATTATTATTTTTGTTCCTGTTTTTTCTGGTAATTTATTTTTTGTAGAAAATAGTTCTTTATATTAAAGAAAAAGTATATGTAAGAACAATGTTTACAAAAGAAACATAGTTTGTTCTAATTTGAATATTTTATTAGAAACAAAAGCAAAAATAATAGTAAAATTTGTTTTTCTAAGATTGTTTTTATTTTTAATTATCTTTACAAATTTGTGTAATTTTCAATGATATATTTTTTAATTTGTATTCATAAAAAAAACACCTGCTTTTGTAATTTACAAATATTAAATTTTTTTAAAAGTAATGCTATGTTACTGAGTGTCCACTGTAATTGTTATTAAAATTTTATATCAACCATAAAAGTCCAGAGTGTTTCTTCAAATTTATGGCATATTTTCAGGCGGCCAAGTTAAATATTTATTAATCAATTTTATTTTAAAGTAATTTATTTGCATACAAAAATCAAAAACAGCTGCAGAATTGAAAAAAAATACACTGTAAAACCCATTTATATACCCCCTTTTCCAGCATTAAGAAGCTAGAATCTTCAACAAATATATACACATTAACTTTAAGCATATATTATATATATTTATTAACAAAAACCCAAGCCCAGCTGGGTAAAAAATACAAACAAACAAAAAACATTAAGTAAAGCTTTTTGCAAGGCTTCCTTCCCTCCCGCAAGATTTTTTAAATTCCAAAAAAACATGATTATACCCACTGTAACTTAGCACATAAATATCGGATACACCCACAAAAATTAAGGCATTAATTTAGAAGGTAATTAAAGGTAATATAATCAATAATTATCAATCTATTTCCAAGCTGCGAAGATTCTGTGATATTTGCGAGGCTGCAGCATCGTTGGTCTTGCCCCCTCTGCCCTTTTTGAGCTGTTTGTTTATCTGCCAGTTCTGGGCATCCATCAGATAGTCCCTAAAAATGCAAGATTAGAGCTTATAATATATAATAATATTTATTTTTAAAATATTCCACCTCTGCTCCTTAAGCAACTGCATCCAATGAGCCTTCATGTCGGCCATTTTGCCCGCCTCGCCGCCATATTCCTCCGGCAGCATGGAGCGTGGAAAATGCCTGAAAGGCGTCTCTGCTCCCGGCAAATGGAAGTGAATCAACTTGAAGACTTCGCTCTTAATAAATGGCTTTACCACGGCCATCACCTTGTCCACATAGGAAGGGCAATTGAGGACATGGATCTCCTTGAGCCTCACCGGATGCGCTTCCTGGACGAATTTCATGTAGACACGCAGGGCACCCAAGGCTGTCTTTGTCAGATGCCGCAACGTATAGCCGGCCATATCGAAAATGGGTATTTCCCCATCGGATAAACGTTCCTTGTCCTCGGTGGCAAAGCGACAATCGGCCACCATGAAGAATACCTTGATGCCAGCCGTAAAATTGAACTGTAAATATATTATATTATATTAAAATTAAAGTTTTAAATAATAATAAATAATTCAAAATAAATTTTTATAATAAGAAAGATTTAAATATAGGTTTTTTTAGGTATTTACCTTATCCGCATCAAAGTCAATGAGGCGGTAAAAGAGCAGCTTGTCATTCTCCGGAGTCAAACCGGGCAACGGCACAAGATCTCTAAAAAAAAAGAAGGCAAGGCAGAGGGTTAACAAACAAACATATATATATTTAAATATATATATATATTTCGAGGCTTTGGACCCCAAAAACCGGTTGATATGCCAATGCACTTTGTTATTGCAAAAATTAACCACAAGTCCAGGTGAATTCCCAACAAATAACATACTCCTCGTAGCTCGTAGCTCGTAGCTCGAAGTGCAACATCCAGAGTTTCAATTGCTAATTCTATATAGTTGTAGTAATTCCAGCCAAACCCATGAGCCCATTAAAAAATGTAATTATTAAGCAGTTGCTGTTTTTTTGCCAAGTCGCTATTTAAAAAAAAATGTAACCAAACATTAACACAGAACAAATTGTGGCCAAGAAACACCTATTTTCTTCAACTGATTTTTAAGCTATTTAATTTATATTGCATTTTATTGTTTGTTTTTCTGTATATTCTTTTTTTTACGCTTGAAAACCTGTACAGTTTTTTAACAAAAACAATTACAAGGCTTTAATTTATTAACTTAAATACGCAAATGTGTCTTCTTGAACAAATTAAAAAAATATATATTATAAAAACAATTTTAACTAACAAGAAATAAAGGTTTAAATCTTTTTGCTTTCTTGGTTTTTAAACGTTTTTTTATTTATAACATTTACCTAATTAAATATTCAAACGTAGGTCAATTTGCCATAATTGTTTTAATTCATTGTGAAGCTTTAAGAGAAGCCTTATATTATAAGGAATTAAATTACCTTAAATCATTAATATTCTGGTTTTGGTAATACGAAATTTTATATATTGCAAAGTACTGTTTTTTTGTTATTAATAATTAATTTGTTTGGTAAATGTTGTTTACGTATTTTTTTAGGATTATGTATTTTATTTTCAGTCGTTTTTGTTTACGCGAACTTCAATTTTAGATTCATGGATATTTTTCTATAAATATATATATATATTTCTTTGGAACCTGACCTCTGTCATCATTTTTTAGACTTTACAATCTTTAATTTTGTTTTATTACTATTTTTATATATTTTTTTAGGAACCTAGTTCAGGTTTCTTTATTTCTGAAACTTTTATGATCAATTTAGCTTGATGAAGATTATTATGTATATTATATAAATATAGTTTTTATTATTGATTTTTAAAATGTTTGCGACCTTTAATTCTTAATATATATATTTTAGTATTAATTTTTAGATGTTTGCGACGTTTAATTCTTTTTTTATAGTATATAGTTATTATATAGTCTTTTAGGCACGTAAACTTTATCTTTATTTTGTTAATTTTGATCATCTTTAACTTTGGTTTACAAAGATTTTTATATATTTTCAAGAACTTGTGCTATGCAAATATTTTTTCGTTATATAACATTTTTGGGAACCTGCATTATTTACGTTATTTTATATCACTTGTTAACTATTTTTTCAGCAGCTTTATGTCACTATTTAATTTATACAATCCTTTTTTATGATCTTTAATTATGGTTAATGAGTATTTTCGGTAACTGAAGGTCAGAATCGAGACTCAACTTTATGGTGCCGTTCCCAAAGATCGTTTGTCAAAAGAAGAAACTAGCAGGTAACCATGAATATGCTTAGTAATGTTGATACCAATCGGATTTTAATATATATTGTTTGATTATATATATTAAAATATATTATTATAGCAAAATTTAGAGTTTGAAAATTTTGTGAGAGATTTTCAGGAGATATTTTATATTTTATATATTAATAAAGATATATTCTTGAAGTTTTTAGTTTGAGCTAAGCCAGAAGGGGTTTCCTATTAAATTTCAGTTTTAAAAATTCCCCTAAGAAAAATTTCCTAAAATTCTAAAATCATTTCTCATCATTGTTTATAAAAATTCCCTTAAAAAAATTTCCTAAAATTCTAAAATCATTTATAAACTTACGCCACATTTTTATGATTTTATTTATATAATATAAGAGATTTTTTATATTTTATATATTAATAATACAAATAATTTCAGGAAGCTTTTGGTTTAAGCCAAGCCAGAAAGTTTTTCCCTATCAAAATTCCCTTAAAAAAATTTCCTAAAATTCTTAAATCATTTCTTAACTTACGCCACTTGCAGCAGCTGCTGGGAGCTGGCATCCAGGGGATCCCGATCGATGAAGATGTTGGCATGCTTATTCCGCAGTCCATAGTTGTGCTCGATGAGGCGCTGGGCGGCGGACAGATCGCCGCGCGTCGTGTGCAGAAAGCGTCGCAGCAGCAGGCAGGCTGCAGAGGAATTGGTATAACGAATACAAGTATGAATACCAAAACGAATACAAGTATGAATACTAAGACGAATACAAGTATGAATACGAATACGAATAGGAGTATGAATACGAGTGTACACCCATACAAGTATGGCCAAAGTAGATGTGCTGTCTTGTGGGTTATGCAACTTCAACTGCAGTGGACTCGCATCTCTTGCAGGCAATTGACCCACTCACTAACCTGAGTTAGTTGGTCATCGAAGTCATACAGGTAAAAAAAAAATTATAAGAGCTTCTTGAAGTTTATGAAATTATTAATTATGAATTTTATGAAATTATAAAACAAACAGTAAGTTGCTTTTAATAGATTAGATATTTAAAAACAAATTAGGCATACATTTGATATGCAAAAAAGGGGGAGAAATCAAAGATTTACTCAAATTTAATGAGTTTATTATTATAAAAAATAATTATTATTATGAAAAAGGGGAAAAATCAAAGATTTACTCAAATTTAATGAGTTTATTATTATAATATATTTTTGTATATATCCAAAAACTTTTAAATATCAAGAATTTTTCAAGATATTATTTAAGTATAGTCTTTTGATTAAGTTTAACAATTTAATCCATTTTTTTAGCCATTTTCCTGAACCAGGTCAATATTCGTTTGCCATTTATTTCGTTCGTATGCAAAAATTTCAATATATTTTGCAAGCCCTTCGCTTGTGCCGAAAATATGCAAATATCAGTTTGACATAATTTGCAACAATTTAATAAATATTCATAACTGTTTGTTGAAAGGTGAACTTGTTTGTAACAAACCATAAACTTTGTTCATTTTTGCATTTATGATACATTTATTGCCTTAACTTATTTCTTCCTTTAAAAACCAATACAAAACAAACACTCAAAACATAAAAAAAAATCATTAATTTTACGCACATATATTTGGCGGCAACTGTGGCTGCTTTTTGGCCCAATCCTGCAGCTCCTGAACCCGCTTGGCCATTAGCTGATCCTCGTTCTGCTCGTTAATGTGCACCATTTTGCCGGTATCGTAATTATTTCACTATCGAAATATCGTAACTAATTCACTATCGAAATATCGTAATTATTTCACTATCGAAATATCGTTTTGTTTGACCTATCGAACTTCCGGGTTTAAGCCAAATCTCAAGAGTTGGAGGAGAGCCTGGGAAGAGAGCACAGCGTCTGTGCGACGCTAATTCGCGACTGCAACTGATTGGGCTTCGTTTTTTGGCTTTTCGTCAAGTCGCTGCTGCTGCTGCGGCTGCTGCTGCTGCTGCTGCTGCTGCGGCTGGCTCTCTGCCGGCTTCGAAGTCGATGCTGCTGGCATCGCAAATAATAATCCAGGTGCTGGAATCCAGGTGCTTGAATAATGGAAGCCATGCGATCGTTGTAAATGTGTAAGTGTAACTCCTCTTGCAGGTGTAAGTGTGTGGCTGCGGTTTGTGGTTGCTGCCAGTTCTCCCTTTCTTTTATTTCTCTTTATTTCTCTTACCCTTTTTCTTTTCCTTATCCTTTGTTTACGAAAAGCTAGAAATAATATAATAATATATACATTTTTATGAGATTTTTAATTTTTAAATGACTTTGTTTTAAAAAAATATAAGGAAGGTAATATACAGCCTCGACAATAATCATATAAAATATATTAAAACTTTACTAAGAAATTCTTAACAAACTTTGACAAATTATAAAGCAATAAATAATCTCCTTAAATCTTTAATTCTTTCTTTATTTCTATATTTTATATTATATATTAAAAATAATGTAAATAATTCTTTATTCTTCACATTATTTATATTTTAAAATATTTATTAATTACTAATAAAGTACAAATAAATTTCTAACTAACTTTAACAAATTAAGAAGCAATAAATAATCTCCGTGAATCCTTTTTTATTAGTATGTATTTCTGTATTTTATATTAAAAATAATGTAAATAATTATTTATCGATATTATAAAATATTTATTTATTACTAATTTTGGTTTCAATCATTTTTTTAACAGTTTTTTGTTTTTGGTAACTTGTCTCAGTGATCTAAATTATTTTTACTAATTAATGCTAATTTTATTAACACGTACAAAAATTATAAAACTATTTATAAGACAAAATCTGTATTGATGAAAGTAAAGAATTCACTTTTACATTCCAATTTTATACAAAAATCTTTGTAATATAAATCCCAGTTTTAGGTTCATTAATTTTTAATCAGTTTTTGTTAACATTTAAATACTCAATACAATTTTAAATTATAAACATATCTTATTTTGGGCTGACAACGCCAGTTGTCTTTTTGATGTTGTGCAATTTTCAATACACGAATAAAGGTACATTGTTGGCTTTTCTGTGTCAGAAGGTCAAAAACCGGGGGTGTGCGTGTGTGTGTGATTTTTGCGTGTGTGTGTTTATTGCGTGGGTGCTGCTGTGGCGGTTTTTCCGGCTGCCCTACGGCTACAGCGACGGCTTTCCATGTGGCTTCAGTTGTGATCATAGCCGTGTTTGATCGACTATTTGTTTCTCTGCATGTTTTTCTGCTTCGAAAGGATATATTTGAGATTTTTATATCAAGATCATAGCTCCCTTAAATGTCTTACTGAAGGAAATATCCAGGCAAAGTTGTGTTTTCTTGTTTGAATTAATGATTAAAATTTACTTACTAAATATCTAATTTATTTATGGTTATATAATTATATTTTTTCATATATTATTTTGGAATATTATTATTTAATATATTATTATTTATTGTATTATTATTTGTTCATAGTTAATTAATTTATGAAGTAAGTAATACAGTAATTATAAGTAATGTTTAGTGACTTCAAGCTTAGATTTAATATAAATTAAAGGGTATTTTAAGCTTCGTTAACATTTCCTTCTATCTCCCGATTTTCTTATATTTTTTATGCTTTTTTTTTAGTTGCCGTTTCTTGTTGGCTTCGGTTTGGTTTCCAGCTTTATTTTATTTTTTTATTTTTATCGCGACATTGGCAAACAATTTTCGGCAAGTCCGAGGCAAAGTCGTAGTCGTCGTAGTCGCTCCACTTGTTATGCTGGCTATGCTACCGCTTTCGTACGTGTTTCGCAAGTTAAACTATTTACAACACAACAACAAAAGACAACAACAACAACCACAACAGTATAAACATAAACTAAAACAAAACTGTCAACGGCGAGAAGAGAAGCAGGCGGCGAAAGCGAATATCCCAGCCAGAGAACCAGAGACAACAAAATAAAAATAAAATAAAAAAAAAACAGAAAAAATAAAGACAGCGATCGTATTAACAGTCCAACTTGCAGAGATCGAATTACTATATATTTCCAGAGGCCTGACGAGCGAGTTAGCTAAAATGCAGGCATAAGTAGAGCGTATAGAGAATGTAAATAATGTTTAATTTTAATTAAAATTAAGAACCTTTTTTAAAAATGAAGAGGTTTTAAGTTAAATACATATTTTTCTAGTCAAAGCTATTTTTTAAGACATTTTACTTGTAATTTTTCTTATTTTTTCTTAGATTTAAGCACTTGGTTCTATTTTTGAACAAAAGCAAAAATAAAATAATCCTTAACTAATATAAATTTAATCCAAAATAAGAATAAATAATATATAATAATAATAATAATAATAAAATAATCGTTTTTGTAAGTTTTATAAAAAAAATATCAAAATTTAGGACGTTTAATAAAAATTAAACACAAAAACCCTAGAAAATAATGCTTTTTATTAAATACGTTGAAATATATATAAATAGCTTTCAATTTGTAGTATATAAATACTTAAAAATTTATTAAAAATATGCTTAGCTTAAAGAAATATATATTTTCAATTTTTTTAGCCATTAAAATTACTCATACGCCCTGTAGGTCTAGTAAGAAAATCTATTTTTATTGAATTTGTTTGCCTTAGGCAGGCCTGACTATAACCACTTGACTGCCAATTTTGTGTGCAGCTGTAAAACTTATTAAAAGTTAAAACCCGAAAGCCAACGCAGCGAAAAAAACACGCAAAGAAACCCCTCCTCTCCCCCTCCACCCCTTTGGCCTTGAAAATGGAACTTGGCCGGGGCGGTGGCCATAACCAAAAAAACAACAACAGACTTTGACAAAAAAAAAAAATAATAAAGTGCTAACTGACAAATTAAAATGGTAAAAAAGAGGTAAATGGCAGTTGAACTTGTATTTTATGTGGATTTCGGGTATGGGAATTATGATCATGTGAATACTGTGAGTCGTTCTTGGCACTTTACGGCGTCCTTGGCTTGGCATTAGCTTCAACAGGGAAATATATGAATATAACACTTAAATTTCTTTAATAATAAACGTGAATTAATAATTAAAAACTTCATTCTGTAAGTAGAAAGCGCAAGTCTCAATAAACTCTCCTTTTTAATATTATTACTAAGCTTTTTGTAATACTTTTTAAATGCCTTTACTCTCTGCTGTTTGGCAACTTTGTTTTACATCATTTGGCTAAAATCAATTAGCCAGAATACGCTTACATTGACGGCTAATTACGGCCACCAGCATCTCATCTCTCATCATCACCGCAAAAACGAATTGGCGGTTACAAAAGACGTCATGCAAATTATTGCACATTTTGGCCAAAGTAAAGAATGATAAGTGCATTATGCAGGCTAGGAAAAAATATCAAAAAAAAAATAGACTTAAGCTTAAAAGCTTCAACTCACTCTGCTGAAAAAAAAAACCTCAAAAAACCAACTCACGATCGTAATTCGTTAGCAATGCTGCAACAGACATATTCATTATTCTTGG
Source organism: Drosophila truncata (assembly GCA_008042515.1). NCBI lineage: Eukaryota > Metazoa > Arthropoda > Insecta > Diptera > Drosophilidae > Drosophila > Drosophila truncata. The sequence continues at coordinate 36,357 of VNJQ01003554.1, read as the reverse complement.
GAGCGGGTAGCCCTTCTACAAAATCTTGTTTCTTTAATTTACAAATGTGGCAATCTTTGTAAATTTTGATTAAAAGCAACCTATTACCTTATAATCTTTAATATTTCGACATTAATCATAAAGATTTCAAACCATAAAACATTTATTTATTCATTTTTTCTGGCCTCATAAATTTGTTTGTTTATTCGTCGATACAAAAATTGATTTAAATACTCTCAACATTGGCGCACGATCTTAGCTAGACTTAGCTTAGGAGGGTTTTCTTTTTTTTTAACAGTATGAACAACGTTTCTGTTTAGTTACAGTTTTTAGCCTGTAGTTAATCTTACGTTTAAGGTATGTACACACATTCCAGGCGAAGGAGCATCACCTGCTGCTCCGCCTGTTCTTTGGACTTTGGTTTGCCGTAGATGCAGCACTGCTGCTGCTGCTGCTGTTGCCACGCAGCTGCTTCAATTCCGAACGCGTGGCTGCCTTGATGCTCTGCACCTGCTGACGCACCGAGGCGCTCTTGTAAGTAATCGTTGTTGGTTCGGGGGAACTGGCAGTAACAACAGAGCTCTCCTTTTGCTCAAACAAATCGCTGACCTCCACCATGCGCGGCTTAAAGAACATATTTGGCCGTATGACTGCCTTCTCTGGCTGCTTGAATAGATTTAGAAGGCCCCAGGACATCTCCAGCCGTTCGTTGTTGTGGTTTTCTGCAGCCTCTGGCGATAGCGAGGCACTCTCCACCTCCGATTCCAGAACCCAGGCAGCATTTCTCACCTCAATCCGCAGCCTTTCGCACTCCTCTAAGCTGACATTCTTGCTAACATTTAACAGCTGCTCGAGTGGATTCACAATGTACATGGCCGAGTGATCTGGCTTGGAGAGGGCTCTACCCTCGTTCAGCGAAATTGCTCGATTGTGAAAGTCAAACTGCGAGTAAAACTCAAAGAACTGCAGCAGCAGCTCACTCAGCGAGCTCTGATTGCGACTGCGGAATGCCAGACGCTCCAGATCGCGTCCAAACGAACAATTGATGCCATCCTCGGTGACTCGCATATCCGAAGGCTCTGCCAACTTTGTCAAAGCCGATATTGTGGGCAAAATGGGCTGTCGCAGTTGCTGAAGGAAGAACATAACCAGGCAGGTGAGCGAAAAGTTGCTAATCCAGCGTCCAGGCGAGGGATTCGTCAGTCCGCAGGCCTGAGCCCAGCGTCGGATGCTAAAGGTAAGCGGACGAACGCGCACATCCAGCTCACCGAACATGTACAGCAGCTCGGACATGTAGTAGCCGGTCCTGAAAGGAGAAGAAAAAAAAAGGGATATAAATGGATGTTTATGAAAAATAAAGAGTTATAGTTAAGGAACTGACCCACATTTCAATAGATTTTTTTGTTTTAAAAAATAGTTTTTTATTTGAAGAATATGCTGTACAAATTTCAAGTTTAAATTCGAACTGGAAGCGCTTGAAATGAAGCCTTTTCTCCACACCAAACTTTCGGGGATTCTAGCTGTTCTATGGACACGATTCCCGAAAAACTATGCGACATATCAGAGTGAATCAAAAAGTATTATAATCAGCATGAAGGTATCTTCTATTTAAACCTATTTATTTCTTATAAAAATAAGTTTTATTATTTTTTAAGAGAGTGCAAAGTCAAAATTAACTTCCTGAAACCTTAATTTTCTTTTCAAAATTGTGTTACATTTTTTTGCCATCATTTCTTTTGGGTGTTTTAGGTTCAAATAGAAGATACACTAATTATAAATACAAATAAATTAAGTTTTTGGATTTCTGACTTGAATTACGGGCTGAATCGTGTCCATAATGGAGGCACCTCAAAAATCTAACCAATGCGGTTGCGCTGCCACAACTCCGCCATTTTATAAGTTTTGGCTTATTAAATATTTTTTTAATCATCTTTGATATTATTTTAATCTATCTGTAAAGTTTCACAAGGATCGGTTAACTATTTCCTACAAAATAAAATTTTACAACAAATTTCCATATTTTGACGGTTCCCCCCTTAAGGAACTGACCCACCCCCATCTTTTTTTAGGCCGGATATGAGTGCAACATTTAGAGCCTTATCACTGAGTGAATCATGGCCATTGGCATGCCGCGGAAGAGCACTGATTCACCTGCTGCTCTCTCTCCATTGAGAGAGATATGTATTTTTACAAGGCATTTGGCAATCCTCGTAGCCCCAGCACCTGTTGCTATCTAATCTTATCGAGCTGGCCAAAAGCTTTCTTATCTAACGCTTCCAACTGGGTCTGGCCTGGCCTGGATGTTGTCACCGTTGCGTATCTCAAAACGATTTCAACGAACGAAGCCTACAGATCTCTGTGTAACGAGTTCTGCTTCCTCATTTTTTTTTTCTGGTGATTAAACCTCTTCAAAAACAAGGTGAATTTCGAGTTTTAAGTGAAAAAGAAATCTTTATAAGTTAAAAACATTATTTTTAAGTGAATTCTAGGCTTGGAAAGTGATTTAAATAATAAGAGAATATAAAGAAAACAAGAACCACACCCAAAAAAAATACTAAGTGAAGTGAAATCAAGGTTTTTAGAAGTGAAATATATGAAATCATAGGATTTTAAACTTCCTAAGGGCTTAAATCAAGGATAACCTCTAATATCCTTCTATTTGTCAACTGTTTTGTGGTCTTGCTGGTCTCTCTTGGGTGTTGCAATTGCTGGAACTGTATTAATCACCTTTAGTGCGTGGCTCCGATAAGGTTTATTTGCTAAACACACACATTGGCGATAAGAGAGCAGCAAGAAGGCGGCAGAGAGATAGAGAGAAGGAGGAGGAGCAGGTGGTGTAAAAGAGGCAACAGCAGCAGTAACCAGGTTAAAACCGAACGAACATTGTGATTAATAAATTGTGAGCTTTTGGTATGTAAAAGATGACTCAGGGAAGGCAGGAAAGGGGGGATTGACTTGAGTGAGGTGTCTTAAGGTTTCATTTAATACTCAAAAATATATTTTTCCTGCTCTTTTAGCTTCCTGAACCATGGGCATCGGCTATGGCGCCGCCGAGGAGCAGCTGGAGAAGCAGATTGGCTGCGTCAAGTACACCCTCTTCTGCTTCAACATCGTTGCCTGGATGATAGCCACAGCTTTGTTTGCTCTCTCCGTTTGGCTGCGTGCCGAGCCTGGTTTCAACGATTGGCTACGCATTCTGGAGGCGCAATCCTTTTACATTGGCGTCTACGTTCTGATTGGTATTAGCATCATCATGATGGCAGTGAGCTTCTTGGGCTGTCTGAGTGCCTTGATGGAGAATACCTTGGCTCTGTTTGTTTTTGTGGGCACACAAATCTTTGGATTTATAGCCACAGTGGCAGGATCCGCTGTCCTTATGCAATTCAGCACCATGAACTCCAGCTTGCAGCCACTGTTGAATGTTTCGCTGCGCGGCTTTGTGGCCACCTCGGAATACACGTACTCCAACTATGTGCTGACCATGATCCAGGAGAATATCGGCTGCTGTGGTGCTAGTGGACCCTGGGATTATCTGGATTTGCGCCAGCCTCTGCCCAGCTCGTGTCGCGACACTGTCAGCGGGAATGCCTTCTTCAATGGCTGTGTGGATGAGCTGACCTGGTTCTTTGAGGGCAAAACCGGTTGGATTGTGGCTTTGGCCATGACTCTGGGCCTCCTGAATGTCATCTGTGCCGTCATGAGCTTTGTCCTTGTCCAGGCGGTCAAGAAGGAGGAGGAGCAGGCCACCAACTATCGTCGCTGAAGTGGCAAAGTAACGAGTAACGAGTAACGAGTGACCAGTGCCTAGTTAGCTTAAGTTAGTAGATATATGACAACGACAAAAGACCCTTCGATAGATGTAAGAATTCACAACCAATTCGAACAATAAGTACAATAAAGATTGCGACCCCCACCTAAACCTATGGTTTTTTTTATGAATTTCTAAAGACAGAGGGACAAAAAGACAAAAGGAAGCTCCTTTGAGCGTGCTTGGTGATCTACTAAACACGATAAAGATCAAATTAGCCTGAAATTATCTCAAAAACCAAGATCCTAGAGTTTGATGCTGAATTAAGGGGGGATCCACATGTAAACGGTCAAAATATGAACATTTTTTGTAAAGTTTTATTTTGTAGGAAATAGTTAAGCAATCCTTGTGAAACTTTAGAGATAGATTAAAATAATATCAAAAATGATTAAAAAAATATTTAATAAGCGAAATCTTACAAAATGAGGAAGTTGTAGCAGATTTCCTATGAGCCCCTATTATGAACACGATTCAGCCTGTAATTCAAGTTGGAAATCCAAAAACCAAGTTTATTTTTATAAAGAATTAGTGAATCTTCTATTTGAACTTAAAAAACCCATAAGAAATGATGGCAATAAAATGCAGCACAATTTTGAACAGAAAATTTCGGTTTCAGAAAGTTAATTTTGACTTTGTACTCTCTTAAAAAATACTAAAACTTATTTTTATAAGAACTAAATGGGTTCAAATAGAAGCTACATTCATGCTGATTATAATACTTTTTGATTCACTCCGATATTTCGCACAGTTTTTTCGTGAATCGTTTCCATAGCATAACTAGAATCCCAAAAAGTTTGGTGTGAAGAAAAGGCTTCATTTCAAGCACTTCCAGTTCGAATTAGAACTTGAAATTTTTACAGCCTATTCTCCAAATAATACATTATTTTTTAGACAAAAAAAAACGATTTACATGTGGGTTCCCTCTTAAGAATAAATCCAACTAGAAACTCAAAAAGGGGAAAGGAAGGAAAAGAGGGACTCTCTCCTCTCTGCTCAAAATTATAAAAAAAACATTTCCTACTCACAGGTTGCTCATGCTCAAATCAATCTCCAGATCCAGATGCTCGTGATGATACTTAATAATGGGCACCCTTGCCTGCAGGATGCGCCGCACATGGCAAACGCCCGGCAGGAACAGGTGCAACATGTCGCCAAAGCACTCCATGTGCCGCTGCGTCTGTGATCGTCCATTGCTCAGGTTCTCCTTGGTATGGTAAACCAATCGCGATGGTTCCTGTTGGGCAGCGGCAGCACTCCCAGCGTGTCTACCCGTGTCATTGTCGAAACGCAGGATAAGATCCAGATCGCAGCCCATTTTGCCAAAACCATTAACCGACGAGCCAAAGGGCAAAGCCTGGGCGGTGGGAAACATGCCAGAGATGGCCTGTTGCACCTGCAAGGCGGCCAAAAAGCGTAACCGCACGCCTAGCTCGTTCAAGCGCGAATGCTGATGCAACAGCTGAACCTGCTCCTCGATGTCGCTGGCCCCGCGAAGCACTGCTAAAAGCTGATCCTGTTCCGTTGGTCGATTACCATCGATGGAGAGCAGCAGGGATGATGGTGCCGATGGTGCTGCAGCCAACTTGGGACCACGCCGCGCTGCTGCTGCACGAAACCAGAGGAATGGCGAGCGCACGGGCACACCGCTCAGTTCGCCATTGGTAACACCCGCATCGATGGCAGCCGCAGCCTCACTGGCTGTGGCATACTCGAGCAGGACATAGTGCAGGGCCTCGTCCTGCCGCACACAATAGTGATGGGCGCCGAGAATGGAGCCAAAACGGCTGCAGTAGTTATACAACTCCGCGTACGACTTCTCGGAGCTCACCTGGACCACAATGCTGCGCTGGGCCTGTCCCTGCTGCTGGCCAATGAACTCCTCGTAGCTGGGACGAGCTATAAACAGTCTATAAAGTCTAGGGACGTGCCAAGAATCTCCTTCTTCTCCTCCACTCACCTGCATTCCGGCTGGCCGAGGAAGCCGGGGCGCTGCAATACGTGCGCCACAGCTGATGGAGCTGATGGAGCCGATGGGTGCGACGCACAAGGCTGTTCATGGCAGGTGCGGGTCGTCGGTCTGTGCAGGTTGCAGGAGGTGGTGCGAAATCCCAAGCACCAGCAGCTGTCCTTCCAACAAAATAATAATAATAATAATAATATTCCGATAGCTCTCGTTGGCGCTCGCTTTGAGGTTACGGCGAGTTGTTATCGATGCAGCCCTGGCTAGGCGGCACATTATAAAAGTTATTGGCAGTTAACCTGAAGAATATATTCAAAAACTTGGCCATAGGCCTTGTAAACAGCATTTTAGCCTGAGTTCCATTCAGGAAAATATCTAAAGCTTGAAGAGTTGGACTTTTGAAACTCTCATTGAACCCATTTATCGCTTGCCCTGCCCTGGCTGTTATCGATTACCCCTTAAGTGGCGCCTCAAATTCAAATTCCTTTGTTACAAACTATATTTATTTATTACACAATTTTTAATTTATTACTTTATTATTGTTTTTGTTTATTCTTTGTTAGTACACACAAATTTTTTAATTGGGCTACAATTTAGTACAAAAAGGGGACGCGATCTCGAACTCTTCTTCTCCTTCTGTGTGTGTATTTCTTTATATTTAATCAACATTTTTGGGGTGTATATAAATCCGATATATCAGATATATATATATGTGGGGCTGATATACATATGTATATATATACAGATATTGGTTGTGTGTATATAGGGTGTGATTATTGCTATATACCTGCGCAGAGTTACGAATTATAGAGGCCAATTCCACAAGGGTTTCTTTACTTTTAAAATATAATTAAAGCTGAAACCAGGCTAAGTTTTAAATAAAATAGTAATTCCACTTAAAAATGTTTAGTTAATACTTGTTAAGACTTGGAACTATGGTAAATAATAAGTATTTTCCATACTAGATATACTCAATTTCCTCTTTTCTTCTTCAAACTAAGTTGCAATCCAAATAAAATATGATCTATACTTAAGATTTTTAGTAAAATAAAGTTAATTATACAAAGAATTTCATTATTTCTTTGTTATTTTCTATCTAGTATGTAGAAAAACGCTCAATTATTGCTTTACATTCCCATTTCTTCTTTCTATATTGTAAACAAATCTTAGAGGAATGAAAAACTATACTTGTGACAGTGGAATCGGTCTAATAATTTAATTTATTTTGGGAAAAATATCGTTATAATGATATTTTGATATATTATCAACATCCCTACTAGTACATCAGGGTTACACAACTTAGATTTAGATTTACATAGGTGTTACGTGTTAACAATTTCATTGGATTTGTGTGCTTCTCTCCGTGTGTGTGTGTGTGAGTGTTTTGTGTGCTCTTCTTAAATGCAAAGGCGCCAAAATCTTCATTTTTACCTTCTTTGTTTTTGTTTTTGGTTCACTTATTATCTCAGTATCACATGGAAACATACATTATATCCCATATTTAGCAACAATTCACACACGCTCTCTCTTTACAGTTAATATAGGCGAACAAGAAGGAACAACACAGTTTAAAAGCAAAGCAAAAAAACTTAAAAATTACAATTAAAAAATAGATATCTGAGCTGCTGCTGCTGTGTTAGGTTGTGCGGTGTGTGTTGTGTGTTCTGTGTGTGTCTAAGAGTGAGTGTAGGCGAACGGGGGGCGGTGGTAAATGCCGGAACTGGAACGAACATGCAACTGCGGTGGAAATTACTCTTAGTTTTCACTTAAAAATGTTCTTTTTTTGATTGAATTTCTTATCTTTTCAATATTTATCACTCAAAAATAAAGTAATCTTATCTTTATGATCTCTATAACCATAAATAACATTTAAAAATCAATTAATGGAAAATCCAACACATTAAAATGAGTCACAAGACCGCAGTTGCTGCTGTTGCCATATCCTTTAGCTTCTCGAATCCTTATAGATATAGATATACAAAACATACAATATCGAATATTCCTGTCTAGCATATATATATATATATATAGTTTTAGTTTTACTTCCTTTTGCTGTGTGTCCACGTTTCATATTGCAGGCGCAACCCCTTAGATATCATCAATGAGTCGTCCCTCAATGACCGACGAGTGATGATAGTTGGGACGCGGCCTAAAGTCCTCATTCTGTTCATTTAGCTGCGTGGGCGATAGATCCACGCCCGGGCACGAAGGTGTGACCACAATCTGTTCGTACTCGTGCATGCGCTTGCTTTAAAACGAAAGAGATGGCAATGTTAGGTTATTTTGAACTCCAAATTCCATGCAAGACTCACCCAAAGCACCGAAAGACAATGCTCTTTAGCCAGGCAAAGAAATTAAACTCTGCCGTAAGGCCAGGCTTCACAGCGGGATTGGCGGTGCCCACATAGAACCACACCACGAAAACAACCAGGAAGCAGGTGAGGGCATAATACCAGTTGACCAGCAGCATAACCAGCAGCTTGGTGAAGGCCTTTACAAGAAAATTACTTATTTAAATCAGTTTTCAGCTTTTAGGACTCTCAAACTCACCCCCAGCAGCGAGGCCCAGCGATTGCAATAGCCTGAATACCAGTTTTTCGTCTTGGAATGAATTGGCGGACGTATGGGGGCAATGGGTTCCTGTTCCGGTTCATTCTCGCCCGGCTCCTGCTCAACCACAGCCAAGGTGGTGGCGGCAGCATCATCATCTCTAACCACCGCCTGACTGGAGGTACTTGGTCCCTCTGTGCCTCTGTTAAACTCCAGCGGCACTGTCTGATGCATGGGCGAATTCTGTGGACTCTGTAGATTCTTGTGACGCACGCGATCAGGGAAAAGCAAGTCCAAATCATTGCCACCGTCTGAGACACTGCCATAGCGACGTGTCTCATAGCTGGGACTCGAGGCTTGAATGCGGAAACGTTCTTCACGCTGCTCTTGAATATCAAATGTCTGGGCCAAGGCAAAGTAGGCATAATCGATGCAGGCATAAGTCAACAAGAAAGGCATCGTGACAATTGGAGCCAGGAAATTGATGTCGCCGACAATGATGAAGGTGACGGTGACCAGAGCCACAATGGCCATGGCATACAAAGGCACTTTGTTGGGACCGCGCTGGGTTAACAGAAATTCATGATTAAAATTTAAATAAAAGAGAGAACGAGAGATTAACTCACCCCCTTGCCCAGGACATCGATGCCAGGTATAACGCTCTCCTTGGCTATGCTCTGTAGGACACGCGGTGTGCCATACATGGCGCCCAAACACGAAGACATGCTGGAAACATAAATGCCTGCCAGCAGCAAGAAATGCACGGCTGAAACCTTGACAGAGATCATGAAATCTGTATACAAAATAGGTCGCTGGCAGGTGGCGCCCAAAAATAAGACAAACACCAAATAAAGGAATGTCCTACAAGAAAGAGAAAAAGATAAAATCAAGTAGAAAACTCCTTACAACTCTCACTTACGAAGTGCCAAAGGCAGCCAAGGTGCCATTGGGTATATCCGTGGATGGAGCACGCAAATCTCCGCTCATATTGATTCCCGACAAAACACCAGTCACAGTGGGAAAGAAGACACCAAAGACACGGAACCAGGAATAACCATCTTCATATTTTGGCCATAGATTCTCTACAAAGTTTCCAGTAACCCAGCCATCCACGCCGTGTTCTACAAAGAAGTAAAATATGATTCACAGAACTCTTTAAAATCTTTAAATCTCTCTGCAAACACTCACCATTGTCCTCGGTAATGAAGCTGCCCACCATAAAGTCCAGCGCTGATATCAATAGGATCATCAGCAATATAAATTGCAGCTTTATTACCCACTTGACGCCGGCCACGTTGATGCAACCCAGCAGCAGGACAGCTGCTGTGGCAAAGCCTCGAATGGCCCACTTGTTGCCCTCGAGACCCACCAAACCAGCCATGGATTCACCGAAACCCATGACATTTAAGGCACAGCCCACAGCCTGGCCAAAGCAATAGAGCAGACCCAAAGCGCCGCCGAAACGAGAGCCCAAAGTGTGGGCAATGAGGAAGTAAACACCGCCGCTCTCCACGCGACAACGCTCACAAATGCCAATGGCTGAGAGGACGCTGACCAAGGCTATTACCACCGTGCAGAAAATAATCAAAACGGCATTCAAGATGCCTGCTTGGGCTACAATCCAGCCAGAGCGAAGGAACACAATGACGCCAAAGACATTGATCAGGCAGGAGGTGAAGACACCGTCCCAGGTGCCAAAGAGCACGGGTTGCGAGATGAAGAAGTTCGAACGCCACCTGTTGAGGCAAAGGAAGATGGAATTAGTGGATAATCCTTAAGGAGGATTATAGTTTCTCTTACCAAGGCTTATCGCCTTGCTCCCCTGCAAAGATCTCATTCGCTCCGGAGGCATGATGACCCCCTGCTGCATATGTATACTCATTGCCCAGGTCCACAAAGCCGCCGGTATTGTTGTTGGTCCTCTGACGGAAGCTGGCCACCGCCACCTCGCCATCATCGTCGTCACCGCCGAGGCCAAAGCGTTGCCAGTCCACGGTGCGTCGGTTACCGTTATTCCCATCAGCAGCAGAAGCAGCGCCGCCGCCGCCGCCGCTATTACTCATCTTTGATTTCTCCTCCGCTTGTTCCGCTTTCCCCGCTGTTCGTTACGTTCTTTTTTTTTTATGGTTTTTTGTGTTTTGTTTTTTATTCTTGGTAGTCCTCGCCTTTGCTTTTGCTTTTGCTGGCCTGGGCCCTGGGCTTATCTACGCGTCTATTCCGGCGTAATCGCGGCAATTAACTGATTGGTGATTTGGTTTCTATTGGTGTTCCTTCCTTTCCTATGTATTTCTTCTTCTGCACCCACAACCACACACATCCATCCACGCAGGCAGGCAGGCAGAGGCGGTCTGTCGGGCAGTCAGTCAGTCGGCAGAGGTTTGGCCTCAGGCGGGCCTCTGGCTTACTGTCTGCTGGAGCTGGGCATTGTTGTGCTCGGGCAGCATTAATTTGTGTCGGTAAATGTGTAAAAAGTTCAATAAAAACACTTTCTCATTTGTAAACGAATAAGCAAGTCGTCATCGATGACGATAGTCGATGGCGGGCCGATAGGCGATAATGGGACAGGGTTGCCAGATTATGTTTGCGGTATATTATAATTTAATTGAATTTGTTTAAAATTTAAATATTAATTTATTAAACTTTAAAAAGTGTGTTTTTTGGGTTCATCTGCTTTCGCTTCATAGGATCGTATATTTCCCCTCAGTAAGAAGTTATAGCAATTTCAGCGATATTCTGAGCGAAAAAATATCGCTCAAACAATAAACATTAAATAATAATTATTCTTCGGGCGATAAATTAAAACTCACAAAATTAATTATTAATTAATATATAAATAACCAGAATTATGGAATCATTGCGTATCTTGTTGCCGACTCATATAATTCCATTTTTTATGCCACTTTTCGGAGTAAATGATTTTTCTGTTTAAAGAAATCATTGGTAATGATTATTTACGGTTTCCGGTTTAAATTTAAATTTATTTTATGATAAATATTTTCCCTTTTAAAAAAAATTGAGACAAAAACCCAGCAAGTGGCAATGCAGTGCGGCGTTAAATGTCGGCATGTTTGAATTTAATTGATTGACATTTATTGATTAATATTTATAATATTAATGTTGATTGTAACAAAAGCTTATAATACTTAATACTTATAATACTCTATAATTTATATAACGGCAGCTTAAATAAAAATTAAATTAAAACTAAATAAAAACTTTAAGTTGTCTGGCAACCACAATCACTGCTCTCACTATTTCAACAAGGTGGCAACGCCTTGCATTCACTGCCCCGCACGTGTAGTTGACGTTCTCCTCTCGTTTAATGCGTTTTGCCACTGCTTAAAATGGCTAAAACAAATGGAGAAAAGCCGGCCAAACTGGCTAAGAAGAAGGTGAACAAGATGAAGGATGGACCCTCCACCTCGTCGCAGGCTGTCAAGGCCTCCAAAGCTGCCAGCGCCACCGCCAACGGCAACGCCAACTCGGAGGAGAATGGAATCTGGCGCGATGAGCGCTTTCAGCATTTGATGGCTGATCCCCGATTCCGTGGCGTGCCAAAGGTGCAGCGCAAGGTGAAGATCGACAAGCGTTTCCAGGGCATGTTTACCGATGACAAGTTCAAGGTGAAGTACACCGTTGACAAGTACGGCCGCCCGGTGAACAAAAGCACTTCGGAGGATCTCCGCAAGTACTACGAGCTGGATGAGAACGATGAGAGCGACAGCGATGAGGAGGAGAAGGAAAAGAAGAAGGAGCAGCAGGAGGCCTCCGAGGAGCAGCAGGAACGTCGCGCCGAAGAGCTGGCCATAGCAGATTTGCAGGAAAACGAAGATGACAGCGACGACGACAGCTCTGTTGTCAGCTTTGACGGCTCTGAATCTAAGCTGCCACTGAAACTGCGCGAACGCTTGACCAACCCCGAAGTGGACTACGCCCGTGGCGAGGGCCGCCTTATGACAGATTCCTCCTCCTCCGACGAAGACAGCGAAGACGATGAGGAGGGCCCCGAACTGCAGATCGATCATGTGTGGGGAGAGCTGGACAACGATGCCGAAAGCACTGAGGAAAGCACACGCCGCCTGGCTGTCTGCAACATGGACTGGGATCGCATACGTGCCGAGGATCTTATGGTTATGCTTAGCTCCTTTCTGCCGCCTGGCGGCAGTATTCTCAGCGTTAAGATCTATCCCTCGGAGTTTGGCAAGCAACGCATGGCCGAGGAGGATGTCCACGGGCCCAAGGAGCTGGTGGAGCGACGCGAAGAGCCTTCCGATGACTCTGGTGATGAGGAACTGGTGCGTGAGCAGGACAGCGATGCCGAGGAGGGTGACGATTATCACATGGAGAAGCTGCGAAAGTATCAGCTGAATCGTCTTCGTTACTACTACGCCGTGGTGGAGTGCGACACCGTGGCCACGGCCGACAAAGTGTACCAGGAATGCGATGGCATCGAGTACGAGAGCTCCGCCACGCGTGTCGATTTGCGCTTTATCCCGGATGACACCACCTTTGAGGAGGACACACCCACGGATGAGTGCCACGAACTGCCCGATGCCAGCAGCTATAAGCCACGCCAGTTTACCACCACGGCCCTGCAGCAGGCGAAGGTGGATCTTACCTGGGATGAGACAGCCTTGGATAGACGCGAGCTGGGCGACAAGCTGTCCAGCGGACAGGTGGACAAGCTGACGGACAAGGAGCTGCGTCAAATAGTGGCCTACAGCAGCGAAGAGTCTGAGGAGTCTGAAGAGGAAGAGGAGGAGGAGGAGGAGACCCAGGAGAAGGAGGAGCAGCCTCAGCTGACCAAGCCCAAGAAGCTCAGCAAACAGGAACGCATTGCCAAGTACCAGAACTTGCTTAGCGAAATGAAGGAGCAGGAAAAGCAGGAGAAGGAACAAAAATACGAAATGGAAATGTCCTGGAATGTTGAGGATGACCAAGGGCTAGCCAAGGAGGAGCCACAACAGCAGCAGCAGAGCGCCGCTCAGCAACTCACACCCATCGAGAAGGTTTTGCAGAAGCGCAGCGAGAAAAACAAGCAGCGCAAGGAGCAGCGTCGCAAAAAGCAGCTGGAAGCCAAGGGCGGCAACGATGGCAACGACAACGACAACGACAGTGATGCCTCCCTAGTGCCCGATGGCATTGATCTAAACGATGCCTACTTTGCCGAGGAGTTTGCCAACGGTGACTATGCTCCGCCCAAGACAAAGCAGCAGCTAAAAAAGAAGACCAAATCGAAGGGCAAAGGCAAGCACAATGGGGAAGAGGCTGAGGCGCAGCAGCAGCAGGAAAGAGAGCTGGAACTGCTGCTGGATGATGGCGATGGTCGTGATGATAAGAAGCACTTTAGCCTGAGCAAAATCCTTAAGCAGGAGGAGCAGGAGGCCAGTGGCTCAAAGCGCAAGCGTCGCCAGCAATTGAAGAAATCAAAATCAAAGCAATTGGAGAACTCAGAGAAGCCCGATGATGATTTCCAGGTGAATGTGGAGGATGCACGCTTCAAGGCTGTCTACAAGTCGCACGAGTTCAACATTGATCCCACCCACTCGCACTACAAGGCCACCAAAGGGATGCAGCGTCTCATCAGCGAGAAGCTGAAGCGACGCCAGCAGCAAGTCGATGATGAAGAGGAGCCAACAGCTGCAGCGGCTCCAAAGCGCAGCAAGCAGCAGCTGGAGCAAAATGCTTTGGTCAAGAGCTTGAAGCGTAAGATCCAGCAGCAGGAGCAGCGCAACCAGAAGCTTTAGGGGATGAAAGACTAGAAATTAAAGACTAGATTAAATGACATTTAAAGAGATTTTACTTTTAAAGGGGGCTTACAGTCTTATTGTTTATTAATTAATCCTAAAAAACAGGTTTGTATCCTAGTATCTATAATCAAAATACTGCCTGTACAGCGCTGCTGTGATCCCAGCATCCAAATGGTACAAATCCGGCAGGCAAATGCGACCCTTTGGCTCGTAGACAATCATCAGTTCACAGATCTGCGCCCACACAGGTTCGTACAGCCGACGAATGAGCTGACAATCGAGTTTGGGACGAACTAGCGCCTGTATGACTGCCTGAAGCTGAGCAGGCGTGGCCGTGGCAGCATCTCCCGTCTCCAGAAGCGCTGTAAACGGGCTGCGACCCAAACAAAGCTCGTAGAGGACCAAACCCAGTGACCAAATATCCGATTTGAAGTCTACCTTGCCTGGCTGACTGGCCATGGCCTCGGGCGGCATGTACAGCGGTGTTCCCATGCCCACCTGCAGCTGTGTGCTCGGCGCATGGACATTGGAGATGCCAAAATCGGCTATTTTCACCCGATCATTGGCATCCAGCAGCATATTCTCGGGCTTAATGTCCCGATGGATGACGCAACGAATGTGCAGATACTCCAGACCCACGACCATGTCGCAGAAGAAGCGCAACAGACGCTTCTGCGGCACGCCGCCCGTTGATCCTCCCCGCGGCAGGCGCTCTATGACGTCCCGCAAGGTCCCGTTGGGCACAAACTCCATCACAATGTTGACGGTGCCGGCGTGGTTGAAGGAGCGCAGGAATTGAACGATGTGCGGGTGACGGAGCTGCGATATGATGTACACCTCCTCCATGATGGGACGCAGCTCGGTCTTCGGGTTCCGTACAATTATCCGCTTGACGCAGACCTCTCGTGTTTTGCCATCGGCGTCGCGCTGCTTGCAGAGAAACACCCGGCCAAAGGTGCCCTGACCAAGCACACGGATAGCCCGCAGCTTGGAGTCGCCCAGATCCATCAGAGTTTGCTTTTTTTTGGGTTTAATTAATTTTTGTTGAGCTTTGAGAGTTGGTTAATTCCTCTGCGCAAGGGCGCCAAATATCGATTAACGATTAGAACTTGCAGTTCTTATTAGTAAGAATATCGATATATCGTTAAGAATATCGATACATCGAGTAAGAACTTTGAAAGTGTATCTGCTTTTTCCAGCTTTCTTTTTCTGTTTCTGTAGCCGCCATATAATATCGACTTATCGATAACTCTCTGATTCAAAAAATACTTTTATTTAATTGCCATGTTTTAAAATTAACAACAATGTTTTTGTTGTAAACAAGTTGTTGTTGTTGTACACGAGATGTTGTTCTTGTTGTAGGCACAATTCTAAACTCCAATCTGGCCATTTTCAGTACAAATTCGTCAATTTCGGGATTTCAGATACCAGGCGCACAGAAAACAACAGCAAGCAACAGAGTTTCGACACCAGTATTGCAATATAGCTAGATGAGCATCACTTATGTAGCGGACAGCTACAGAAGTAACGGTGCCTAAAAGAGGGGAAAGCAAAGAAGCCTTCTGATTGGTCAATGCAAATGTAAACAAAGGGCGACCATTAATAAAATGTTGACTTGAGTGTGCACTAAAGCTTTCACTCAAACCAAATTATTTTCGCTCTTCCTCCATCTACTGCCTTCTGTGCGCCTGGTATCTGAAATCCCGAAATTGACGAATTTGTACTGAAAATGGCCAAATTGAAATCTGGATTTGTGTTGACAACAACAACAACATTTCATTTATAACAACAACATCTTCGTCAAATACCAGGCGTACAGAAGGCAGTAGATGGACGATGCGCAAGCATAATTTGGTTTGAGTGGAAGTTTTAGTGCATACTCAATACTATATTTTCACTCAAAATAATGAGTGAAAACTTTAGTGCACACTCAAGTCAAGTGATGCTCATATAGCTATTTTGATGGCTTTTTCTCCAAATATTGTAAAATGGCTAAGTGAGCATCACTTGACTTGAGTATGCACTACAGCTTTCACTCCATATTTTGAGTGAAATATTGAATTAAGTGTGCACTAAAGCTTTCACTCAAACTAAATTATTTCCGCTCATCGCCCATCTGCAGCCCTCTGTGCGCCTGGTATCTGAAATCCCGAAAATAAGGAATTTGTATTAAAAATGGCCTGATTGAAGTCTGAAATTATGCCTACAACAACAACAACATCTCTTTTACAACAACAACTTCTTTACAAAAAAAACAATCGAAAATAAATAATATTTTTTTTTTTAAGTAAATTGAAATTTGTTGTCAAAATATTTTTGTTATTGTTGTTGTACAAAATTTTGTAGCTCTGGTTGTTGTTGTTGTTGTAGGCACAAATCCCGACTTCAAGCTGGCCATTTTCAGTACAAATTCCTCCATGTCGGGATTTCAGATACCAGGCGCACAGAAGGCAGTAGGCAGTGACTGAACAGTTTTATAAACTGTTATACTTTAGTCGAGTTTAAAACCTTATGGGTGTTCTACTAAGCGGAGACTCAAACCATTTATAACAGAAAGTTCGAAACTCGGCTAAACTGTAATACGGTTTGAAACTAGGCTAAAGTATAACAGTTTATAAAAGTGCTGAGTCGCTTGCTACTGCCCTCTGTGCGCCTGGTATCTGAAATCTAGAAATTGACAAATTTGTACTGAAAATGCACAGATTGATGTCGGAATTTGTGCACACAACAACAACAACATAACTTTTACAACACCAAGTCATTAAAACAACAAAATTTTTTGTTTGTATTGTTTTTATGGTTATTGTTGTTTTTATTATTGTTATTAAGCTGAAGTCGTTCTTGTTGTTGTTTATTAAAACAAAGGCGAGCTAAATCCACATAAATTAGACAATTTAATGATTTCTTCCTACCAGGCGAACAGAAACAGCAAGCAGATGATCGGCGCCCAGCAGCAAGTGACTTGCGATCAGCTGTTTGCCATTTACGCAGCCTGCTTGTAACGGTGCTTTCAAAGTTTTATTAATGGCCGCCCTCTGTTTACATTTGCATTGGCCAATCAGGGAGCTTCTCTGCTTTCCCCTCATGCAGGCACCGTTACTTCATGAATTTCTAGCTGTATTAGAGATGCTCATCTAGCTATATTACAGTATTGTAAGAGATCTCCGTTGCTTGCTGCTGCCTTCTGTGCGCCTGGTATCTGAAATTCAGAAATTGACAAATTTGCTCTGAAAATGCACAGATTGATGTCGGAATTTGTGCAAACAACAACAACAACAACTATAGCTACATGATTTTGCACAACAACAACAACAAAAACATGTTGACAACAACAATTTGCAAAAAAATTTTACTTTTTGGGGCATTTTTAGTGCATTTTCGTCAATTTTGGGATTTCTGATACCAGGAGTTGTTTTTGTTGTAAAAGAGATGCTTGTTATTGTTGTAGGAACAAATCCAGACTCAATCTGGCCATTTTCAGTGCGAATTCGCCAAATTTGGGATTTCAGATACCAGGCGCACAGAAGGCAGTAGGCAGCGACTGAACAGTTTTATAAACTGTTATACTTTAGCCGAGTTTAAAACCTTATGGGTGTTCTACTAAGCGGAGACTCGAACCATTTATAACAGAAACTTCGAAACTCGGCTAAACTGTTATACGGTTCGAAACTAGGCTAAAGTATAACAGTTTACAAAAGTGCTGAGTCGCTTGCTACTGCCTTCTGTGCGCCTGGTATCTGAAATCCCGAAATTGAAGAATTTGTACTGAAAATGCGCAGATTTGAGTCTGTATTTGTGCCCACAACAACAACAATAAATGCAGCTACAAGACTTTGTACAACAACAGAAGGCAGTAGCAACCGACCGAAAACTGGTATATACCGTTGAGTTGGTCACACTGCAAAAATAACCGCCAAATTTAAATATAAATCCTAAATTAAATATTATTTATTATCCATTGTTTTTGTTGTAAAAAAGTTGTTGTTGTAAATGAGATGTTGTTGTTGTTGTAGGCATAATTTCAGACTTCAATCAGGCCATCTTCAGTACAAATTCCTTACTATTTTATATTTTATGATTTCTTCCCACCAGGCGAACAGAATCAGCAGCAGGTGCCCGGCGCCCAGCAGCAAGTAAATTGCGATCAGCTGTTTACTATTATTGCAGCCTGCTTGTAACGGTTCTTTTCCAATTTTAATAATGGCCGCCCTTTGTATACCTTTGAATTGACCAATCAGAAGGCTTCCTTGCTTTCCCCTCTTTTAGGTACCGTTACTTGAGGAAATAAAATCAGCCGATCGGCTGCTTGCTGCTGGTTTCTGTGCGCCTGGTACATAAATCATGGAATGGAGCAAATTTAATAGTAAATGTAGTAGAAAATGATTGTTGTTGTAATTGTTATTGTTATTGTTGTTTTTGTTATTGGTATTAGCCTGAAATTGTTGTTGTATTTTATTAAAAGTTATCGATAACTTGTACCCTTGTTAAACCTTTAAGTGTGACCAGGTACAGTTTAGACAAAAATCCTTTATTGTGGCGTTATTATATTTGCATATCATCCATCTACTGCCCTCTGTGCGCCTGGTACTTCAGATTCAGAAATTACCGAATTTGTACTGAAAATGCCGAGTCGGAGTCTGGATTTGTGCCCACAACAACAACAACAACTCTTTTACAACAAAAGCAACTCGTTTACAAGAACAATAAAAATAAATAATATGATTATTTTAATTTGCATTCAAATTTTAGCGGTTTATTTTGGTGCAACTTCTCCTTTGCAGTGTGACCATATCAAATATCAACGAAAATACCGCGCTCTGTTCCTCTCTTTCCCCTCGCCCACAAGCTGTAGTTCCAGCGGCAGCCGCCTGATGGCGTTCCATGGCGTTGCACCAAAAAAACCGCCAAATTTGAATTCAAATAAAAATAAAACATTATTTATTCTTTGTTGTTGTTGTTGTAAACGGGTTGTTTCTGTTGTAAACGAGATGTCGTTGTTGTTGTAGGCACAAATCCAGACTGCGACCGGCCATTTTCAGTACAAATAATTACTTCATTCAGGGATTTCAGATACCAGGCGCACAGAAGGCAGTAGCAAGCGAATGAACACTATTATAAACTGTTATACTTTAGCCGAGTTTCAAACCGTATTGGTGTGCTACTAAGCGAAGACTCCAACCATTTATAACAGAATGTTCGGAACTAGGCTAAAGTATAACAGTTTATGAAATTTTTCAGTCGCTTGCTACTGCCTTCTGTGCGCCTGGTATATAAAATTCAGAAATTAACGAATTTGTACTGAAAATGCGCAGATTTGAATCTGGATTTGAGCCTACAACAACAACAACAACTACAGCTGCAAGATTTTGTACAACAACAACAACAAAAATATTTTGACAACAACAATTGCCAAAAAAAAAGACCTTAACTTCATACAAGATCTAAAAGACATCTCTTCGCCCGCCAAATTTGAATTTAAATTTAAAAAAACGTTAAGTTCATCATACATGGTTTAAAACACATCTCTTCAACCGCAAAATTTAAATTTACTTAAAAAAACATAAGTTTTTATTTTGAAAGGGTCGTAAGAGCATGGAATGCCATCAAGCGGCCGCCGCTTGAACTACTGCTTGTAGCGGTATTTTCGCTGACATTTGATATGGTCACACTGCAAAATTAACCCGCCAAATTTGAATGTTGAGAAACAGCAAAGTAATGATTTTTTCAATTATTTCCCTGATTGTTAATATGGCAGCTATGGGATATAGTCGTCCGATTTTCATGAAATTTAAATCAAAATTCTGGAATAATATTAAGTGGCGAAATCTATGTTGAGAAACAGGGAAGTTATAATTTTTTCGAACATTTTGCCGATCGTTCCTATTGTTCCTGATTTTTCCAATGGCAGCTATAGGATATAGTCGTCCAATTTTCATGAAATTTAATACGAAATTCTATTATAATGATAAATGTCCAAATATCGAATTTGGTGATTATATGTTGAAAACTGACAAAGTTATATATAGATTTTTTTTTAATTTTGCAATGTTGAAAACTTCTGTCTGAAATTACAATAAGTAATACCCTGCAAGGGTATCAAAAATGATTAAATAAATTTATTAAACGGAAAATACCAATTGGAAAACTTTCCGCCAGAATCGTTCGATTAATTCGCCTATCGATTGTTATCCTTGAACCAGTTTTTAAATTTGAAATTTTTGGAATTTTCCTGCTTCCTGCTAATTGCGCTCTTATATAATAATTATAATTAAAAACTTCATGCGAGACAAAAGGCGACATGAGCTCCAGCAGTCTGCATGTCGTACATGGAGCCGCCACACATAGTCAAATATTGAAATATCCATGTAGTGGCTTTATGGCTGTTATGCAAATTGTGGGGCCGGGAAAAGCAGTTTACTTTTACTTTTCCAAATCGATTATATGTGCACACACACCTCAGAGATAGAGAGAAAGAGAGAGAGAGAGAGAGAGGGAGCTCGCCCAGAGCACACTAACCCAATAAATCGGTGGCTTTAAGCAATTTTTGAATGATTTTTCGGGGCTTTTCCGTGAGCTTCCCAAGTCGGACGTTCACCTGCCTAGCCTGGTGTGGTGTTACCTAATAGTGTTGTGCTGCATTTTAATTGCTCATTGCCTTGCCTTGTCTTGCCTTGCCTCAAAATGGGATCAGACATAGACGCACCTTTCACCCATGATGTGTTGCCACAACGCATCGATGGAGCACAGCCCTTCACTCTCAATTTGAAATCCATCATTTATCATCGATTAGCGACAGTGACAAATTGGAAAGCAATGCGGAAGCCTGTCTATCGTTGCAAATTGCCAAGATAGCAATCGATAGCGATAACAAAAAAGAATTTTTTCCAAAACTAAATAACGGTTTAAGAGGAAATTTAAATACAACATAAATTTAATTTATAGAAATATTTGTTAATCATTTAAATAACATTTTATAAGAGTAAAAGAAGACTAGAAAAGAATGAAAGAAAGAATTTATCATCGATTGGAAAGCAATGCGGAAGCCTGTCTATCGTTTTGCAATCGATAGCGATAACAAAACAGAATTTTTTCAAAACTAAATAACGGTTTAAGAGGAAATTTAAATACAACATAAATTTAATTTATAGACATATTTGTTAATCATTTTAATAACATTTTTTTAAGAGTAAAAGAAGAATAGAAAAGAATGAAAGAAAGGATAACAGTGATGAACAAATAATGATTCATTGGTGAAAAGGATTTACGCGCGCCTTCTTTTGATTCAATAAATATTTTGTTTGATTACTTTTATTTGTTTTTTTTTTTGTGCGTTTTATTGTTTATTTGTTTGTTTTTATTTCTGCGTTTTATTGTTTTATTTGTTTTTCCTTTGTTTGGTTGCCTAATTGCCTTGGACTTGCATGGCAACTGGTTTGGTGTTGTTTTTTGGGTGGTTAACCCGTGTTGATTGGCAACGGGTTTTCTCCTGGCGGACGCAAGGAAACTGGCCTAAGGCCTTAGGCCTCCAATGACGGTGACGGCCACATGTACGTATACGTATACGTAATCTTTGCTTTAATTGAACCACTAACGCACGCATATGCATCGGGGAATCGAATTTCCCAAACAATTGTGGCAGCGGCCATAAATTACTACAAGCAGCTGCTGCTGCGGCTGCTGCTGCTGCTGCGACGGCGGCGGCGCCTCGACTTTGACTTGAAGTTCGTTGCCGTTCCAATCCGTCGAATGGGTTGCATGTTGTTGTTGTTGTTATTTTCGCTGGCTTGCCACTTTGTGTTGCACATTTCTCGTTTCACCAGCCTCTCTCAGTTTGGGTATAAATCGAATCTAGTACCGAACATTGAGCCACATTCAACCAGCAACCGTCAAGGAGTGCAGTGCCTCGCGTATCGAACGTCTGAAACAAAAACGTTAATTTTTTTTAAGTGTTTTTACTGTGAATTTACTGTGTTTTTTAATAACAAAAAAAAACAATTCAACGAGCAACTTCAACAACCAACAAAAAACATGCTGAAATTCATTGTAAGCATGGCAGAAAATAAATGGAATTTAAATCGGGATTAAACGATTATTAGGATAACAATATTTAACGATTCTCTTCCTTGATCTCGATTCAAAAGTGTCTTCTTTTTAATCGATTCCCTTCTCACTTCGATGTATCGATAATCCTTAATGCTATACAATAGTTCTTATCGATATATTAATATTTATACACCGTTTACAACCTGAAAGGATTCTGTGAATTATATAAAAAATATATAGAGTTTCTTTGGCAAACAAAAAAAGGAAAACTTTAATAGAAAACTCTTAAATTTTTTAAAGATGCAGATTAAAATAGTTTTGTGTTATTATAGACCTTTTCGCAATGGTTTTTCTAGTGAACTTTTTCTTTAACTAAATAAATGAAAATATAATCCCTATAAAATATATTTGCCCTTCAAAATTCGCCTCCTTTAAATGCAAATCCTTGAAATCTCTAAAAATCCATCTTGCAGCTTCCCTGTCTGGTCCTGCTGGCCGCTAGCGGAGCTCTCAAGATCCACGATTACCACCATCATCATCACCAGGAGCACGAGGAGTACGAACACCATGACGGCGGGCATGAGCATCATCAGGAGCCCGAGCATGAGGAAACGGAGCTGCATCATGAGGTGGACCACAAGCATGCCACGTCGCATCAGAGCGTCAAGTTCCATCATTATCATGCCGTGCCTGTGTACATTAAGAAGGAGGATCAGCATTTGGTGAAGAAGCCCATCGAGATTGGCGGCACCAAGCAGAAGCTGAAGATCCTGCATCCCAAGACCGAACACAATCACAACCACGGTCTGGTCCTGGAGAATCACAGCGAATCGCATCTGCACGAGCACGGACACTACGAGGAGCCGGTTCACCACGAGGAGCACTATGAGCACTACTCCCATCACCACGAGTAAGGTTCATTCCGTGGGAATTGGGCTTCTGGATCTGGAATCCACTTTGCCAAATGATTTGTAGGGTTTTCGTTAGCGTTTAAGGCTTTCCACAACTTTAATTTTAAAATTTTCTGCTGTTAATAAAGCGTTCACCTAGAGTATTATTCAAAAAGCAAGAGTTTTTCTGTTGGGTTTTCAAAAGAAAGTTTAAAACAAGCCCCGCGCGGTTTAAAGAATCGATTATCGATAGGCGATTAGACTTTCCCATAGGAAATTCAGATTAGGTATGTTTCCTGTGAGTTTTCCGACTTAAAACTAAAACAAATTACGAAAACATAATTAAAAGAAACATAAATACACCTAAAATAAACATAAACTAAACTGAAATGTATGTAAAACGGAAATAAACAGAGTGACCATCGCTCACTGGCTTCAATAATCGTTATCGATAACTTAAGAAGCGCGAGAATCATTTTAAGCTTTTAATTTTACTTCTAAAAATTAATAAATTGAGAAATGGAAACCCATTGGCTAGGCCACAAAGTAAATTCATTGTTTTATTAATAAGTTGTTTGTTTACAAAAGTTGTATAAATAGTTTTTGTTTTCTTTTCGATTTTTCATGTTTTTTTTTTGTTGTTTGTTTGTTTGTTTGTGTTTCTTTGTAAATTGTGGTTACTTGGGTGTTACTGGCAATTATTTGTTTTTGTATTTTACACGTACAATTAGCAATAACTACACTAAAATACAGTTATGCAGCGACGACTAGCAAAGGTTCTCCTGCTCCACCATGGGAACAACTCTTTCTCTCATTCTTCTCTCACTGGGTTCTTCCTTCCCCCTTCTCTTTTTTGTACAGATTTGACTTTGGGGGGTTTGCTTTTTGGTTTCTTTTTCTTTTTAAGTACAATTAGCTATTCTTTGGATGCGATTTTGGATTGGTTGGGGAGCAGGAAAGGGACATTATTATATATATAAAAATAATACACAAGTTCATTTCACGGCTATGCATAACAAGTTCTGCTTTCATGCTTTTGCTTTTTCTGCTTCCATTTTGTTTTCTCATTTCTTATTTCTCTTCTGTTCTGTTCTTCTTCTCTTTGTTTCTTTTAAGGACTAGATTAGGAACCACATTTGTACAGTTTTCGTTCTTTTGTTTTCTCTCAACTTCTCTCTCTCTCTCTCTTCTGCTAATTAAGTAAGTTTTTTTGTTTTTTTACGTCTAAATTTTGTTAAAAGGTAAAATGTACAAAGTAAAGATTTTTCTTCTCCTCTTTTTGTTTTGTTTTGTTTGTTTTTCTTTCTTTTTGGTTGCAGCTCTTTTTCTTCCCCCCCTAAAAAAAAATCAACCTTAACATTTAATAAACACACTTAAAAATTTAAATAAACAAAAAGTTGGCAAAAAAAAAAAAAATACAAAAAAAATGAACAAAAAATTTGGCAAGAAAAAAACCCTAAAAAAAAATAGGATTAAAAAGGAACTAACTCTAGGATTTTGTATGTTAGGCTAGCAAATAAATAGCGGGCTTTGCGGCGAGTGGTTGTGACCTGGCCTGAGCCTTTGTTGGTCCTTTGGCAAGCATTAACATTGATGGCTAGGCTACTCCTCCTACTCCTGATGCTCATTCTTTTTTTGGCACTCTCGAAACCTAGGCGTAAATAAATATATAGTAAATAGTAGAGGCTAAGTTAAGGTAGGGTTAGGGTTTTCTCGGGGCTGCCCAGGCTTAACTGCCGGCGGCACCTCCTTCCTGGCGCTTCAAGCGCTTTGCTGGCGGCGGCGAAGTGGCCTGGAGTGTCGTAGGCGGCGGCGGTGGCGTTGCTACACCCACCACGCCCACATCCTTGGCCAAGGCATCCTGTGAGTCGTCTTCCTCATCTAAATTGGGCAGCATTAAATCTCTAATAACCTGGCTTTCATCGTCATCGGAGTGATCCTCCTCCTCCTCCTCATCCGATCGTTCGTCATCTATATCCACAATGGAGATGATGTCGCTGCTGCTGCTGCTGCTGCTGTTGCTCTCACTGTCGCTCCACACAATCTCCACCAGGTTATTATTTCCAGATTTAGCGCCGCCCCCTTGGGCTGAGGACTAGCTGCCACTGTCCTGCGTTGGCTTAACATTGGCGGAGGCGGATGCTGAGGCTGAGGCAGCGCCGGCGATGGCTGCTGCAGAGGAGGACGAGGCACTGTTGGTGGCAGCAGCGGCGGCGGCTGCGGCTGCTTGTAGGAAATTAGCGCCCGGAAAGTGACACGGACACGAGGGATTCGGAAAATGCCCGCCTCCGCCCTCCTGGCTGTTGATCTTGCGCGTCAGCGTTAGCCAATAATCGGTCTGGGCATTGAGCAAATCTATTTTCCGCTGTGCCTCCTCGATCTTCAGCGAATCCATTAAATCCTGATGCGGTCGTTTCACTCCTCGCCCCAGGCTGGTGCCGTTTCCATCTCCGCTGGCCTGCAGGCCAACGCCGCTGCTGTTGGCACTGCTGATGCCACTGCCGCCGCTTCCACCGCTACCTGCTCCACTGCTGGTATTCAGATTGCCGCCGCAATTCACCGCCACTGCCAGTCCATTGTAGCCATTGAAGCTGCCTGCTGCCCCAATGGCCACGCCGCCGCCTGTCTTGTCTCGCGACAGGTGAGGATGATGATGATGATGAGAGTGATGGTGCGATTGCTGCTGCTGCTGCTGCTGCTGCTGTTGGTGATGATTCCCATTGAGCAGAAGCTGCACTCCATTGGTATTTGTATGCAAACCGGAAGAGCTATTTGTGTTGCCATTGCCAGCGTTGCTGTTGCTGTTGTTGTTGTTGTTGTTGTTTCCACGCTGAAGACGCGGCAACTGAAGCGTGGGTGGTGTGCGTCCATTGCCGCCGCTGTTAGCCACCGAGGATGATGAGGTGGTGGCCGAGACAAAAGCTGTGGCAGCATTGATGGCAGCCTGCAGGGATTGTGGAGGATTTACGGCCGACAGTCCCAGGCCATTGAGAAGCGTATGCTGTTGGACTTGTTCCGCTGTCAAAGGAAGCACAGTGCCGGCAGCAGTGCCATTAGAACCGGCAATGCCATTGCTAGACGAGATCCCTGTGGCACTGGAAGAGCCACCACCGCCGTTGCCGTTCAGCAGAGTCTTGCTAATGTTGGCAAAGCTGCCCACGCGTATGTGTCCCACCGTCTGAATGGATATGTCAGGCTTGGGCGTGGATGAAACATAGCTGCCGCTGGAACTAACCGAGGTTTTGGTAGAGCAAACAGGCGAGCTGGCGGCGGCACGGCGTAGGGGATCAGTCAGTCCACCGTTGTTGTTATTGTTGTTGTTGTTGCTGTTGCCGGTGCCGGGCAGCAGAGATGAGGAGGCGGAAGAGGAGTTGATGCCACCACCGGCGGAACCAGAGGCTACCTGCTGCTGCAGCTGACGGAGATCGGTGGGAAAGAAGACATTGTCCTCCTCCTCCAGGCACACCTCCGGCGCCTTGGGACTCTGGCAGTCATCATCATCGTCATCGTCCAGGCCATCCATGCCATTGTCCGTCTGCTCGTTGTCGCTGATTGTCTCTGACTTGATGACGATCACGTCCGTGTCCATGCCCTCGACGTAAAGCTACAAATTTAAGGAAATAAGATGATTAGTTCAAAAATCGATAAATATATAACGATTAAATCGATAATTATAAGATTTTAGTTCAAAAATCGATAAATATATACCAATTAAATCGATAATTATAAGGTTTTAGTTCAGAAATCGATAAATATATACCGATTAAATCGATAATTATAAGTTTTTAGTTCAAAATCGATAAATATATACCGATTAAATCGAAAATTATACGATTTTAGTTCAAAAATCGATAAATATATGCCGATTAGATCGATAATTGGAAGTTTCTTGAAATATTAATTTTTAATAATTTAATTTTTAATATTTTAGAATTTTTTTTATGAAATATACAAGATTTATGGAATTTACACAATAATTGGTTAAATTTTAGTTCAAAAATCGATTAATACATATCGATTAAATCGATAATTAGAAGTTTCTTGAAAGTTCAAAAATCTTTTACATTTTTCGTTGATAAATACATATAAAATTCAGACTTACGCCCACTTTGGAGTCATCGTAGTCATCGCCATGATGTCCATTCCCCTGGATACCTCCATTGCCATGACCTCCCTGTTTACCGCCACCGCCGCCCGCTCCCTCTGGCGACAGCTGCTCGGCAATATACTGGGCCACGGACTCCTGCTGCGAGAGTGTGTTGAGCAGATCCATAAACGAGTGATTGCTCTTGTCCTCGCCGCACAGATCCTTCTTGAGCAGCAGCTTCATGTTCTTGTACAGCTGGCGGAGCTGCTTGGCGCTGCGCTGGTGATAGACACGCGAATTGAAGTCCTTGGCGATCTGCAGCCAAACCTCGTCCTTTTTGCGATTGGACTCGGCATCGGTGCGCTTGTTCTCAATGACGTCCTTGTACTGGGCGGCATAGCTCAGCACCATGTTGCGCTCCCGCTGCGTGTACCGGGGAGTCTTCTCCATTTTCAGCCGTTTGCAAGACGACGTCGTGAAGCTGCCAAAAGGTAAGCAAAGAAGGGAAATTGAGGATTAAAGAGACAGGAAGCAAAAAGCTAAAACAACCTGGTGCTTTCCGATTTTCGAGTCTTCTTTCCATTCGCCATTACATTGCAAAACAAAAAAAGGAAGTTAAACCAAAAAAATATAGAGATATCGATTTCGATTACAAAAGTGTGACCAAAGCGAAGAGAAATGCAATCGATTAACAAAGCAAGTCCTTCTTGGGCGCCTTTTTTGGATATTTTAATATAAATTTGAATTAATGAATTGTTATTTAATGGTTTTAAGCCATAACTCTAATGATAATTATTAAGAATTTAAATATTAAAAGGATTCCAATTGGAAAAGATTTCGATCTTTCATATTGGAAACAAGCTTGCAGAATTCACATACTATCACTCGATTTTCCATTTAGAAATGTACATATGTACATATGTGAATACATATATGTATGTATGTGTTGTTGTGGTTTCTGCCGTTCTTTAATTAATAAAAACAAAGCAAGCGCAATTGAGACACACACACATAGGCAAGTATAAGGCCCCCAGCAAACAGACACACATACACACATGCGTAGAGAAAGACGCGCGCGTGAAAGTTAAAAGCTGACGGCGCAGGCTTTCCAGGATTGCTTACAACTAACTCTATCTCTCTCTTTTCCTGTTATACCTGTCTCCCACTCACACTCAGGCAGCAAGGATGGAGCAACGGTTTTAATAGCAAAACAAAAACACTGCATTAACCGTGTGCTTGGAGTGTGTCCCGATATCTAATCTCACAAACTGGAGATTAGCGTGAAACTCTCCCACACACACACAGATACAGATACAGTTAGAAGAGGTGGGGGTAAAGAAGGAAGGGGTGGTGTACTCACGTTTTGAGGCCGCGCCAAAGCCGGCGAGCGGGCAAAGAAAAGTGGGTGGCAATGGGCGCGACGACAAGAACCGAGCAAAGCGTGCGCGCGCGAGAGGGGGAGAGTAGGAGTCGGGGTTTGGGGAGAGTACAGTGGAGACTAGAAAGAGTATCGAGTGCGAGTGCGAGAGCGAGAGGGAGAGCGCGAACGTACTAAACGAACGCGCAACTAACTTCGCGAGCGGCGGCGATGAGGCGCAAAGCTCGACTGAATTTGAAATTCGAATTCGGGCACGCTCAGAAAGTACCGTTGGAGTGCAGCAGCAGCAGCAGCGGCACACACCACACATATTCTAGGGGGCAGCGACGTCGACGCCGGGCAAACAAAAATAGGAAACCGCGCAGCGGAGCAGGAAGAAGCAGCAACAGCAGCAGCCGCCGCAGAAGAAGAACCGTAAAGAAGAGAAGAGACTGTAGCCCACCTCCTGCACCACCCATCCCACACACACACACACAAACACAAACACAAACACACAGTAACAGCTGGGCCTGAATGAGTTCGACTGTTTGCAAATAAAAACATACACGGCTTGTGCATGTGTGTGTGTGTGTGAGACGTAATTAAAGCTTGAAACCGAGTTTACAACAACAAACCGTGCAAAGAGGCGAAAAAGAATAAGAAGAAGCTCAAGAACACAATACAACAAAGTGTAGAGGCGCAAGAGCGAGAGCGAGCTAGCGAGGGGCATGGCACATGCACAGAAGCTCCCCAGCAGTGAGCGCAGTTTATAAATAAATGCACAGTCACACAAACACACACACATACAGCCGCTCTCAAGCTGCAACAAAGTTAGGGTTGAGACTGGAAAACCGAAACTGCAAAACCTCGACACCATAAGCTGACGTGTGGAATGCAAAGGAGAACGAAGAACCGCAGGGACAGACAGAGAGGAGACGAGGAGGGAGAGAGTAAGGGCTGGAAATGGAATTGGGAAATAATTTAGAAACTGCCCACACAGGCAGTTTTAATTAATGAATGGGGAATGGGGAAGATCAAGGATCCGAGTTTTATAAATATAGAAATTTTATAAATTACAAAAATCTGTCTTGAACTCCAAAAAGTGGTAGTAAGCTTGCAATATGCTCAACATAACCTCAAACAAGTCTCCAATCTACAAAATGGCTTCCAGGCTGAATAGCTCTCCACATAAGCTTAAAATCTACACACACGCACACGCACATATGGCTTCCAGGCTTCACAGGCACCAGGGAGTTAAGGTGGTTATTTATTTCATAAAAAATAATAAAATAATATAAATAAAACCCATGATCGATTGAATGATAAAACTGGCGCAGTGTCTCTGAGCAATGGAATCGAAAGCGGACAGCATTGCTAAGCGTCTGCGTCACTGCGCCCGCTGTCGAGTCAAGTTTTAAGATAAGATTTGAGGCAGACTATGTCTATGTATCTGTATCTGTCCCTATGCGGGTGTAAGGGTGTACTGTGTGTGTGTGTGTGGGTACAAGTGTGGGTCTCAGGTTTGGTTATCTACAAAATCCACTGGCAATGGGGCTTCCATTCCATTCCATTCCAGCGCAACAGAGCAGTGCAAACAAGCAAAGTTTGCTTTTTGGGGACCCACCAACTGTAAGTGTGTGTGTGTGTGTGTGTGCGACAAGCGTTGCTTAATGCGATACCTCACCTCGAGTTATCTCACACAGACAGAGACATACACACTCCCGCAAGCCGCACCAACAGGTGGAATTATTTACTGATAAGCCGCTGATAAAAGCGAGCCCAGTTGGGAATCGGGGCGGGTTAAAGCAGCAGAGGGGGTAAAAAAAAAAACCATAATGGGAGTGAAGCTCCAACAAGGGGACATGTGTACATATACATATATAAAGGTTTCCATTGGGTTGAGCAAGTAAGTCTCAAGTTCTAATTGGCTTTGTTTGTACTTTGATAAGAAATGCAACCTGAATGAAGTTCGGTTCTAAACGCTTACAAACGCACCTGCGTCCCACGATCGTACGTTCGCTCTTCCTCGTGCCCGAATGATGATGGTGACTCCTACGCCTGCCCCGTTCCCGTTCCCGTTCCCGTTCCCTTCTCTGTGGCAGCCTTGTGGCAATGGTAATCCGTGCGCCGCTCTGTGAACGCATTTTCCCCGAGAGCGTCGTCTCCTCCACCCAACCGCAGCGCTTGAGTTGACAATTTTTACTGTCAGAGCAAATGGGGAAACGGAATCGGAATCGGAATAGGGAATCGGACAGAGCGACAGAGCGACAGAGCGGAGTGCGAGTGCTACGACAACGACGACGAGCAAGTGAGCGGCGTTGCGCAATCTCTTTTTGGGCAAAGCTGAGACCTGAGATCGGAAAACGGAGAACTGAGATCGGAGATCGGAGATCGGGGATCGGAGATCGTGGAAGTGAGACCTGCGATCGGAAAACGTAGAACTGAGACCTGAGATCAGGGAACGGAGTACCTGAGAACCTGAGAGTAGCTCAAAGTCAAAGTTTGAGAACCCCTTTGAGGTTCCCACCAGGCAAGCTCAACTTGGGAAGGCCTTTCTTCGCTTGGCACATGATATATATCTTATCTATATATAAACTGATGGAAAAGCCCAAGAATTTTGGTCATATAATCGTGACAATCGCTTACGCTATATCTCGGTCTTATTTAAAGATTTGTTTTTCTTTCTTCAAGAGTTTTTGCTTTCTAAATTCAAGATTTTGGTCTTGAATAAATCCTAAAAAGATCTAACTTATAGAACTTTTGTACCTATATTAAGAATTAATTTTAGGAATTCAGAAAGAAGAAGAAATCTTAAGATAAGACTTATTTTTCTATCAAGATAGATATCAAGCTTAATTTTCGGGGAATTAAAAGCATAGTTTGAGGTTTCAGAAAATGATATAGTAAATAATATTCCCGCTTTAATTATTATAACATTCTTTTCAAGTTCTTTTAGGTGTAAGCCTAAGTATTTCCTATTTTTCTAACCTTTTAAACCTTTTTTAAGGTTTCAAAAAAATGATATAGTAAATAATATTCCCTTTTTAATTATTAAATAATTATTATTAAATTCCTTTCAAGTTCTTTTAGGTGTAAGCCTAAGAATTTCATATTTTTCTAACCTTTTAAACCTATTTTTCATCTATTAAAAATAGTTTAGATCTTTTAAGGACGATTCTCACCTGGATTTATAGCCGGCTGCAGTTTGAAATTTGTTTCTATGTCACACTGCCCTCCAGTGTGATTCTCTCCTCGGGTGTACAGCTCCTTCTCCTGCTTCTTCTGCTGCTTCAGCTCCTTTTCCTTCCGCTTCTTCTTTAGCTCCTTCTCAATCCTCCTTCTGCTGCTTCTGCTCCTACTTCAACTCCTTTCCACTCCTCCTTTTGCTCCTTCCAACTCCTCTTTTTGCTCCTTCTATCTCTCCTCTGAGCTGACTTCCTTCTTCTTCCTTCCTTCCTTCTCAGCAGAGCTCGTGGCGGCGTCTTGTTGTTCTTTGCCTTCGGTTCACGCGGCGTATGCGCAATATTTTCTTTTCAACGACGTCTTGTCCAATGTTGTAGTCGCTGACCGCCAGCAGCTGTCTCCGTCTTTCTCTTTCTTCTCTTTGCTGCTCTTCACAACGCTTCGTTCTTCGTTCTTCTGTCTTCGTTCTTCGTTCTTCACGTGCTCTTCTCTTCTCTTCCTCTCCTCTCTTTTGGTTTCGATGAAGACTTTGTCTTTGGGTTCTTTGTGTGCGTTTCCTTCCTATTGGTTTTTGATATCGTTTATAGCTGAACGCCTAATGCTTCCTCTTCTTCTTTGCTTCAGCGTCTTCCCCTCCGTCTGCCTCTGTCTCCGCCTCCTCCTCCTCCTTCTTCTCACAGTCTTCCTCGGCTGTCGTTGTAGTTGTTGTTTCAAACCTTGGACTAAAATTAAAAATACGCAGAGAAACGAATTTGTTAATACGAAAAACAAGCCAAAAAACGTAAACATCAGCGGCGGACTGAGAAAAGCTGAGAGATCAGAGGGAGGTTGTGTTGGATTTTCCGAGGAAAAGCCAAAAGGGAAAAAGATACATCATCAGATACACAGAAAAAATATAAGAAGGGAGGAGGGAGGAGCTGCTCCTCCTTATCTGGCCAGATCAAAAAAGAAACCTGCTCGAAATCGAAACCCCTGGCTGAGACCGCACTGAAACTAATATCTAATCTCTGGATGAGAATAATGCCTGCTGCCCTGTGCACTATCTTATCGCCTTAAAGGTGGGCTTGTGGCTCTATGAGAACTTGGTCTGGGGGCAGGGTGACTCACAGCCACCTGAAACCACCAACGAACCATATTGTTCTAGATCCCAAAAGACTCGATAAGCTTCAGGTTTCTTCTTCAAAAGAGTCGAAGGATCTAACTCAGCAGTATCTAAAGTTATCAAAGGATTTATAGATGAAGTTTTAGGTTTTTACAAGTATAAATATAGAAATATTTATACTTTGGAGTACCTAAAAGTCTTTTATTTTAAGGGAACTTTCAAGAAATCCTTTTAAAAGTTAAACAAATCATAATTTCCTTTATGAAACCTTTGGAGTACCTTAAAGACTTTCAATTTTAGTGCCACTTTAAGGGGGGACCCACATGAAATCGCTCAATATATGGAAATTTTTAGTAAATTTTTTTTGTAGGAAATAGTTAACCAATCCCTGTGAAACTTTAGAGATAGATTAAAATAATATTAAAGATGATAAAGGAATAATTAATTAGCCAAAGCTTACAAAATGTCGGAGTTATGGCAGATTTCCGAGGTTCCCCATTAAGGAGACGATTTAGACCGTAATTCAAGTCGGGGATCCAAAAACCAAATTTATTTGTTTGTAGAATTAGTGTATCTTCTATTTGAACATATAAAACCCATAAGAAATGATGGCAAAAAAATGTAGGACAATTTTAAACAGAAAATTTCGGTTTCAGAAAGTTTAAAAGAGTGAAATCTCTTAAAGGAACTTTCAAAAACTCCTTATGGAAGGATTAAACACGGAAGAATCTCCATTATTAAACCTTTGGTTCTTAAAGCAGTTTTACCTTTAGGATATCCCCTATAAGCAATACTTTCAAGCCTCCAGGATTTGATTCCCCCAAGTTCCCTGCAAGCCTGTCTTCCACAACCAAAAACCCATCAAGGTGATTCAGGAATTCAACGAACCGGCAATGCAGCCAGATTCTTGATCTATATATATATATATAGATATAGATATAGAAGTGTATAGCTTTGGGGCTATATGTTATGCTTATGACGAATCAACAACAATTCAGGCAATAAAGAAGAAGACGCAGATCTCTGCTCGGCAAATACAAATAAACAGCAACAGCCGCAGCCGCAGCAGCAGCAGTCGTGGAAAATCATGAAAAAAAAATCATCTTGGGAAAAGCGCGAGTAAAGGGAAAACCAGGGGGAGGAGGAGGAGGCGGCGGAACCGAAATAGACCTGAGGGGGAGCTAAGCGAAAGGTAGAGCCTTACCCGAGAATACTGGCCCGGATTTCGAGAGTTTCAAAAAGTTCTCCAATTTCGATTTTGATTCTTCGCTTGCTCCTCCGTTCTTTTTTGGTTTTGGCCGCACTCAAAGAGCAGCCGTCGCAGTCTAATTGAATACTGAAAGGCGAATTCGGAATTCAGCCGCAGAATACCGACTCGAGCGGTCCGAGCAGCCAACAACCAGCAGCCAGCAGCCGCCGTCGCAGCCTGTTGGCCGCGTCCGTCCCCATCTCTGCGTCTCCCCGTCTCCCCGTCTTCGTCTTCGTCTCCGTCTCCGCCTTCGAAGGTGCACGTTCCTATTGGGGTCGATCTGATCGTTGCGTTGGAAAGCGCCATGAGGGGTTGGCAAATTTCCAACCGAAAGTTCTGCTCTACCGTCGCGCATCTGTATCGGTGCCTTTGCGCCTTAGTATCCAAGTATCCGAGTATCCAAGTATCCGAGAATCCGTATCTGTATCCGAGTGTGTGTCCCAGGCACAGAGAGAGGAAGAGAGAGAGCGAGCCAGCGAGGCAAAGAGCGGAGCTTCGGAAAAACAATTTTTACATGGCACACACACACACACACACACACAGATACTCGGACACACAGTCACAGCCAAGTGAAAAGCAGCAGTCAGGAAAAACAAAAGAAAAACCAGCGAAAGAAAGAAAGGCTTCAAGGTAAAACGAATAATTTGGTCGTTACTCATCTTAGTATTGTGTTGTCTTGTATTGAGAGCTTTGGAGATCAACAGGAGAGCTTTGGAGATCGACAGGAGAGCTTGGAAATTAGCTTAAAAAGTTCTTTGGTAAAAGGACTTAAGAAAGGATGAAGTTAAAGCATGTTATTAGGCGGAGGTTAAATCTGGGTTAAGATTTTAGAATTAAAATTTAAAGGAGGTTCCAAAAAAGAGCTTTGAAATATATCCAAGAAGAAATTGTATCTCTTAGATATGTCAGAGCATCTTTGCCTGTTCCCAAAGCCTCATAAAAACTTGTCTTAAATAAAATGTATTTTTAACATACCAGAGTTTAAAGATATCTCTTAAAAATACAGATTTTTACTAGATTTTGTATCTGTATCCTAAAGTCTAACAAAAATTACGTTTACATGTCTAGTTTTCCTTTATTATTTTATTTAAAGCCAACTTTTATGACCTATTTTCTAAGGAAATCCTTTAAGCTGTAAACCTCTTTGAAGCCTCAATGATCCTTAGGCTTAAAAAAGGTCAAAATTTAGTCTTAGAAAGCTCAAAACTTAAGAATTATAATAGAATCCTTTGAACTTTAAACCTCAGTGATCCTTAGGCTTAAATAAGGTTAAAATTTTGTCTTAGAAAGCTGAAAACTTAAGAATTTCAAAAGAACCCTTTAAACTCTAAACCTCTTTGAAGCCTCAATGATCCTTAGGCTTAAAAAAGGTCAAAATTGTATCTGAGAAAGCTGAAAACTTTAGAATTTTAATAGAACTTTACCCAAAGCTTCAGTTGCGCCTCCAGATCCTGGTTTTAAGGCACTTGTTAGCTCAAAAAAAAAGCGGATACCTCCAAAAACGGATACCGAACTGAACTGAAACCCAAACCAAACCGTTCTGATCTGATCTGATTTGATCTGGTCCAATCGCTCGAGCAGGCAACTGTACTTGGCATCTCGCAACTTGGCAGCTGAAAAGTATTTTCGACTTTAACAAGAAAGGAAGCTAACTTCGGCTCGCCGAAGTTTATATACCCTTGCAGATTGCAATTGAACTATAAAATTAAAATCGAAATTCTGAAATAATAATAAGTGGCCAAATCCCAAATTTGATTGAAATATTTTTAGAAATAGCGAAACTATGAATTTTTTGTTATTACTTTGATTGTTCCTATGGCAGCTATAGGATATAGTGGTCTGATTTTCATGAAATTCAAACCAAGATTCTCAAATAATATTAAGTGGCCAAATCTCAAATTTCATGAAAATATCTTGAGAAACAGCGAAGTTAGGATTTTTTCTATTATTTCCCTGATTGTTCCTATGGCAGCTATAGGATATAGTCGGCCGATTTTCATGAAATTAAAAATAAAATTCTCCAATAATATTAAGTGGCCAAATCTCAAATTTGATGAAAATAAAGCTAAGAAGCTGCGGAGCTATGATTTTTTTTTATCATTTTCCTGATTGTTCCTATGACAGCTATAGGATATAGTCGGCCGATTTTCATGAAATTAAAAATAAAATTCTCCAATAATATTAAGTGGCCAAATCTCAAATTTGATGAAAATAAAGCTAAGAAGCTGCGGAGCTATGATTTTTTTTTATCATTTTCCTGATTGTTCCTATGACAGCTATAGGATATAGTCGTCCGATTTTCATGAAATTAAAAACGAAATTCTAGAATAATAATTAATGGCCAAATATTAAATTTGCTGGAATTGTATTGAAAACTGACAAAGTTATAATTTTTTTTC
>VNJQ01003550.1:2882-15059 GCA_008042515.1 Drosophila truncata | reverse complement strand
CTTTTTACTTTATACTTATTATGTATACAAGAGGCAGCCAAGGCAAAGGGCTCCAAATAACACATGCACCAATACACTTGCAATGGTCACATTCTTTGCCTGTATACATACAGCGAAACAAAGTCACAGCTATTTCTAGAACGTTCGTTAAAGTAATTGTAAGTTGTCTCGAATTCAATTCACGGGGAGCGGTCCAGGGTACAGGGTATTCTACTGTCGGGACACCCGACTGTATGTCCATCTTGTTTAACATATTTTCAACAAATTTGAGATTTGGCCACTTAATATTCTTTCAGAATTTTAGTTTTAATTTCATGAAAATCGGCCGACTATATCCTATAGCTGCCATAGGAACAATCAGGAAAATAATAGAAAATATCCTAACTTCGCTGTTTCTCAACATATTTTAATCAAATTTGAGATTTGGCCACTTAATATTGTTTGAGAATCTTAGTTTTAATTTCATGAAAATTAGACAACTATATCCTATAGCTGCCATAGGAACAATCAGGGTAATAATAAAAAATTCAGAGTTTCGCTATTTTTCAAAATATTTTAATCAAATTTGGGAATTGACCACTTATTATTATTTCAGAATTTCGACTTTAATTTTATAGTTCAATTGCAATCTGCAAGGGTATATAAACTTCGGCGAACCGAAGTTAGCTTCCTTTCTTGTTATTTTTAATTATTTCTAAATTTAAGTCAAACTGAAGAAATTTGCGAAAGTGAAAGCGGAAGCTCGCTTCTTAGGTAATATCTTATTACGAATTTAAGTCTTACAACTTACCATATTCCTTTTCATGTAATATGCCAAAACGAGTCCAGTTTAGATAGCGTATGACATCAATGAAGGCCTGATTGACATATTCCTTTGATGGATATACATTAATAGAAAAGTCATGGGCGCTACGACCTATATTCGGAATATCCAAAGCATCACATATTGAATGTATATGCCCTGCCAAAACGGAATCAGTTGGACTAAAGACAGCTTGGACGCCAACTCGTAACAGATTGCACACTAAAATATTACAACATATTTACTTAAATGTATAAAACACAAAATATATTTTTTAGGAAATATATAGATACCTTTTCGAACAGTCTCAAACGAGTCATGGTGGCTTACATATTCTACGTCGTAGTCAACTATTGTTTCTGGTAATATACTCTTGTCGTCATTTAATCTATGAATCGCGTAACGAAACGCCAACTCAGAATTATATTTGACGGGTTGCTTGGGGAATATAGCTCCTTAAAAATATATTTTAAGAATAATCCTTATAATGGTAAATCAGATGCATAAATATTACCAACTCTGACAACGGGTGGAAGGCTCGAAGCACAGGAAATTAACCAAAGTAGTAGCAAACTTTTTACCATTAAAATCATTATGAGAACAGCGAATGTTTGCAATGATTTCTTTATTTTCTTTTATTTTGTCGAAGAAGCCAAATAAATGCACATGAAAAGAAAAAACCCCAAGAGCAAGTAAAGTAGAAAATTCGATAAATCAAAATGAAAAAAAAATAATTAATTTGGGTTTAAAAATTATTTTACCATGAACAAAATAAATTAAAGATATAAATAAAATATTCTAAAACCGGATTTAAGTTTGTCTTTTCTTAATGTAAGTACGAGTATAATCGATAACCCTGGATGAGAAAGTATTTCTAGCAAACAGCAACTAAGTTCACGTGACCAACGAGCGCAAACTTTATCGTGAGCGGCCGTTTTAACAGTCGGTATACAGATGCGAACTTCATTTATTTCAAATTATGGATCCCTGCCATTAAAAATAATGGGCAGTAATTTCATATTTAGTTTAAACGAGTAAAAGCATTTATAATTAAACAATACATTACATAATTAAATTAAGACAGAGGCAAATACAATATTTTTGGATTGAGGAATTAAATTAATTTGCAAGGAAGAGGGGAGGACCTGTGACGATTCGTCAATACTCGGATGGCTCAGGGATGGCCAGTGATCGTCTCAGAAATTTATATTTCTTCAGGTGGAGTTGCTGTAAGAGATTCCGACCCGTTCCCAGAGGATAAGACACCAAAAATTACACAGTAATCGATAATCGAGACTTTATTTATGTCAAGCAGATGTTACAGTAATTGACCGCGCTCCTGTGCCCTCGGGTGGCGGTATCTTCCTTCGGCTTCGTTGGGATCCGTCGTTGACCTGGCTGTAGAGAAGCTCCGTTGGGTCGTCCTGTCGATCTGTGAAAGCGCAGAGGTAGAGGCCGTTGAGGTCTACTTATTTGCGGATGGGAGGTGGGAGGCCTTTAAGGTCTGCCAGCATTACGGGGTTCAGAGGCCCCTAAGGTCTACTAATGGGGAGACGGATTTGGAGGCCTTTAAGGTCTACAACTTAATGAGAATGGGTCAGAGGCCTTTAAAGTCTACGATCAGTGAGAATGGTTTAGAGGCCTTTTAGGTCTACAAGTTGGTGAGAACGGTTTAAAGGCCTTTAAGGTCTACAATTTTATCAGAATGGTTTAGAGGCCTTTTAGGCCTACAAGTTGGTGAGAACGGTTTAGAGGCCTTTAAGGTCTACAATTTGATAAGAATGGTTTAGAGGCCTTTAAGGTCTACAATTTGATAAGAATGATTTAGAGGCCTTTTAGGTCTACAAGTTGGTAAGAACGG
Source organism: Drosophila truncata (assembly GCA_008042515.1). NCBI lineage: Eukaryota > Metazoa > Arthropoda > Insecta > Diptera > Drosophilidae > Drosophila > Drosophila truncata. The sequence continues at coordinate 12,396 of VNJQ01003550.1, read as the reverse complement.
TTTAGACGCCTTTAAGATCTACAGTTGTCGAGAAGAGTTTAGAGGCCTTTAAGGTCTACAATTATTGAGAATAGTTCAGAGGCCTTTAAGGTCTACAAGCTAGGGAGAACAGTTTAGAGGCCTTTAAGGTCTACAAGTATCGAGAGAAGTTTAGAGGCCTTTAAGGTCTACAAATATCGAGAATAGTTCTGAGGCCTTTAAGGTCTACAAATATCGAGAACAGTTTAGAGGCCTTTAAGGTATACAAATATCGAGAACAGTTTAGAGGCCTTTAAGGTCTACAAATATCGAGAATAGTTTAGAGGCCTTTAAGGTCTGCAAATATCGAGAATAGTTTAGAGGCCCTTAAGGTCTACAAGTATCGAGAACGGTTTAGAGGCCTTTAAGGTCTACAAATATCGAGAACGGTTTAGAGGCCTTTAAGGTCTACAAATATCAAGAACAGTTTAGAGTGAAGGTCTACCAATTAGTCTCAGACGGGGCTCCGTCTAGTAATATGCTTGCGGATTTACCTTGCTTGTTGCTTACCGGGTTCCTGTCTGGTCCTGGCTGGTCCTCTGCTGTGAGGTCCGCTTCGCTCGGCGAATACTAAGTGCCGGTTCAAGGGCTGATCCCGTGTCAGTACGACCAGCTACTCTTTCGCCTGGGCGCGCGCGCGCTGGTATTTTAAATTCAAATGTTATTCCATTGCTCCTTCATGGTTATTCTGTTTTCTTGTTTCTTATTCCTATTTATTCGCTATGGTTAATGATGGGCTTAAGGCTATGGCTATATATGTGTTATGTCGTTATTTATTTATACACATATATAAGTTATCACAATAAGCTTACTAAGTAACTGCTGCAACTTTGTTCCTTAACATACTCGCTGCAAACATTCGCCGTATTATGTTCGCCGCAGCTTTCTACGATCTTAACTATGCTTTAAGTCGAGCTTAATTAAGGGAAAGCTTAGCTTAGTTAATAAGAAGATTCTGTACAAAAAGCCAGTTGACACATGGAGATAAAGGTCGCTGGTCATCACCGCGCACAAACACAAATCCTGTCTTTCATTTTCATTTTGGCCACGCTAGACAGCTGCCACAAGAAGGAAGATATCAGCCCAACCCGTTAACTAGATCACTTATATATTTTGCGCCTCGGGCGTCTAATTCCCCCCTCCTTTAGACACGTTCGTGCCGTTCAATTCTGACGACGTTTGCCCTAGAGAAGGTCACTCGGTATATTTTTTCGCCGTCCCGGATCAGACCGTGTCTCGTTCGAGGTAGTGGCCCCACAAAGTCCACGTACATGATTTCCCATGCTACATCTGCCACTTTGGTCAGCATTTTTCCTGAGGCGTTCTGCTGTGATACCTTATATCGTTGGCAACATTCGCATCGTTTTACGAATTTTCTAACGTTTCTTGTTAACCGTGGCCGGAAGTATCTCGTTCTTATTTTCTTTAGTGTTTTTGACACTCCTAGGTGGCCCACTTCCGCTGTGCTATGGTTTTCGGCCAGTACTCGCTGGATTTCCTCCTCCTTAATACACAGTTTCCACGGTTGCCGGTCCGCCCGGTTTCCGCTAATTTTATAGAGCCGTCCATTCTCTATCTGGAACTCCCCGTCGTTTGTTTCTGCTTCCGCTTCTCTGTATTTCTGATCAAGCCAATCTTTCGTGTCCAGTGCCTTTAGTTCCACCCGTGGGATTCGTGATAACGCTTCCGCTACTGCATTCAGTTTTTCCCTTTCGGTACTGTACTTCGAATTGAAATGGTAGCAGTCCCAGCGCCCATCTGGCTACCCTTCCATGTGATCTGTTACTACTATAAACTGGTATCCTTCTAGGTACATCTTATACTTGTTGATGCCCCAGTATATCGCCAAGCATTCCTTTTCGGTTGCACTGCAATTTTTTTCAACCTTGCTTAGTTTCCTGCTCGCATACGATATTACGTGTTCCCCGTCCGTCCCTTCCCGTGTCAACACTGCACCGATTCCTAGGTCGCTAGCATCCGTTTGTAACTTAAACTGCCGTGTGAAGTCTGGGCATGCTAGTACTGGAGCACGTAAATGATTCCTGATTCCCGATTCCTTTGTCCATTTGAACTTTTGACCTTTCCTTATCAGGTTCTGGAGCGCCCCGGCTTTTTCCGTGAAGTTGGGTATGAATCGCCGGTACCAAGATGCCATCCCCAGCAAACTGTGTACTTATTTTATTGTATTGGGTGCTGGGAGTTCCTGTATTGCCCATACCTTCTCCGGACCCGTTCTGATCCCGCGGTCGCTTACCTAGTGCCCCAGATATTTTAACTCTTTCTGAAAGAAGTGGTATTTGTCCGGGTTGATCCTCAGGTTTGCCCGTTGTAGCCTCTCAAATACTTCGCGTAGTTTCTCCAAATGTTCCCAAACGGTTCCATTTCCGGCCCAATGATCGTGTCGAGAGCTCTATGGAACGTTGCCGGGGCTGTCGTTAATCCAAATGGCATAACTTTCCACTGGAACAGGCCTCTTCCTGGTACTGTAAAAGCTGTGTATTGCTGACTTTCTTTCTCGATTGGAATCCGCCAGTACCCAGATTTCAGATCGATCGTGCTAATGAATTTCGCTTCCCTTAGTTGGTCCAAGATGAAGCTCATTCTCGGCACTGGATACGCGTCCTTTTCTGTCTTGTCGTTCAACAACCGATAGTCTATACACATCCTCCACTCGTTGTTCTTCTTCTTTACAAGCACTACTTAGCTGTATGGACTACGTGACGGCTCTATTAACCCCAACGCTAGCAATTCATCTACATGTTTGTTAATGATTCCCTGTTATTTCGGGATTCGCGGATAATACCTCTGTTTTATTGGTTTATCATCCTTAAGGTAGATCTTATATGTGGTAATATTACTGACCCCTTGTATTTTTCGAATACTTGCCTGTGCGTATCCAGGAATGTCCGAATCTCTTCCTCCGATGGCTTTTCCTCCTCCTCTCTAGCTAGCCTCTTTCCTTGATTCATCTCGGTTTCCTCGTCCTCCGCTGTTGTTATCTCCAACTCCAGATCGCCACATCTTAACATGCTATGGACTCCTGCCAGGAAATCCTTCCCTAACAGTATCCCACCTGCAACCTGTGTCAGAATCATGAAGGTCATCTCAAAAACCCTTTTTCCCGCCGTTTTCTGCTTTGATCCGTTTGCTAGCGTTATCTCCGTGCGTGTTCCGTTCCATCTTCCCACTTCTCTGAGGTCTCTGTACCTGCTCTACCACTCCTTTCGCTGATCTTTCTCCAATCCTTATTACGGCCGTTATTTAGAATCCATCGCAGTACAATTGTTTCCCCGCCGCTTCCCTTTGTCTCGCTGCCTGAGCTGCAAGCTTTACTTGCTCAGGCTTCCGGCGTTTCTCTGCCCCGCTCTGCAACATTCCGTTGTTTTAATCCCGTTCCGTCCGCATACCCAGCAAAATAGCCTTGGTGGGCTTGTGCAGGATCTAGCCGCATGTCCTGTTCCGCCACACCTCATGCATATGTCCGGTCGTAATTGCGGTTGAACTGTTTGGGCGACCCGCCGCTCGGAGGACTCTATCTCCTCTATTTCTTCCGCCAGTTTAAGGAACTGTGTCAGATTCTCGAACCCTGCCCTGCACGTATACAATTTTATTTTGCTTCTGCAGTTTCGATACATTCGGTCGAGTTGTTCCTCTTCCGATAGCTTAGTCCCTCACTGGCTCGTTCTCGCGCTGCCGCAGCTGGGCAATTTGTGTTTCCATTTGTTCATCGTATCTTGGTGGTAGAAAATATTCTACGAGTTCCGTGGTTAATTGTGCCCACGTCTCGATCTTGGTTGGCGTTGTATTCCACCAATCAATTGCCACCCCTTCCAAAATGAAGGGCATTGTTTGGACCAGATGGTCTTTTTTAATCCCGTACCCTGACGCCCATTGCTCCATTTTGTCTAAGAATTCCAACGGGTTACTTGATCCTTGGTATCGAATGCCCCAATTTCTGACCCGATCGACGATCCCTGTCTCGACCTTCCTCTCCATCTTTATATCCTCATCTTTCCCCAATTCCACTCTATTCTCTTCGTGTCGCGTTATTAATATCTTCGGTGTGGGATTTTTTGCTGGGCTTTTGTCCTTTTTGTGTTTACACGACAGCTCGAAGAGTCTTCCTTTCGTCTCTTCGTTATGATCTGTCCTTTTTGGAAACGCTGATAACAATCGCCTCAGATCCCCGTTCTTTCCCGCCGTTTCCAGCCCGAACTCTGCTGCGTATACCGTCAGTTCGTCCTTTGTCGCTAGGTATATCCAGATCGACATTCCTCTCTCGGCGTCGGGTTTCTCTTGCAACTCCTTGACCTGTTCTCGGGCGCCACTGTGACGATTCGTCAATGCTCGTATGGCTCAGAGATGGCCAGTGATCGTCTCAGAAATTTATATTTCTTCAGGTGGAGTTGCTGTAAGAGATTCCGACCCGTTCCCAAAGGATAAGACACCAAAATTTACACAGTAATCGATAATCGAGACTTTATTTATGTCAAGCAGATGTTACAGTAATTGACCGCGTTCCTGTGCCCTCGGATGGCGGTATCTTCCTTCGGCTTCGTTGGGATCCGTCGTTGACCTGGCTGTAGGGAGAAGCTCCGTTGGTTCGTCCTGTCGATCTGTGAAAGCGCAGAGGTAGAGGCCACAATTTGATAAGAATGGTTTAGAGGCCTTTTAGGTCTACGAGTTGGTAAGAACGATTTAGAGGCCTTTAAGGTCTACAATTGTCGAGACGAGTTTGATGCCTTTAAGGTCTACAATTATTGAGAATTATTCTGAGGCCTTTAAGGTCTAGAAGGTAGTGAGAACAGTTTATAGGCCTTTAAGGTCTACAAGTATTGAGAGAAGTTTAGAGGCCCTTAAGGTCTACAAATATCGAGAATAGTTCAGAGGCCTTTAAAGTCTACAAATACCGAGAATCGTTTAGAGGCCCCTAAGGTCTACAATTATCGATAACAGTTTAGAGGCCTTTAATGTCTACAAATATCGAGAACAGTTTCGCTTTATATAGCGATCGTGCGGGTTTCAGTGTGGCTGCCTCCTTTTCCCGACTCTGGCATTATCAGTGTGCCCGCTCGCCCGTGTTAGTATGGCCAGCTACTCTTTCGCCAGGGCGCGCGCGCGCTTTTATTTTAAATTCAAATGTTATTCCATTGTTCCTTCATGTGTATTCTGTTTTCTTGTTTATTATTCCTATTTATTCGTTATGGTTAATGATGGGCTTAAGGTTATGGCTATATATGTGTTATGTCGTTATTTATTTATATATATATATATGTATATTGTGCACCTCGGGCGTCACAGACCTGAGAATTAATAATAATAATAATAAAAATAAATAAATAAATATGCCTGGGCTGGCTCTTTTCTGAACCGGACACCGATCCATCCTTGCCAATTAGAACCCATATTCAAGTATGCAGCATTCTTATACAGCATTTCCAGATTCTTGTCATATTATCACATCTGAAAGCTGTCCAATTCCTTAGGGATAATCGAATAAGTTAAACACAATTTGACAGGTAAATTTTGTAAAATGTATGTGTATGTGTGTGTGTTATTTTTTAAATTTTAAATTTTAAATATTAATAATTTTTGATACCCTTTGATACCCTAAAAAAGGATGAATAAGATTTAAAATTTAAAATTAAAAAAATTTTGGCTCATTTCCCTTCGTTCTCTTCTTCAATAATATTGGTTATTGCTTCAAGAACTCAAAGTTTTTATAGTTTTTATTGCTTATTGCTTTTACTCTAAAAACTTAGAGTTCTTGAAACCATAAACAATATCATTGATGAAGAGAATAAAGGGAAATGGGCCCAAGGCACTCCCTTGAGGAAGACCCGAAGTCGCTATATACGGATTCGCAAATAGTGCGGATGATCTAAAAATATTAAAATTTGTGAGATCAGTTGCGGACTGCGCCATGCTCGAGAATGACATGTACAGGGTCGGTGATTGGTGTGCTCGTAATAAGCTGCCTTTATACATCGAAAAATGTTTTTCAGTCACATATAGCAAACGTCTCAATAACTCCATGTTTTCCTACTCAAATCATTCAAGTATGCTGCCCAATATAACTGAGGATTGGATTTGGGGAGTTCAGTTTGATGCAAAATTCCTATTTATCAAGCAAATAAATTATTTAATTCCCAAGGCGTATGTCATGTATGGATTTATATGGAGTAATGTTGCTTAACTCACGGACCCTTACGCCAAACTTAGCTTTTCTTTTTTGCTTTCGTTAGGTTTAAGATGGAGTATGCCTCTTTTATTTGGAACCCGGCAGCTTCCACACAATCGGGCCGCATTGAACGCATACAAAAAAATTCTTTCCTACGCCCTCTTTTCTCTTAATTTCCACGATCCTTTTCCTTCCTATCCTGCTAAATGTCGTCTAGTGCATCTGTCGTCACTTCATGATAGGAGATATGCAGCCGCCATTTTGTTTGTTATACCCTTGCATATTAAAATTTTAGTCAGAAGTTTGCAAAGCAGTGAAGAAGACATCTCCGAACCTATAAAGTATATATATTCTTGATCAGCATCAACAGCCGAGTCGATCTAGCCATGTCCGTCTGTCCGTCTGTCCTTCTGTCCGTCTGTCCGTTTCTACACCAACGAGTCCCTCAGATTTAAAGCTATCTGAATGAAACTTTGCAGTTAGTCTTCTATATACTCTTACTCGTACATACGTCGGAACGGGCCGGATCGGACGATTATATCATATAGCTGCTATAGGAATGATCGGTAAAATTTTCGAAAAAAAATTTAACTTTGTCAGTTTTCAACACAATTTCAACAATTTTGATATTTGCCCATTAATTATTATTCCAGAATTTCGATTTAAATTTCATGAAAATCGGACGAATATGTACTATACCTGCTATAGGAACAACCAGGAAAATAATAAATAAATCATAACTTCGCTGTTTCTCAACATATTTTCATTACATACATAATATATACTATATCCTATACCTGTCGTAGGAACAATCAGAGAAATAATAGAAAAAATCACAACTCGGCTATTTCTAAACATATTTTCATCAAATTTGAGATTCGGCCAATAATTATTATTTTTGAATTTCGTTTTTAATTTTATAGAGCAATTGCAATCTGCAAGGGTATATAAGCTTCAGCGAGCCGAAGTACACTGATAGAAAAAAATGGGAATTTTGGTCATAAAATCGTGACCATTTCGGTCACGAAATCATCCCAAGAATTTTTCGTTCTTCCATTGAGATTTTCGTTCTTCCTTTAAGAATTTTTGCATTCTCAATTCAAGATTTTTTAAATCTTATTTTAAGAACAAAAAAATCTATAAAAGATACCAAAAAAAAAAAAGTCAATCCTAATACTAAACCGTATGATTAATGTCAAACTACACCTTAACTAAACATACATATGTGTGACTTAAGAGTCCGGGTTCTGAAAGAATTAAATCTGTAAATATAGAGTTATAAACTGTTATTAAATCTTAAACTAGTGTAGAGAAATCCCAAATAAAACTTTACTTACACATTTTTGCGCGCCGGGATAGGACTCGAGCCCGGGTCCCAAGAAAACAAAGACATTCCACTTACCCACTGGGCTACTGAGGCAAATTTAACTATAGTGCCGAGAACGCTTATACATACGAATTCAAGGAGAGAGCAGAAAATATATGAATCTCTCCTCTCTGAGCTAAAAATAGATCTTTCAACAAAGAGTTAGACCACATTATGATTTCCATTTTTGTATAAGAAAGAATGAGACAACAGTAGTATGCACTCTCCTCTGGAAAATTAAGAATGCCAAAAATCTCAATTTAAGAACTTTTTTTCTTGATATGAATCCTTTTTGGTTTTGTTTTACGATTATTTGGTATTTTTTTGAGAATATGTGGTCTCATTTTAAATTTTTTTTTTAAGAATGTGAAAAATCTTAAATCTAGTTTTTTTGGTCTTGAATTAAGCCTAAAAAATCTTACTTTAAGAATTTGTTTACTTATATTAAGAATTAATTTTGAGAATGCACAAATTCTCAAAAGTAAACTTTTTTTTTCTATCAGTGTAAGCATTCCTTCTTGTTTTTTAACTGATTTCAGGCAAAATTGACTGTCCTGTGCTTTTGAGCCATGTGCATTTTTGTGTCCCAGGGAGGAACCTAAGTACCCGTGAGACCTTCGCTGTACCTATGTATGTACATGTAGGACCAACTACGCTTTAAATGAGCCAGTGGTTAGGGCTTTAATCCAAACTAATAAGTTACAAACTAACATGCGTTTTGGGCCTACCTCTCCAAGGGATTTTGTCAAGAAGGGATTGTTTTTATATTTATCCTCTTTAGGTAGTAATTAAGCTTTACTTATATGTGTTTCGTGCTTTAAGTTTTACAGATTTACAATTTCCTCGTAAGACTGTACAGTTTCATTTCCTCACGATAAAATTAGTGTGGTATTCAGTTAAAACTTTAATTTTATTTTTTTCCCGCAGCGAAACAGGTTTACTCTTGATACTAAGCTTAAATCAATTGACAGAACAGAAGTTGCGTAACTTAATAACGTTTCAAGGTGTCGATTTTTGTCTAAGAAAATATAAAAATAATACGACTTAAATAGATTATAATCGAAAATTTTAAATTATTTTATATTTACTTATTCAATATTTAATGTATTTTATTGTTCTTTATATTTAAGCATCAAAATTTGAATTTAAATTAAACCTTTTAAATGTTTTTTTCACCTCTTGTATGGAATGGAAATGTGACATAATAATAATGAATTTTATTATATAACTAAGTCTGCCATCGAAATGCATAATCCCAAATTTCAGGATTCATAAAAAGCGCACAAATTAAAATTAAATATAATCAATCAAAAATGTTAAGATTTGTAAACTCCATTCAGTTCTTGCCGGCTACAAAAGGGCCTTATGTAAGTAATGCCACTAACCATACAACATATAAACTACTCATTTCATACAACGAATATGGACACAAAAATTTTGTAGCGACAGGCCCCAAGAGCTGTTAGCGGCAGGCCGGGATCGGCTGACTTTATCCTATAGCTGCCATATAACTGATTGATCGGAAATGGTATAACTTCGGTGTTTTTAGAGTTAGAGAATTCAGATTTTGTACGAATGCTATTGTTGGCAACATAATACGACATACCAAATTTCATAAGGATCGGCCGACTATATCTTATAGCTGCCATATAACTGATTGATCGGAAATGCTATAACTTCGGCGATTTTAAAGTTATAGAGCTCAAATTTAGTAAGAATGCTATTTTTGGTAAAATACTACGACAAACCAAATTTTATCAGGATCGGCCGACTATAAGATATAGCAATAGATATAATAATAAAACTGAAAAATCGAAAATTGCCCATCTTTTGTGTTTTTGAAGATAGAAAAGAAAAACTTTGTACATATTATATATTTGGTCAGTTGATCCGACCTACCAAATTTCATAACGATCGGCCGACTATATCTTATAGCTGCCATATAACTG
>VNJQ01003549.1:0-86716 GCA_008042515.1 Drosophila truncata | reverse complement strand
CTTTCAACCAGAACCGCCTACCGACCAACTACCTATTGTTGCTATTTTGACAGGGACTCCTCCGCCAGACTCTGGAGAAAACCGCTCTTGAAATCCCAGGTAGATCTTCTTCGAGCACAGGCAAAATTTCTAATTGGAAAACCCAGGAGGGGCGTTGCCGATCTTTAGGCTATCCGCGAACCTTTCTCCCGAAAGCAATATTGCAGCATAATGCTTGATCCGGGATCGCACTTGGCCTGAGCTGCGGTCGCGTGGCAAAGTTTCTTTCAACCAGAACCGCCTACCGACCAACTACCTATTGTTGCTATTTTGACAGGGACTCCTCCGCCAGACTCTGGAGAAAACCGCTCTTGAAATCCCAGGTAGATCTTCTTCGAGCACAGGCAAAATTTCTAATTGGAAAACCCAGGAGGGGCGTTGCCGATCTTTAGGCTATCCGCGAACCTTTCTCCCGAAAGCAATATTGCAGCATAATGCTTGATCCGGGATCGCACTTGGCCTGAGCTGCGGTCGCGTGGCAAAGTTTCTTTCAACCAGAACCGCCTACCGACCAACTACCTATTGTTGCTATTTTGACAGGGACTCCTCCGCCAGACTCTGGAGAAAACCGCTCTTGAAATCCCAGGTAGATCTTCTTCGAGCACAGGCAAAATTTCTAATTGGAAAACCCAGGAGGGGCGTTGCCGATCTTTAGGCTATCCGCGAACCTTTCTCCCGAAAGCAATATTGCAGCATAATGCTTGATCCGGGATCGCACTTGGCCTGAGCTGCGGTCGCGTGGCAAAGTTTCTTTCAACCAGAACCGCCTACCGACCAACTACCTATTGTTGCTATTTTGACAGGGACTCCTCCGCCAGACTCTGGAGAAAACCGCTCTTGAAATCCCAGGTAGATCTTCTTCGAGCACAGGCAAAATTTCTAATTGGAAAACCCAGGAGGGGCGTTGCCGATCTTTAGGCTATCCGCGAACCTTTCTCCCGAAAGCAATATTGCAGCATAATGCTTGATCCGGGATCGCACTTGGCCTGAGCTGCGGTCGCGTGGCAAAGTTTCTTTCAACCAGAACCGCCTACCGACCAACTACCTATTGTTGCTATTTTGACAGGGACTCCTCCGCCAGACTCTGGAGAAAACCGCTCTTGAAATCCCAGGTAGATCTTCTTCGAGCACAGGCAAAATTTCTAATTGGAAAACCCAGGAGGGGCGTTGCCGATCTTTAGGCTATCCGCGAACCTTTCTCCCGAAAGCAATATTGCAGCATAATGCTTGATCCGGGATCGCACTTGGCCTGAGCTGCGGTCGCGTGGCAAAGTTTCTTTCAACCAGAACCGCCTACCGACCAACTACCTATTGTTGCTATTTTGACAGGGACTCCTCCGCCAGACTCTGGAGAAAACCGCTCTTGAAATCCCAGGTAGATCTTCTTCGAGCACAGGCAAAATTTCTAATTGGAAAACCCAGGAGGGGCGTTGCCGATCTTTAGGCTATCCGCGAACCTTTCTCCCGAAAGCAATATTGCAGCATAATGCTTGATCCGGGATCGCACTTGGCCTGAGCTGCGGTCGCGTGGCAAAGTCCCTGCCAATCCATCAGCTATCATCATCGCCGCCGCGTCCAGATCAAACGTCAGAGTCCTTTGTCGGCCTCAAGACTTTGTTCTCTTTGGACTTGACAATTTGGGTGAAGATCATCTTGAATCTGGGCCATCCAGCAGCAGTGGCATCATTTGTACTCTTTAGCCATGCCCGGCGCTTCTTTTTGTGGACCAGTGTTTTCCAATTGTTTGGCCGCGTTTTCCTTAGAAACTCAGCGAACTCCTCGAATTGATTTTCCTCCTTAATGCTGTGAGTCTGTGGAGTCAATTAGCCTTTCGATGCGGCCACTTGAAAGTGGGTTTGAGAGTAGCCAGTTCCTGGGTATCATGAAAAAAAAGGATCAGTAGAGCGGAATAGAGTTTAAATGAATACATTTGCAGGGGATTTGCAAGAATTTGTTTTTATTTATTAATAAAATAAAGCAATATATATTTTATTACTAAAGAAGGCAGATATAAAATGATATGATATGATATGATATAAGGCTTAGTCGCTCTGGCTTAATTCATTGTAATTAGAAATTGTATTAGTTATTACAATACAAATAATTATGATAAAAATAATAATAAATAGTATATAAATACTTTCTCTTTTTATTATTATTTTATCGCCAACTAAAGCCCTTTCACAAACTGTTTAAAATCATTTAGCAAACTTTAAAGTTAAGATTTGTTTAGATTCGAAAGAAAAGATTAATTAAATAATACGTAACAGAAAAATTAGTTAAATACCTTCTTGAATTTTTTAAAAATGTACTATTTTTGAATTTTAAAGATATTAAATTATTTTTATATTATTATTTGATTTTTTTGCAATACCATTTTACAATATTATAATGAATTCTATAAGATTAGTTTATTTTTGCCATTTTAATATGTGGAAACAATCAAGATCAATGTATGATCAAGAATATATATTTATAAATTAATATACTACCCTGCAAGGGTATAATAAAAATATAAATATGAAAACTAAGCCATGAGTATAAAATGAATATTGTATTGTTAAGTAAACCCTTTATCATGCTTGGCATTAACTTAAATTTTGAGAGAAAGCCACTTACATGTTTATATTTGACCCATAAAGCGATAAACTAAAATCGAAAGTTGAAAACCACACACCGTAATTCTTGCCTTTGTTCTCAGCTCCAAAAGAGCCCCAAGAGACCCGAACCCGTACTTACACTAGACCACAGACATGCAACCGAGATGATCCTCGAGTAGAAGGCAGAGGGAAATGGCAATGATTCCCACAAGGAAGGCATCATTGTTTGTTCTTGCATATTCTGACCTTGGTAGCAATTGTTTGGCTATAAAAAGTGTAATTTCAGTGCGAATAACCAAAATGTAACAAAAGAGAGGTATCATTACGGATGGTGGCCCAGTGACAGGTCACACAAAGGGATACCTGACCAAAGGAGAGAGCGTCGGAGAGTCAGAGAGGCAATTAAACGTTTTGACCGCAAGCCAATTTAGGGCACGTTCTGGGGATTTGATCCTCGAAACAGAGAGGCAGGCTACCTGGGGGGATCTGCAGCGAATCAGGTAACAGGTAGCAGGTAAGTTGCCTCAACCAATCACACACTAGCTCCGGGACCTATATAAACCAGCATCCTCTGCTAGCCAACTCCAGTTGTCCTTTGAGTCTTCGAACGTTAACATGCTGACAAATAACAACAACAACGAGCTAATGGAGCAGTTTTTTTACCCCGACGAGTCACCGCTGCAGGTCCTACCCGAGTTTCTGGGAAACGACGCCTTCCAGCAACTGGAGCAGTTCATGTACCAGCAGCAGGAGTTCAGCGCCAGCAGCGGCGACAGCCTCTCCGAGGGCACCGCCAACAGTTGCTCCATGGAGCAGTACTACGACGACACCCCGGCTGTTCTGGAGCTGGAGCACATGCTGAGTGTCCAGGAGCAGCAACAGCATCAGCAGCAGCAGCACTACCATCATCCCCATCATCATCTGGGAAAGAGTCAGGGCAGGAGCACAAAGTACTGGACCAAGCAGGAGCGAAGCAAGCCCTACGACAAGCTCTCCACGCCCATCTCCTCGTCATCAGGATCCGGCTCTTCCTCCGCCAGCAGCAGCAGCAGCTCCCTGTCACCCTCGTGCGGCGGTGAGGTACTCAAGAAGCGTCGACTGGCGGCCAATGCCCGCGAACGGAGACGAATGAACAGTCTGAACGATGCCTTTGACAAGCTGAGGGATGTAGTCCCATCTCTGGGCCATGACCGACGGCTATCCAAATACGAGACTCTGCAAATGGCGCAGGCGTACATCGGTGATTTGGTGACGCTGTTGTCCAGGGATTACTGAGAGAAGGGTTCCTAAGAAAGAGAGGAAGTCCCTTCCTGCAGGCTGTGTTGCAGCAACAAATTGGAAACGAAAACCTAGTGGAAAACTTATAAAGGCTGTTAGTTTTAAGATTATTATCATAGTTGTAACTAAATTTAAATTAATAAAAATAAAATATACAAAAATGAGCTGAGAATATTATATTTAATTTTAGGATTTGGTTGGGAAAGGTCTTCTGTCTTTAAAACTTGAATTTTTAGCAACAAAATGCTGCCACGAAAATAAATTTTAAAAAATATCAATATAAATATCGATACTGTAAGAGTCATAGATTTTACAAGATAATAATTCGCTTCTTATTATTATTTTATCACCAGTTAAAGCCCTTTAAAAAACTGCTTAAAATTTAGCAAACTTTCAAACTCAAAATTGTTTAGATCCAAAAGAAAAGATGTTTAAATAATATTTAATTGAAAAATTAGTTTTGTGTTTTTTATTTAACTTTAAAATATTACAATTTCCACTACAGTTTTATATATATTTATATACCTTCTTAATTTGCTCTATAAATCAATTCGGAGATCTGCTTAACATTTGTTTGCATTCGCCACACTTTCAACTTTACCATAAAAAAGGGTATCCTTGTTAGATCCTTGAGAGATGGACTAAGTAGGGAGTGTGCCACACCCACCAAAACATCAGTTAGCTGAGCAGGATTGATGAGTTCCGACTTCCGACACGCCGCACACACACACAACACGTCGAAAGAAATCCGAAGAAAAAAAAAAACAGAAGTGATTAAGGGCCGCAAACGTCAACAGGATAAACAGAGTCGCCGCTTTAGATCCTTCGGAAATTGATTTAAACATAGTCATTTGTAAGTGCTCTGGGAATTGTGGGAGGATCTTGGGAACCCAACAAGAATCCGGAAGATCCTAGTAAATAAATTCGAAGTCAACAATAAAGGCATAATTTTAGATTCGTAATTATTTATAACTAGGATTCCGTAATGCTAGAAGTCTAATATGATTCTTACATGAAATACTTCTTTATTTGTAAGGTAGGTGAATTTTAAAGCAAAGAACAAAAGGATAACGTACGAAATTCAAGTGAAGTTTATAGATATTTAAACAGGTTGAATTGCCGATTTACTGAATTTTGTAAAGTTGATTTAAAATGAATTAATAATAATTAATAATTATTAAAATAGAGTGTTGACTAGATATTATTCAAGTAGTGTTTAAATATAGTGTGAGTGTTTAAAAATTACTTTGTGGAAGATAGTTAAAGACTTCAATAAAGATAGAATGAGGAATTCCTTACCGTCGCCAAGCTTTAAATAAATAAATAAATAAAATAATAATTGAAAACTAATTGGTTTTTCTTCAAGTCAAAGTGAAACAATGGAAAAATGAATCTTAAGATCGAAAAGGCAATTCTTGATATAGAAAACTCTCATCATGGCAAAATCCTTTAACTGTGCAGTCCTATAAATGTGCCTGAGAGTTACCAATAAACATAAAATCAAACGAAAAAAGTAAAAAAAAAAAATCAAACTTTATTGCAAGTTCTTGTCGGCTTAAAATATGAGACAATAATGAATAAAGTAATTATAAATTTACTATTAGCTCTGTAACCCGTTACTTTTCGATTTCGATCATCGAAATCATCGATACTTATCCACGGGACTACCATATCAGCGTGTCTCAGTGTGACCAGCTTTGTTGGCAAATCCTGCATCCCAAAATTAGATTCGGTATTTCTTAGTGCTTTCCGAGCAACAATTGTTTATATCTGAAACGTAATAATTATTTGAAATACGGATTAATTGAAAGCTAATCCCAGGGCAGCCATGAACGAATCGGTGCGCTACGACCGCTGTCACCAGGTGCAGCTGGGCGTCCACAGCGAGGTGCAGCCCTGCGCCGTCGCCGAGGAGGATCAAAGTCTGCCCCCTCAGGGTTCGGGTACCGTAAGTGTCGTCGATCATTTTTCTTTATTGCCAAGCCTGAGTCACTTATTGTTATTGTTTTTTCGCATTTAACTATTACGTGTTGCCAGATCCTCTTTACCCACGACGGTGTGCTGCTAAAGAAGGCCAGCGCGGAGCACATCTCGGACCTAAACACCAGCGGCTCCCTGTCGCTGGTAGAATACTCCTCGGCGGAGCTGCCGCGTCGGCGGCTGCTGCTGGAGTGGCAGCCAAACGACAGCATCATGATAGCAGACGATAGCCAGGATCAGGGCGACTGGGCGCTGGTGGATAGGATATCGGGCAGGACACGCACCACATCCGAGTGCCGCGCCTTTAACACAAAGCCCAGTGCCGGCGTCGGCAGCGGCGGTGTGGGCCGCGCTCGCATAATGCGCGCCCAGCTGGACGATCTGCAGTCCGTGGAGGTACGTCATCGCGGCCAAACCATACGGTTTATGCGCAAAGGCAGCGGCGGCGGCCTGCACAGCGAGTACTTCTTTCAGCACGGCAATGCCGATCTCTTTGTGCGCTCCATGCGCGACCAACATCTCATCGAGAGCAACGGCAACGAGGAGTACACCATCCTGACCACCGAGAACCAGAAGCTGAAAAAGACATTTGCCGAACTAGACATTGGCCAGATAAAGTCCAGCCACTTGCCGCGCGAAAGCTGGCTGCCCAACAAGCTGGCCGGTTTCCTGGGCAACATTCCCGACTACGTGCAGCCACCGTTCCAGCGCTCGCCTAAATCCCGTCCCGGTTCGCTCATCGCCGGCGAACGGCAGACCTCCCCAGACAACTATCAGATTATCGGCCTAAGCGGCAGCACAAACAGTGCTTGCTCCTCGAATGGCCAGAGTCGTGGCGGGAGTGCGGACAAATCGCCGGCGGACAGCGAGCTGGAGAACTTGGAGAAGATGGTAAACAATTTGCCAGATCGCCAGCGTGTGGAGCGAGGTGAGTGTGTGTGTGGAATTTCTAAGGAATTTCTCTCTTCAAATCATTATCTTTTGCAGGCTTGCCTCTTACCGAGGCGCAGTGGCTGGAGTTTCAAACGCCAGACGGCCGCATCTCGGACAGCGATCGCATACGGGAGCTCATCTTTCGCGGTGGCATTGTGCACAGCCTACGGCCGGAGGTGTGGAAGTTCCTGCTCAATTACTACCAATGGTCGGACACGCAGGTGGAACGCATCGAGCGACGAAAGCAAAAATCAATGGAATACTACAATATGAAGGCCCAGTGGCTGGCCATGACGACCACCCAGGAGGCGAACTTCAGCGGTTATCGTGAGCGCAAGTGCCAGATCGAAAAGGATGTGAAGCGCACCGATCGCTCGGTGCAGTTCTTTGCCGGCGAGGACAATCCAAATCTGTCGCTGCTGCAGGGCATCCTAATGACCTACGTGATGTACAACTTTGACCTGGGCTACGTTCAGGGCATGTCGGACCTGCTGGCGCCCATACTGGAGATGCAAGTGAACGAGGTGGACGCCTTCTGGTGCTTCGCAGGCTTCATGGAGCTGGTGCTGACCAACTTTGACATGGACCAGGCGGGCATGAAGACACAGTTTGCCCAGCTTCGTCGTCTAATCGAGTTCGCCAATGCCCCGCTCTTCAACTATATGCGTTCCCATGACTCGGACAACATGTACTTTTGTTTCCGCTGGCTCATCGTCTGGTATAAGCGAGAGCTGAGCAACGAGGATGTCCTGCGGCTGTGGGAATGCCTCTGGACACGCCTGCCCTGTCCCAATTTCCACCTGCTCTTCTCGGTGGCCATACTGGATCAGGAGACGAGCGTTATTATCGACAGTCAGTACGAGTTTACGGAGATACTGAAGCATGTCAACGAACTAGCAGGCCACATTGATGTCCAGAAGACCCTGGAGATCGCCGAGGCCATATATCTGCAGCTCAAGGCTTCGGAGACGCTGCCCAACGACATACGGGCTATCATTGGGGAACCCCTGCTGATGCCACCTGCAGCCAGCGGCGGCGAGGAGGTTGACGCCGCAGTTATGGATGATGAGACGGCATACTCGGACGATGGCTTCGACGAGCTGGTGCGAGAGCTAACGCCGGAGGAGAAGTTACGCCAGCAGGCACTCCTGGAAGAGGCATGCGAGCGCTCGCTCTTCCTGCAGTACCATTAACGAAGGAAGTATGGAAATAGAAGCCAAACCAAAAGCTCTTAGCGCAAATTACACTGCTCACAGGAGGGCGAACAAGATGTTACTGTTTAGGGCGCTGCCAATTAATTGAATCGGAAAATCCTTTGAAAACGTTTTAGTTGCCCAAACAGAGATCTTCTTTGTGCAATTAAGTTTGAAACCTGTGGGGCAGTGTTGTTATTATTATCTTAGATTTTAAGACTCAAAGTTTACTACCGCATCGAAAGCGAAGCTAAGCTAGCCAAGTGCTTTAAACTCTGCTGATACACAGATTTATATATTAATATATTGTATATTATACATATTTGTACGTTTTTTATTGTATTTATTGTAAGTTTTATCCTGAACATCCTGGAACATCCCCCTTTTTGGCTCCCCCTTATATATATACAATTATCAAATCAAACTTTATTGCAACTTCTTTAAGCGTTGGTTATTTCTTGGCTTTGGATTTGCCTTACCAAAAACAGTTGATTTTGTGTTTATATGAAAATTTTCAATATATTTTAATGTATATTTGCGTTAAGGGTGTGTGAAGAGCGTTCAGAAATTCTATTTTAGACTTAAGTTTATAATTATTTACAGTACTTAATAGCTAAAAACTAAAAGCTACAAGCAATGGCGATTTAAATGAATCAGAATTACAGAAACCTAAGGCAACACTCGACACATGAGAACAAAGAGGAGGATGCAAAGTGAAGTCTTGGCAGGGGACGTTGACTCGATAAAGATCTGTCCTTAAATGTAAAAAATATATTTGTTAATGCAAGTAAATAACTCAACCATGCAGCTCTGGGATTGATTTTATTTAAATTTTCAGCTAAAAATGATTTTATATATTGCCGTTTGCTAAGGAAAGATTAATAAACAATTTCAATAAATTTGCACAATTAAAAAAAATTAAAAATCCAATATCGGCCAACGTCCGAAGCCTAAAAAGTGTGTAAAAGTGTAATGTGTGTGTGAGTGTTTTGTCCTGTACAACAAACAACTTCCATGAACTTTCTTTCTTAAATGTTTCGAATCAAAGCTGAGAGATAAGCCGACGACTAAAAACTAAATCCGAGAGTGCAGATACGTAATTACATCATCCACGCTTTGCCACGCCTGGGCCCCCGTCCTCTCATCGGTCCCCCTCCTCCTCCTCCGCCTCCTCGGAAGAACGGTCGTGGTCCGCCATCGAAGCCTGGTCCCGGCATCCGTTGAAATGGCGGCCTAAAGGGCCCGGGACCACCCCAGGGCCGACCCCGGCCACCTCGACCACCGCCGCGCGGCAGCATGCCGTCGGGACTGTTGTTGTTGTTCATCATGGGTGGTCCCGGAAAGCGTTGGAACGGCGCAAAGGGTGAGCCAAAGGGAGGTCGTGGAGGGGGAGGAGCACTGCCAGCCATATGCATGGGAGGCATTTGATTCCAGGGCTGCTGCTGCTGCTGCTGCTGCTGCTGCTGCTGATGGAGATGCGGATGATGATCTTGCTCCTGAAGGTGATGCTCCTGCAGGTGGTGCTCCTGCTCTTGAAGGTGAATCTCCTGCTGGTGATGCTGCTGCTGCTGATGCTCGGATTCCTCATCGTCCTGCAAGAAGTTATTGTTGCCAGTCGTCTCCCAGGGATTCAGAAAGTCCTGCGGTGTCTCCAGCAAAACAGGACGAGAAGGCGTTCCCGTTCCCGTTCCATTGACATCGGCCTCAGCCTCCGCTTGATTATCCTTTGGCTCTAAATTTGGCAAATTATTTTTTGTAGCTTTAAGGTAACTTTGGATGTAATTTAGATATTACCTCTTAGTGTCTCATCGATATCGTCGTCTGACATATCCATATCGATGACCATATCGGCGGGATCATAGCGGGCAGCGCCATCCAAGCGATCCGATTCGGATGAAGAGCCTGCTTATAAAGGAAATATATTTAAAAATTGGCTACAAAAAGTAAAAAGAGAAAACCCATACTGGCATTCGACTTAAGCGGCGAACTGGTCTTTGCCTTGGCATAGCTGCCATTATTGCCAGGCGGAGCCATAAGATTGCCTTCGTCATTGGGATTGGGGACAATCCGATAGTCCATATCGCCGCCAGCAAAGTCCTGCAAATAAAAGAAGAAAAAACCATTTAAACAAAAGGAATTACTCCAAAATATTAATTGCTTACCTTTTCCGCTCTGCCCGGCGATCCTGTGAGCGATATGAGGTTCCTGTGATCAATATCCGCCAGCTGCCGAGACTTGTCCTTGCTCAGACCCAACTTGGCCGAGCCAAAGTCAAAGGCCGGCGGCAGCTGCAGGGTGCGATGGTCCACATCCTCGGCCCCCAGCCCCGCGGGCAGATGTTCACTGTACTCAATGGGCGCGGCTGTGGCACTGCCCTTTCTCTCGAAATGCGGCGGCGAGTGGGGTGTTGATTGGGGATTATTCGCTGGATACGACGAAGAGCTAGCTCCGCTGCTATTTAAGCTCGAGTCCAGCGGCGTCCACGACATGCTCATGTTCCAGGTGCTGTTGAAATCATCTGCAGAGCCCGTAGATGGTGGCAATGGAGGCGGTGGCATGGGCGCCGGCGTGTACTGAGCATCCGAAAGGCCACTTCCAACGCCGACACTTCCACTTCCACCACTTCCAGCGCCGTAAAGATGCGTTGGCAGCGGCGGAACATATTGCTCTTGGCTGCCACTGGAGTTAAAGAGAGGCGGATTGGGTGTATATTCTGCAGATCCTGGTCCTGGTCCACCTAGACCCGGTATGCCGCTGCTATTGGAGCCGGAAATGGGCTCCGGTTTGTAGAAATTGGCACTCGGCACATAGCCTTCATCATCCGAACGCGAACCGATCACTTCTATGGCACTGCCCCGATCCTTCGAGTCCCGCTTGAAGTCATTGATGTCAAAGGGCAGCTTGCCAGCGTCCAGGTAGCTAGAGAAGCCATTCAAGCCACCGCCAAAGAGGTTCTAAAGAAAAAAGATTATTATTAAAGGGATTTATTTGTATATTTCTACAATTACCATGCCCAGCGGCGTGTTATTCTCCTCTGGCAGCTGCAGATCGGCGTCCCGCTCTGGGGAGGGTGCATTAATATCTGGCGAAGGTATGGGGCTGGCCAGAGTGGGTATGGTTTCGTCCAGCTTACGCTTAACGATCTTAATGCGCGTGCCAAAGCTTTTGTAGGCCTGAAATCAAATCAAAGTAAATTAAACATTCAGCTAAAACTACAATGTTTATTGTAAACTCACACTGGCCACCACTTTGACCTCCTTGCCCTGGTGCTCGTAGAACTTTTTAGCTGCTTCCAGGCTGGCCAGGACTGCTTTCCGACTCTTAATCTCGTTTTGCAGGTTCTTGTTGCAAGCACTAATAAAGGCCACGCACCGCTCCACCTCCTTTTCAATGTCTCCCGAGTGGCTTTTGTCCTTCAACTGCTGCTTGATCACATCGATCTCGAAGGTAGGCGGCTTGGGTAGCTTCTTCATGCTTTTGTCCGTGGACTCGGCCAATTCGACGCACTCCCTCATCTGTGCAATCAGCGTGGCGTTCTGGAATTCGTCACTGACATCGACCTGCGACTTTTTGGGCGGCGCTATATTGAGCAAACCGCTCAGGTCACTCAAGTACTCCTCGTTGTAGATCTCGCGCTGCTCCCAGATCTTGAAAATGCGCAGAATTTTGTCCTTGACGCGTTCGTCGCTAAGGGAAATAACTTTATTTGGTAATCATAGGTTTTTGCAACTAGAAATCCTCTTGGTTTCCGTACTTACCGCACCATGGTGGTGGCTCTCTGGAGCGCTGTGGCCCAGCATTCAACGAATTCGTAGCGCTTGCGCTTGCTGTACTGGATGACATCGTTGGCCAAATAAAAGAGCACCAAACGGTGGTCCACGCGAACTGCCAGGAACCAAAGAGCCAGAATTAGCGGAGGAACCAAGAACCCACTAGAACCTCACCTTTTTTGAAGACATTCAGCCAGCACTGGATGATCTTTTTGTGGTTGGAGCGGTGCTGCAGGCACCAGTTGGACATCTGCTGTATGCCCTCCTGTGTGTCCTTTAGCGCCTCCAGGCGCGTCTCGAATAGTTCCTCGTCGAAGGCTTCCGTCATTTTGCTGGCGATTATTAGGTCTCAATAGTCATAATCTTTGGATTCGCAAAAATTGTTTACAGCGTGCCGCTGCCGCTGATTTTCAGCGTTTTTCTTCTTCTCCCCACACGCGCACTTTTTTCACACACACAAACACACACATGCACGCACACAAACTCAATTTTCACTCCACTTCACTTGGCGCTGCCCTCTTGCTAGTTAGTAGCACACCTTGTGAGCAATGCACTCCTCCGACGGTTTCTGGGTTGCATGGCTCGCAAATGCTTGAGTTGAGCTCTTTTTTAACAATTTGTTAATTGTTAATTTCACGGGAAAATTGTTGCAAGCAGAGAATCTCGGTGTGGCCAGCCGCGGTTATTAAAATCACCACTATCGCCTCTTCCGTAAGGCCCGTCCTGCCAACTCGTCGCAAAAGTATAGCTAGAATTATTTGAAATAAAATCGGTTTATAAAAAACTAGGGAAATGTTTACTTTTTCACTTTTAAATCAATTTTTTATTTTATTTTTCTTTATATCATTTTTAACCCTTAATATTTTCCGTAAAACGTTCATGTTAGAATATATTTTAGCTGTTTCGACTATAAGTCGTTTATTTTATTTCTATCAAGTTTCAGTAACTTATTTATTATTATTTATAAATTTAAGTACCTAAAAAATTAATATATTTTTTCTTTTGCTGTCTATTTAGTCGTTAATTAATTAAATAATTTTAAATTTTTGCCTGTTAAAAGAACTTAACTGTATTATATATATTATATATTATTATATCTAATTGGAAATTGGATCGAAAATACAGAAAATGGGAGAGGGAACACATTTTATTTTTATATTTTATTATTTAATTTATTAAAATATGTTTAAATGGCTCGTGACTTTGTGAACTATTTATTTTTTAACAATTTGCATGTATTATTTCCCTTTTTTGGAGGGGACTTGGGATATTCTCTATAACTTCTGAACCTCTAAATATTTTTTAGTACAAATTAATGTAATGTAGTTCAAATGATATTTTAGTATTTAATGATATTTAGCATTTAATTTATTAAGCTAGCTTTAGCAGCTTCGCCACATTAATTTTTTTAAAAATAACCGTTATGGGCCGAATTTACAATATTCCCTTGAATGAAATTTAATTAATTAAAATTAAATTAGTTTATTGAAAAAATACATTCAACATCGGAGGACTTGCAGCACCAGCAGGAAAATACAGTAACCAATTTGAGAACGCCTTTAGTGGAACGAATAAAGCTGTAAAGGTTTCACAAAACATCCCTTAGTTTGTGGATTGTGGACTTCGTGGGTTCCCATATTAAAGCTCTCACGGAAGACAAAACAAGTTCAGTTCAAAAAACATTCTACGAAGGCGGTGAACTTGTGCTGCACAACTTGTTTTGATTTTCCCAACGCTTTATCGTAATTCTCGTAAATTTGCCGGTACTCAACGTTTTTGGAAACAAGCTTTAATTTATTGATAATATTTTGTGGTTAAACTAAGAAGATATGGGTGTGGGATTTGTTGTTGTTGTTGTTGGCAAATGTTGAGGTTGTGGCTGTGAGTCGGTTTGTTTTATTAATTATGCCGGCATATGGTGTCCCCAATTTGAGATGAGCAGCATCTTTAGGCAAAACCAATTACAATAAAATTATTGCTCAAAAAACAGAAGAATTAAAAACTATATACAATATATTTTAATATTAATTAAAGTTGTTGGTGTAGCATTCTAGTAAATAGTGATTATATATCATATATACCATATACATATATCCATTATTCGTGATTATATATCATATATACCATACATATATCCTTTATTCGTGTCACGTTCGCATAACTAGTTGCCGGTTTGCCGCGGGTTGTTTGTTTATCGTTTGCTTTATTTTATTTCAGTTGGATGAGTGCACAACAAAAACTAATCACAAAGTATGGATATTATTTTTGGGAAGAGCACAGAATATTGCCAAAAAGATCTGCTTACCATTAAATAGCAAATATATTCGAAAAAAATAAACAGTATTATGGTCCTTGTTAGGTTTTTAATTCATGAATTTATTGAATTTACAAACGTTTACGAAATAAATATAAAAGTATACATAAGAGAGCTACTTTTTAACGTTTTTTTCTAAATTTAAATAAAATAAAAGCTAAACGCTATACTAAAATATGAAGGTGTTTCTATAAATAACAAAAAATCAAACTAAAATTAATAAATACATTCATAATAAACACTAAATACTTACCTTAACAGTACTTAGCAAATACGTAATATTATTGCCGGAAGTGTCAGCTGCCCTTTCCAGGAATATCCTCCAAAAGTCCTATATCCTTGTTGCTTTTTTTTGGCCAACTGTAAAATGAGCAAGTGTTTTGCATTTTTTCGCTAGCGCCTCCACTGCCTCGTTTGCCATTAGGGCCATGTAATTATTCTGATTACTTGGCTCAGACTCACAGAGACAGCGACACAGACGCAGGACACCACCAATCACAGCAGGGATAACAATAACAACAATAACAACAACAACAACAAGGCCCACGCTGCGCTACTGACCCAGTGCCAAGTTACGTCCTCCGGATTCCGGTATTGTGGGTGTGTGGGCTTGGTTCTGGGTTCTGGTTCCGGGCAGTTGGCCAGCCAAAAGGAAATGCGCCGTAGCAAATAATTACGCTTCAATTGCTGCTCTCCCTTCAAGGACACTCGGTTTGGTATGATTGTGTCTAGAGCTCCATAAAAAAAAAATTAAACAACTAAAAGCGACACTTTGTGGCACTTAAAGAGACAGAGGCTCAAGGAAAGCGTAAATACAAATTGAAGTTAACAATTGCGGTAAGTTAAATTTGTTTATTGACAATTTGAAAATTTTATAATAATATTTGCCTTAAATACTCAAAGAAATCATTGAAATTTTAATTACTCTGTAAGAATTATTGTTAGAAAATGGGTTTTTGGTAGCTGCTACTCTTTGAAATTTGTTTTAATGACAATTTGAAAATTTTATAATAATATTTGCATTAAATACTCAAAGAAATCATTGACATTTTAATTTCTCTGTAAGAATTATTGTCAGAAAATGGGTTTTTGTTAGCTGCTACTCTTTGAATCATTTATTTTCCCTCTGACGTCAATTCCCAGAGCCCTAAATTCGCCACACACACACACATACGCGCACAGCATCCTTTGGCATCACCCACACAGACTTACCTACACACCCAGAGTCACCCACTCACCCCCAGAACACCAAACACCCACCGCTCGCTTACTCGCGTATTGACAATCAAAATTAGCCCACACCTTTGGCGGAGAGAGAAACAATAAACACTAATTAGGAAGCAATTCCGACGACAACATCGCGCAATTGAAAAGCGTCGGGCTTTCCACTCGTGTAACCTGATTTCCCAGGCTGTGAAAGGGCCTTACACAGAAATTAATAGCGAGAGGAATAAATGATTATTTAATGTTTGATACTTAATTAAATATAAACTTTTATTTAATAAAAATAATATAATAAATATAATATAATATAATATATATAATATAATATAATAAAATGAAATAACAATATCAGAAATCAGCAGTTATACTTGTTAAAGTTTAATATTATTTCATAATAATACATTTTAGTCTAGTCCAGTTTTAAAAGAAAGAATTATAAGGGAACCCCCTTTTTTTATCAACAATACGGTCTCACTGAAACTTTAATTTCATTTAATTAGCTTGATCTTTGCTCATATATTTTTATGTGTAGTCATTTTTCAATTAGTGGCTCACTCGCAGGGCTTTTCCTTCATTGCGTCGCAGTTTCCCTCAAATTCAGGAGAACTGTAGAAGTAAGACTTTCTCTTTACCTTAAGAAATTGTTAACTTATGATGCGGAATCGGTAAACATTTCCACTTTTTCTCTTGAGCTGCATTCCAACAACTTTCCACTTGCACACGTCAATCAATGTCGCAGCCATAAAAAGTTTAGCATAGAACTGAGCGCAGCGGGTTAAAAATGTCAGCATTTCCGGTGAAAGGAAGGGAAAGCAAAGAAACCCAGGGGGTATGCCTGGCCAAAAGTGAAATAAATTCCATTTGACATCAAAATGTGTTGGCAAAGATCGACGTCACCGATGGCAGCAGCAGCATCCCACGCTGAGTTCGGAGGAAAAAAAAATACAGAAATTGGCGTAAACAAGTCAAAGCGTTGGTATTGAATTAGTTCCCTTAGTCCTTGGAGAGCTAAAAATCATTTAACAGAGATTTCATTATGAAAATTTAGCAATTTTAAGAGCAAGAAATTTTCTGTAATTTTTCTATAATTAACAATTTTTTCCTATAGCTTTAAAATCGCGTCCTTGCCATTGGAAGTCATTGCCCCAGAAGGCTGCATTACCTTAGGAGGTCGCGGAGGGGGTCCTAATGAAAAATTGAATGCATCGCTGACCGTGTGGGGGCACATGATAGATGGCCAGGAGCTCATCCAAGCAATTGTGTCGCCGAAGGAGTCGCAGGCAGGAGCCACTTTGGCTGCTTTCCTTTTTTTCCCCTGTATTTGCCTGCATATGTGAGAACGACAACCCGCAGGGTCACACAGGCATCCAGTGACAGCTTGACAAAGGACATGTTTGCCAGGATGTGAGGACCAAAAGGAGAGGGGGAAATCGCCCTCCGCGGATGATGAAAAAGCTGCCGTGGCTGGCACTTAATAAGTCAACGTGGCTCTGCGCACTTATGATATATGACAATTTACTTTTATCCCTAAGTCCTTGGCCAAAGTAAACTGTAGGGAGACGCAAACAAAAAGTAAGGGATACTTGAATGTATCACTTGACATATTTATTTTTAACCTAAATTTATACTTTATAAATAAAAAATAAAGTAATATAAATTTATTAAGCAAAAACCAGTTAATTAAATTAGTTTGAAATTCCTTTACATAGATTTGTGCTTCTGTTTTTATTCCAAATAATTTCTATTAGCAAACTTATAGCTTAAGTTAAGAGTTAAGAAGTTAAGAGAAGGCTTTAGACCTTTCTTATTAACCGCAAATTTCTTTAAATAATGAAAAACTAAATAAATATTAAAGTATTCAAATAAAGTGTGTTGGTGCATGTTATCGTTATTTATTGCCATGAAAATCGCTCATAACTAAGCCAAAAATGCATTAATTTTCAATCGGAAAACAGTTTTGTGCTAGTTTTTATTAGCTTATAAAATCTGTATCTTAAGTTTTCCATTTTTTTTTAATTTCATTTTTTTTTATTTTTGGCAATTTTTATGATTTACCCCTTATAAAATATTGAAAAATTTGAAAAAATTTCGTTCCTTTTTTTCTTGGCTAAATAGAATCTCCATTTGATGCTGATCAAGAATATATATGATTTATGGGGTCGGAAATGACTACTTCACTTAATTTTAAGCTTCTAAAAACCATTTAATTAATTATAAAGTAAAAAGCCTATATCTCCGCTATTTATGGCACGATCGTAATGAAATTTAGGCATTCTGTGTATTTTGATAAAATACATCAAGGTTTTGAAAATGGTTTACCTAACTTTATAAATTTAGGAGATATACGTTTTTTTTTAAATGGCTCCCAAAAAAAAAAATCATTAAAATCAAAATAAATATTAAAGTATTCAAATAAACTCATAAGCATTTTATGCTTTATTCTGCTACTAATGAGCCAGTTCTTTCCATATATCCATCTAAGCCCAGTAATCATTGGCATTGTTCTGGTAATTCATTGCCAGGACCACGCCCATTCGGCAGCCGCCCCTCACGTAGCACTTGGCTTGCATAATTAGCTAATTGAGCGCTCAGTGTTAATGATTTTCGCATGACAACAACAATAACAACAACAGCGGCGAAAAATGATGAGCAAACAATGGGCATGCGAAAATGTAAATCGAGCTGCCTTCTCTTCCTTAAAACACAAATTAAAAAAAGGAAAAAAAGGCAAAAAAACAGGGAAAAGGCTAAAGCGAAAGCGAAAGCCGACGATGACGCTTAAAAAGGCATTAGCTGAAAAATGGTTTTACTCTAGGCTCTAAGGCTTAGGGCTCCATCAGGATCTTCCTCCTAATAAGCCTTATTCTGTATGCTTCTGTCCCACGCGGCGTATACGCAACATGCAGCGTAAATGTCTGCTACGTGATTTGAACACCAGAATCGAGCTACACGTGGCGTCCAAATGTCCCACTTCAGTGCCCGTTTTGTTACACAGAAAACACAGAATGGAAAAATAGTGAGAAAGTTTTAAAAAATAAAAAGTTCTGAGTGAAAAATACAGAGAATACAAAATAGAAATACATTCAAGACAAGCCTTAATTTTTATTATTTCTTCTATTTATTTATTTTCTATCTTTATCATATACCTACCCCTTTCATGACTTCACATTTTCTCATTGTGTAAATGACATTCCATAATTTTTCTGTTGTCTGTTTGCCTTGGTTTTTCCCTTATTTTTCCATTGTGTTGTCCCGTCGCTTTTTTCCACTACTGTTGACTTTCGAGTGCGTACAATGGCCGCGTCTTCAGATCCTTGAATCCGGCTGCCTTTGCTCCAGGACGATTGGCAGGAGTTCGTCAGGCTCTGAGCACGTTTTATTTTAATAGCGCTCTTGTGGCGCATTTCCCCATCATCCCTGGCCAACAATTGGGCGGAAAAGCGCTCTCTCTAGGAGCTCAGTAAAAAAATCCTGTGCTGACATTTTGGCCAACTTGAGTTGCACTCAACGGTGCTTACTTTTTTGTTGCGTTCCTGGAACAGGTGGTAACTGCTGTAAATGTTTGGAACATGTGTCGAACATGGCAAGATTGGTTAAGAGCGGAAAAACGTTAAGAAAAAGTTTGTAGGAAAGTTATATTGACAGGAGGATGTTCTAGGAAAGTTATATTGACAGGAGGATGTTCTAGGAAAGTTAATCGTTTCGTGAACAGAATGTATAACCAATTTCTGTTGCTATAATAGAGCTCAAATACTTTTTTATTGTCATCTCAGCTTCACTTGGGTTAATTTTAATAAACTTGTACTTATAACAAAAGAATACTGATTGTTTGAGGTACTTTAATTTGTAATAAGGCAAAAATTCATATTTATTCTCGAGAAATTGATATATTCTCAATTCTCAACACTTCAATCTCTTGCTCCTTCACATATTTATTTAATAAATTTCAAATTAAATTTCTCTTCTGGGCTCCTGTCACGCTCTGTTCCCTTAACCAATTTGATTATTTAACCTCAGGATTCTTGGAACTCCAGTCGAGTGTTCAATGTCACACATTAAGTTCATTACATTAAACACTGATTTATGGTGACCACTGGCAGAGTACAGCCTCATGGGACATCTTTCGCCTGGCCTGTCTTGGGTCCTGGGACGTGTCCTGCGGCAGAATGTGGCTTAGTTGGTAAAACATGAAATATGTGCGGAGGAGGAGGAGGAGGAGGTGGTGCCTCTTGATCTGCATGCTGGGAGTGGAATGGAATAGAATGCAATTGTCAAATGCCAGGGGGAAGTTGCCAATGCAGAAATGAAATTCCATTGTCACTTTCCCTCTCTCTCTACTTAATCATAGTTTGTGTCTTGTGTGTACTGTATCCTGCAGCTCATATTTCAGGCATCAGCTGCAACGTCACTCCAGGCATTGAACCCGCAAGGACACTCAACAGAACTCGCCAAAGTCCAACACAAAAGCTTCGAGGTTAAACGACTGAAAGGAAACTCACTTTCTCTCACTTTTCGTGTATCAATTTGGCAGTTTTCCACTTTTTTTCCCCCCGTTTTTGGTCATTGACAACCTTGTGATTTGGCAGGTCGATAAAAAATCACTTCGACCAATTAGTTGCTCTAATCTTTTGTTGCTTTCTTCTACCCTTAACTCTCTGCCTTACCATTCTGCCGTTTGTTTCCTATCATTTTCGGTTTATTTGCTTGCCTTGAATGTGCGATAAAGGTTGAAGCAGGGCCATAAAAGTTCAGACACCCACAGTTACAGGGAGAAAAAAAATGAGTTGTTTATTTAGTTAATACCCTGCAGTACCACAAGTCATCAATAGACAGCCTAGGACATGCTCGTGTTAAATTCATCAACAAATTGTATGGTAGTTCATCGATGAATCATCAACAAACTCCTTCGGGTGATGAATTGTTGATGAATTGTTGATGAATTGTCGATAAATTGTCGATGAATTGTTGATGAATTGTTGATGAATTGTTGATGAATTGTTGATGAATTGTTGATGAATTGTTGATGAATTGTTGATGAAGTGTTGATGAATTGTTGATGAATTGTTGATGAATTGTTGCTGAATTGTCGATGAATTGTTGATAAATTGTTGATGAATTGTTGATGAATGGTACTGCAGGGTATTTAACAGAGGAGGACAATCTTTCTGAAATGTCAGAAAAAAGAGACAGAGAATTGTTGTTGAGCTGCTCTTCCTATTCCCTGTTTAATCTGATTAACGAAAAACTGAAATTTTTCTGACTATATCACCCACTCGCAAACATATGTATGAGTTGATGTCTGGGGGTGGGTGTACATTGCTTGTATCACATTTCCTTATTTTCCCGAGTGAGCAAAAGTGTGTGTGGGTGCCAAGGTGCTGGCCATTATAATTAATCATTCTGGCGAGATGCGACGACAGCGGCAGCAGCCTGCGGAATTTCGTTCATTTTGATGCATAATTTAACTTTATTACAAAAATGTGTGGCACACTTTATAGGTGACAATCTACATGACGGGCTCATTTGTCTCTTTGAAAAAAAGCTGCTGAATGTTATCTCAGGACGGCTTGTGATTTCAGGCGAAAGCCAGAGACTGAAATCAAGGAAAATTAGAAATTTCTGTGCTGAATTAAATTAAAAGCTTTAACAATAAATTACTGAAAATATCCTATAGAGATCTCTTTATCAGGAAGTATCCTCCAGAGACTTGAAATCTCTTTTTCAACAATTATATTATTATATTTTAATTATATTTTAACTCTGTGCTTTATTTCTAAAGTGATTTCTTATCCCTGATGATTTTTTTTTAAGTTGTCTTATTTAATGTGGAATTTAATATAAAGAGATGCCAAAAAATATTATCCCTTGGTTAATTTTTATGGAAAATCCATTCGTTGATGAAGAAACTCATTTGCAGCCAGTAAAAGTGCAATTAGACAAGAGACACATGCGGAAAAATACCCAAAAAAGGGAGGAGAATATTTAGCAAGGAATTAGAGAGCCAAAAAGGCAGAAGGGAACATTTTCCTAGAAAGCTGAAGAAGAAAAATGAAAAGAGAAAGAGTGTAGTCTACTTAGGCCGACACATTCGGTGTCTTTTATTTGTCATTAGACAACTTTTTGACATTATCCTTTTTGTGGGAAAAGTTTTTCAATGCTGCACCCGGCACACAGGATCCAGCACTTTCCTTGAGGACATCACCCACCCACACACACACAAATGTGATTTGTAATTAGCCGCGACTGGCTTTCATAAAATGTCCTGCTGTATTTTTAATGCTAATTGCTTTTTAATGCGACGCTCGAAAGTTTTTACCAACAATTAGGCTCAAAGTGAGAGCAAGAGTGAGAGAGAAGAATCCGCTGCTGCGAAAAAAGATGATTTCACGCACCAGAACGCACCAGGCAAACTTTCCCCCAAGCACTCTCGCTTGGAATCCCTTTGAGATTACTTGTAAATTATGCCCGTAATCCTTTTAGCCCGTCACTGTTATTGTGGATAATTTTGTGTTGAAATCAAAATGGCCCACAGGCGCTCCAGGCAATATACATAACCATATAAGTATATATATCTACCATATATGTATGTGCTATACCGATATAAAAAGTGGGCGTTTGAGGAAAATGTAATGGAAAATCAACAGGAAAAAAGCCTGCATAACGAGAAAACCCGGTAGCCTTAAAGTGGAAAAGCGGTACGGGTGAGGGAGTTGTGTTTACAAATGCCTCAAGCAAGAATACCAAGATCCAGTTCTAGGGATGTCCTATATAAAATATAACAAAAATATAGTGCTCCATATATTTTTTTTTATATTAAAACTAAATTTAGACTCCTTTTCAGTTATAAATATATCAAACAAAATATCAATTTATCACAGTGGTAAAATATCAACCTTTTATCCACATTTTCTGCCATCCCTAAACAGGATGAGCACCGTACACCGCCATTGATATCCTTGACATCTGGCCGTAAGCCAAATAAGGCAAAGGAATGCCTTACTCGTCTTGTAAAATGTGTGTAGTTTTCCTTTTCTTTTCCCTTCGATCTCGCAAAACTATGCACCTAAGGACATGGCTCAGACGTAGGTGTATGCAGGAGTTGTATTTCCTGGTTAAGCAAACATGTAGGTAAGTTTGCTTTACTTACTAAAGTTTTTCTTTGTTATCTCTTTGACAGAATTTTCAATAAATCTTTTGCCAGATGGCAAAAATAAAACCTTAAAACCGCCAACTGAAATAACAAACATTTGTAATAAATTGGATTTTGATATCGAAATGAATTATCATCAATTAGTTGTGGGCGATAAACCTTTGATAATTGTATTTATCAATCGGTTATTGCGTTTTCATATTAATTTCATAATCTATTGATAAGATTTTCGCTTGTTGATCATGTTTATTATATATTCAAAGAGTAAAATGTTAAAAGTTATAGTATAACCTTTTGGTATTTGATTTTACAGGTATTTTTATTATAGCAAAAATGAAATTAAAACGAATGAAAAATGTTTTTATGGATTCTGCTTTGTAAGAAGAAAAAAAAAACTTTTTTGCTGTTATAATCCCTCAATTTATTCCTTTTAAAATGTATATTTAAGACTTTCCTGAACACTTCCAACATTTCCAACTGCTTCTCGATAAAATCCCCAAATTAATGGCTCATATTTTAAACCCTTTCAAAATACTCTTTGGTGTTATAATCCCTCAATTTATGTGTCCATATTTTATACCTTTTGAAATGTATATTTAAAACTTACCTGAACACTTCCAATTTCCAACTGCTTCTCGATAAAATCCCCAAATTAATGGCTCATATTTTAAACCCTTTCAAAATTACAGTTTTCCCAGTTTCCCTCGAAACTTAAACATTTCCCAAAGCTTATTTATTAAATTCCCAAATTTATATCCTTAAAATATGTGTCCATATTTTATACCCTTTAAAAAAGAGGATAGTTCGGCCGCTGTGATATTTTCCATGCCCCACAGGGGGCAGGTTCTTCAAATCAAGCTCAATGGGATTTGCCGCCGCCAGAAGCAGTTTTCAATTTCATTGACAAAGGCACAGGGCGATTCCGAACGAAATGAAATTGTTTTGCCCTTTTACCCCCCCGGAAAATGTACAATACTTTATCCCCTTATTTTCGCTTCGTGCCGGCGCGTGTGTGAATTTATTTATTTGAATTTCATTTTGTGGTTGCCCTTCTTCGCCTTCCTGTGAGTTGTTTTAACGCAGTTTTGTCGACAACTTTGCATTACAAATTTTCTTTTGGCTCGAAATGACGTGCGAAATGTGTTTTCCTTCGCTTCTCAAGTGCTAAAAATTAACGTGACTTTTGGACCATTTTTTCCCTTTTGTTTTTTGCTTTTAGGCCGCTGCTTCTCTTCTCGGGCCATTTGCATGGAAAATCCATTCGGGGAACTGAGAAAATGGAGGGGGGGAAATGAATTGCTTTAGTTTCCCGCGCATTTTGTGCTCTGTCAAAAAATAATATTTTCGCATTCACGTGCCGGAGGGCGTGAGGATTTAAAGGGGGCGTGGCCAGGAATGATGAGATGTAAGGTGGGATTTATGGGGTTTATGAAAAGGAGAAGCTTATTATGAACTTAAGAACTTAACACTGCCAAGGCAGATGAGGAAAATATTCTGTAGATGACTCGAGCTGGCGTGGGGAATTACTTTCTTGGCTTAAGCACTTGGGTTCTGGAAAAAGTGGTTCTTTTTCGTGTCACAGATTAAGTAGGGAATTTTGCATATTTGAAATAAGACATTATTATTGTTATTTTGTTATATTTAATATTATTAATAAAGATTATAAGAATAACATAATAATATTATAGTAATAAAACCTAAGATCAAAGAGAAAGATAGTTTATAGACTGAAAACAATGATGATTTTTAGTGATATTATTAATTAAAGATTATTAGAATAACATAATTACATTATAGTAATAAAATCAAGGGGAAACTTAATTTTATTGAGTAAGTCTCCAGGTTTAAGCTGACCCCTCTAAACAGCTTTTCTTATTTATATAAATTATCCTATAAATCTGTATTAATTTTAATGCTTTCTTAATTTTGTGCACATTTAATTCCCTCTTTATTTATTATATTTTTTTGGCGTATAATTTTATTAACAATAACAATAACTGCTTTAAATTTAAATCCCAAATTAAATTCGTATTTATTTCCCCAGCACAACACGTGTGCTTTCCACAGCATATTTTTCTGCACTTTTATTTGTGGTTTCCCCTGTATCCCCTTTCGAATATACATATATCCTTGATTTATGTGCATAGTCATGAGTTTTTTTCTTTATCAATAATGCATTTACATAATAATGTTTACCTATTTTTTCCCTGTGCCTGTCGGCGACTGTTGTAATTTATTGATAAGCGACTGCCTCCTCCTTCCTAAAAGAGGAAAAACCATTGGCTTATTCAATATGTTTGCGATTAAGTTGCTTGCACATGCGAGAGGGAGGTTAAGCCCACGTAAAACCGACATTTTCATGGGCCAATGATGCCGGAATAAAGTGATCCGACCCCCCAAAGGAACTCACCTCACATTCACCTGCTGCTCACTCACCATTCCCCATGCCACAAGTGATAACAAAAGCGATGATGATGCTGCGCGCAGGACGATAATGAAGATGATTTGTTGCCTTACCGCAAATTTATGGGCTAGGACTCATAAACATCCTGGGGAGCCGTGCGCCAGCAGCATCAATAAATTAACCTGAACCCGAAGCCGAGGCTGAACCTTTTTTTTGCGCTTTTCCGGGAAAGCGGCGGCAACTGGTAAGTGATTTTCCATGTCAGTTGGGGTTCAGTTCAAACTTGGGGTCGAGTTCAAGTCCTTGAGGCTCGAGGTGTTGATTCAGCGCGTTGGTTAATTGGCTAGACAGAGCGGATTGGGTTTCGCCCAGGTGTTACAGGTGTGTGTGGCCTCAACTCGGGCCTCAGTGAATTTGAATATTCCAGGAATTTCGGCTATTTCGGTTTTGAGTGGGTTTTTGATTAAAGGTTTGGGATACATTTTATAAAAGGTGAGAAAATTTAATTGAAACACTTGTTGTGGCCTCAAAGTTGCAGAAAAATTCTTAAAAATGCTGAAAAATATTTTAAAAAATTTAATTCATGATATTATATGTTTCTTTTGCTTTATTAATGAATAAATAAATAATTTATTATTATTCTAAATAATAAAATGATTTGTTTTCTATGTTATATTGAGATCGATATATTTATCGATATATTTATCGAGCTCAATATAATATAGAAAACAAATCATTTTATTACTTAGAATAATAATAATTAAAGCAAAAGAATTATCTTAGTTTTTCTTATCAAAGTGCATCCCTCTGACTCCCCTTAATTCAAACGAAACATTCAATCTACCTAATCGATAGCTTCTCTGCCTTCCCCATGGCCTGCAGCTTAATTTAATTTGAAAGCATAAAAAAGTTTTTCTTTAGCCTGACCACTTTTCACAGACTTTTCCCACTCCTTCCTCCTTCCTCCCAGCCACACCGACTCGAAAGTCCTGGCCAATTTTCCAGTGGCCACTTAAAACCACAAAAGAACAAGTTGCCGGGAGGATAAATTGAGTGGAAGTTTCGATGGCCAATGCCGGAATCGAATAAATCGAATGCAACAGGGAAATGTGCGGGTCACGAATTTCACTTTTTACTGGAAACACTTGAAAAAGAAGTCCTTCCGTCCCAATGGGCATGTAATTTATGAACATATTTCCTTAGCTTCGACCTTTTTTTCATTTTTGGCAATTTGTTTATTGCGTTTCCCCGTCGACTGGCCCGGTCAATTAATCCAATGGCCAACGCTTTTGGGAGAGAGGAGAAACATCGGTTTTATTGGTCAAGGCTTGAGTTGAGTTATTGAAGGCCTGCGCCTGTCATTTGCATGTCCCGTGCTAGTGAATTGTGGTCGCCTGTGAAATTAAATGGATCCTTCTGCTTGAGAATCCATAAATCGAGCACTCGACGGCTTAATTGAACTGTATTTATTGAATTGGAAATGTTTTTGCAGTTGTGTTTTATTTGACGAGACATTTTGGGTTTTTGTGTTATAATAATTATTATTTGTCAGACATAAAATTTGGATTTATTGAACATTATAATAAATATTCATTACTGATTGAAACTCAATAAATTTCAGAAGATAATTATTTCTCATTTTGCAAAAAACCATAATAGTAATAATAAAGATCAGGATCCCAACATTTTTATGGCATTTTTACATCTGTCCCAAGGGTCTTTATTATTTGACAGCCACTCAGAGGTCCAAGGACTCTTCCCATCTTTCCTGGCACTTAAGGTTTTCATCGATTTGAGTGGGGGAAAACTTTTTCGCCGCTGACTCATTTGATTTGATTTGCCAATTTAACGGTCAGTGAACTTATGGAAAGTTTTATATATTTTTTTATGGCCGATATTGTTTCGTTTCTGTTCATCGATTTGATAATCACAGAATTATGCAATTATGCATTGTAAAATCTCAGTTTCTCTTCTCTGATTTATGCTCTTGCGATTTTTCAGGCTCGTCTATCGAATGTCCTGCCATTTGTCCACGTCTGTTTGGTGTTGTTGTCCTGGGTTACAGCCAATGTCCTACTCTGGCCATAAAAGTTTTTCCATGTTCACTGTTGTCAGGCAGCCAAAAAAAGAAAGAAGAAAATAAGAGGAGATTGAGAACAAGAGCAGTAGATGGAATGGCTTTAATATAATAACTTTTAATGAGAATTTATGATTTCTTTTTTATCTTTTGCTCGCTCTGATGAATTATTGTAACGCTTAACTGACTCTCGGATACAAAAGAATCTAGAAAAACAGGAGGATAATAATTAAAAACTTAAAGCTGGCTGACAAGGAAGGCAAGGTTATTTTATTAAAAATATAATTAAAAAAGTATTCAATAAAATTGAAGGTAATACAAAGCCGCAAGCCGATTGAAAACCAATCACTGTGAAGCCACAATAGCTCCATAAAAAAATACAGTAAGCCGTAACTTGATTAAAAAAGTGCGCAATAAAAAACTATGGCTGAAATCGAGCATATTTACTCTCCCTTTCGCCCGCGGACTGAACCACAATAAAATTAAAGGAACCCTTTCAGTGCAATTTCCTTTTGATACAATTTCCATTTATGAAATCCATTTAGTGGCGAAATTATTATCTCTCTCGCCCACAGCCATAAATCCCCATATACGCAGTGAAAATTGAATTAAAAGGCAAAGTTGCCTGAAATTGAATTAGCCAGTCAGCCAGCTAGCCAGGCCCCGACGCTAATTGGCCAGGCTAATTTGTAGCATAACAAATACCCGCACTGGGTTGCTTCAAACATGGTCCAAATAAAGTTGGTTAATAGCGCATTAAGCCCGTTGGGTGGTGGGTCTACCATTCGCTTTTATGACCATATTGAAAGAGATAGAGAGAGAGAGAGAGACTTGCTTATATGAAAAACTCATAGCCAGGATGTCCTGGAGGTCCTGGCTGAGTGTGTGTGTGTGTTATCCTACAGAGGTATCCATGCAGAAATGGAAGATGCTTGATATTGAGCCATGACAGGGTAACAATTTCACATTTAATATTTTTAAATTGCTAAATTCTTTCTCTAGGAATTTAGGAAACACATTTGAGAGTTTTAACTGCTGAAATATATTAAATATTTAATATTTACTAGGGTTTTTAATTCTTTTAAATAATTATTTTTAATAATTGGAACATTGAACTAATTTAAAAAACATATTTTAGTTATTTAAATATCAAAGAAAAAGGTTTAAAATTTAAGGTTTAATGGTTTTATTTATTTGCAAAATTTTGTTCAAGTTCTGTAAGAACTAAATACTTTTTTGAGCAATTTTTCCAGCTCCTGGCTTGACAATATTTTCCATTTTTCACACCTCCTACAATAATTTTCCCTAGAAATCTATCAACTTGCTACCGGCCAATCAACTCAAACACAAGACAAGGCTTTAATTAAGCTCCAGTTGAGTGGCCACTAATGCCACTTAATAACACTGTGCACCCGGCTCTTGCCTCATCGAGAGAGAGAGTTTGCAAGTTTCCCAGCTTCCCAGAATTTCCCATAGTCTGCTTATGCGGGCGGACAAGGAAAATAGAAAATCGCACGTCCCGCAAGAGAACATAATTTCATTGTCGGCGCCTTGGTAATCGAAATCAAACAGCTTTCAAAGGACGCCTTGCAATTAGCACTTGCCAA
Organism: Drosophila truncata; assembly: GCA_008042515.1. Classification (NCBI taxonomy): domain Eukaryota; kingdom Metazoa; phylum Arthropoda; class Insecta; order Diptera; family Drosophilidae; genus Drosophila; species Drosophila truncata. Next base: position 58,147 of record VNJQ01003549.1, on the reverse strand, counting down.
CGCACTAATGAAGTTCTATGTGGTGGCATCAGCTGATGGCCAGGCAAGACGCTTAATTAGCCAAGGCCGAGGGAAAAGTCGGTCTAATTGAAATTATTGCCCCACATACGCGTGTCTGTGTGTGTGAATGCTGAATTAATATGGCCAAAACCACGTCTATTGCAACCTATTGCTTCTCCTCGCTTTCCGCACATGTGGCCAGCAACGTCTCTCTTTATTGAATTTTCCGCCTTGAGGCAAAAAGGGAAACTGCAGCTGTTGACCGAGGCGTGTGTGTTTGGTTTCCCCGGAGTGTTGATAAAGTTTTTTGGCCAAGAGGAAAAATAAAATATAACAAAAGCGGCTTAAAGTGCTTTTGTTTTTGCAACAGCTGAGTGCTTGCTGGCCAGTCAAACGAAATGTGAAAGGAAAAAGTATAGAATAAAAGTATATTATATATTTAAGGAAAAGGAAGAGAGTTCGTTCGGGTCTTTTGTTCTTGACTAACTAGTTAAGATGTTAATCATCAGGAAAGTCTTTATGTCTTTGTATATTATGCACAAAAGAAGAAATATATAATATTTCGATAAAAAATATAGCACTAAATATCATATAATGTATAGAAAGATATCGTACTTAAAATAGAAGTATATTAAATTAGAAATAAGAAAGGAAAAAGTATAGAATAAAAGTATATTATATATTTAAGGAAAAGGAACAGAGTTCGTTTGGGTCTTTTGTTCTTTACTAACTATTTAAGATGTTAATCATCAGGAAAGTCTTTATGTCTTTGTCTATTATGTACGATTTAATATTTCGACCGAAAATATAGCACTTCATATCATATAATATATAGAAAGATATCGTAATAAATAAGTTTATGCTTCGCTTAGCTTTTCCTATTTCAATTTATTATAAGAGTTACCTTTTTTAGGATCCTAAAAATAAATTTCTCTGAAAAGTGTAAACCCGCAATGTACATTTTTAATGATTTTTAATCTCTGCGCGCTTCTGTTTAATTTATGTTAATTGTGGGCCATTACAAAATTGTGTGCCTTTTCACAAAAAATTGTTCATCGTCTGTAATATGCATATTAATTAGTTGTTTGACAAAGTTCCTTGACGCAATTCGGCCTTGTCAAGCCTGTCGTTTGATGTCAGCTGAATGGGGCACAAGGATGAGGAGTAGAATCGTCTTTCTCAGATGGAAGATGGAGGCAATCGAAGTGCCTTTGGGAGTGTCTGCAACAAGTAGCGACATCCGTTGAAGCGAATGCGGTTCAATGGCCCCTCGATTGGGTCCTTGGCTCCTTCTCTGGTCCTTTGTGGCAACGTGAGCAGGCATTGAGTCAAGTTATTCTCAAGAGTCTCGTTGGAGGTGCAAAATATAATTGGCCATTTAGCATTTTACAACAAGGAGATCACCAAAAAGTGTTTGAAATTGAATCTCCCTCGCGCGCGGTAATAAACATTTCGTGGAGGGCACTTAAGAATGTATTTAACTTTATGTTCTGCACTTATTCTGGCCATATTATTGTGTTTGGCCTGCTTTGTTGCTCTTTTATTACCGGCTTTAAGGATGCTCGTCACGGCGGCCACAGGTGGAAATCCTGGCCCCGAGTACCAGAGCTTATTCGGTCATCTGCCCGAGGTCACTTTTTGGCTTTATGGTCACGTAGGAAGAGCCACGTTTCGTGGGGGGGGGGACTGAGAGTACCGAGAGTTGAATGACTCCTCGTTGCAGGACGAGTGTATGGGATTTGCATAAATGCCAGCATAAAAGGGAGAATATCCATAAAGCAGGGGATGAAATTTTCGCAAATGAATCAAATTTGTAAACATGAAATATGACGAATGTGCTCTTGTGTGTAACATGTGTGGGGTTAGTGTCAAAATTTGTATATTTTTGGTTTATATTCATATTAAATTTGTAGTTTAGCAAAAGTATTATTGATTGTGGTTTTATTACAACAGATTTTGGAAGCAATTAGGGTTTGTTTTTGTTAAAGTAAAAGTAAAAACCTTAACAATACTTCTGGAAGTTTATTAAAAGTTGAATTTGCCTTAATTTTGCACTGATTATATTTATTATTTATAATGTAAATACATTTTTTTAATTTTTCAAATATATATTTTAGTTTAAAAATAATATTTACAATTAAAAAACTTCAGCAAAATAAATTCAATCTTATATCCACATTTCCCCATTATCATTACGTCAAAGCTTTTTCCGACTTACGTGATTGCCTGGGTTGGTGTCTCCACTAAATAACGTAATCGAAACGTAAGCACTCGTTGAGTGAGAGTGCAAATCAGTGACGTGAACCACGGCGTATGAGTGATGTTACCGGTGCGTATGAGTAATGCAAATAAAACGGGAATCAGCGTTGACTCTAAGGAAATCTCACAAAAAAAATCAAATAAACAAACAAAACAAAACAACAAAAAAATAATAATAATAAAGCAACTAAACAAGTTTTTAGCATGAATCAGCGTCAATTCTTCTCGAGAATTTCCTGAAATGTGAATTACTCGCAGAAATTAGCATTCCGCAAAAAGCATAGTTCCCTCGATAAGCATTTAAGCCGCATTTGTCGCGGAGTTATTTTAATGACTTTTGCTTGTACAGTTGTCGCACTCGTTGCACTCGTTGTGTTATTTATGTTTCCGTCATTTATGGCTCAATTAAATGTTTGCCTCGCTTTTTATTTCTTTGCTTTAGAAATTGGCATGTGCGCGCGCTGCAGTTCAATGCTGGTCGGCATTCGTTCGATGATCCCTTTGCCTGCAGGCGCTAAAAGGTTTGCCACAATAAGGACAAAAAGGGAGGGTGATCCTTGGCTAAATTAATGACCAGTTCATGGTCAGTTCATGTGGGACTAGCTGTGATATTTTGTCTCGAGATTGTGGGCTTCCGTTGCCTGTAAAGATATTTAGAAATTTAATAATAAAAATACAATTCTATTCATAAATGTATAACAAATAGTTCTGGTAGTTTTATGGTCCAAAAGAGTTTTTAGATAATTATTTTTAGGATTTTTAGGTTGCTTTTGAGGTTAGGTTTGGGTTTTAGATCATTCTTAGACTATTTTGGGTTGGTTTTTTAAGGAGTTTTAAATAGTGTATTCTGAAGCTTATTAAGCGCTTTCCTAGGCAATTTTTCGAAGGGTTTTTGCAACTAGTTGAGTGATCTTATAAATTCTTATTTTAAATTATTTTACAATTTATTTTCCCAAAGTTTAATTCTCTTATTTTATTTTGTTTGTCAGGCAATAGTAGTGATAGGTTTGATCAGCGTTGTACTTGCATTTTTTGTTTGATTTCTTACTCCGTTTTGTCGCGCGTTGAGCATTCGATTAACACCTCATCTCAACTCATCACATCTCATTCCGCATCTCATTCCGCATCTCACAACCCGCTTATTTACCGATTGCAGCTTCCCTCTTTGCGCCTCCATTGATTTATTGGCAGTTGTTGTGGAAGTTTTGCATTACAAAGGTCTCAGTTTATTTCTCAGTTTTTTTGTTTTGACCGTTGTCGTTGTCGTTTTCTTCTCAATCTTGATTATCTTGGCTTTAATTTGTGGCGATAGTTATTCTGTTTTTAAGGCAATTGTTGGCCATTGTTGATACGACACTTAGATAGCACTCTCGCCATTACAATGCACTTTTGCACACACATTTGTTTGGCTGAAAATGCGAAACGTGACCGTTATTGACAGCCCGAGCGATGGCAAGATTTTCTATTTTCTATTTTTCGCCGTTGTGTTTGTCAACAACAAAATGAAAATGCAAATAGACACGGCTTTTTGCAATTGTTGTAAAGAAAAAAGGAAACGCATAACGAGCGAGATCTTGAGCGGTTGCCTTGATTCATAAAAATTGCGACGCGGCATTCATTATCTATTTTGGGTACAAAAAATAGTTTGTTTCTTTTTTGGAAAATACTCAAAAAATTATTTGTTGAATGGGTCACATTTTAAAAGCTATAATTGAGTCTTAAAATTGATTTTAAGTTAATTATAAATATTCTATTAAATTTATTTAATAATATTTCAAAGCTGGCTGCTTCCTAAATAATCTCCTGCAAATTCAAAACAGCTTTTCATGGACTGCATATTTTTTTGGCAGGCAGAACAAAGGCCACAAAGTTCCAGCTAAAATTGTTCAATTGAGCCACCTCTTTGCACAACAAAGCCCCCTGAGAGGCAATCAAGCGAACCAGTTTTTTGATTTTCCTATCTTTTCAGTGGAAATTTTACACAATTCTTTTGCATTTCCGACAATTGGCGCACGTTGCCTTTCAGATTGTCTGTCTGTTTTATTTTTAATGATCCGAATAGCCAAGCTGATGATTTTGATGTTTATAATGATGTCTGTGATCGGTCTATTATTGACTACATTCGGACGGGATTGGTCCATCATCGGTGGGACTGTTTAATGATGTGTAACTGGATTTTAATGTGTTATCTGTTTGAATTTATAAAAAAGAACTTTAAAAGCCTATAAAGGCCTATAGAAAAATATAATTTAAATAGAATACAATAGAAAATAAATATAAAATATATATTTAATTGAAAATGTATTATAAATTAAAAATAATTATTAATCCAAAAGGGAATTTCGCTTCTTTTTCACAGGAATGCATTTGAAATGCAACTGAAAATTACAAATTAAGCTAAATTATGCTAAAGTTGACATTGCAGAGAAATTGATTGGCAAGGCACTGCTAGGGACTCTTATACCAAAGATTTATCTTTCCCTGCAGAGTTCTCACAGTAATTTTCCGGTGTTTGATAAATTGCCTTCTTTGCCAAGTCGAACACGAGCTCGTTGCCTGATTCACTTGATATTTTTCAGGTATAATACTATTGTTCTGTTTTTTTTTTGTGCTTCTTACTGAGCTCTGAGTTCTCTGGGACTTTCGTTGCTCGTGTTTGGCTTTCTGTCTGGCGGGGTGGCAATGTCACAGTCTCCGAGTGGCAGCAACCACAAGTGTTCTGTCGTCTGATATTTTCTTGTTGTTTTTTTTGTTTTTCTTTTTATTTCAGTTACTTTTTTTTGGGCATTATATAGACCACGGTGGGCAAACACAAGTACTCTGGGTGTTTGTTTATTAGAGCTGTTAAGCTGCCGCTTTTTTGATCAGTTTTTTCTACATAATGATATTTTTATTATAAAATATTTAAATGTTTTTATTTTCAAGCCAACTTGTCCCACTAACCTAGCAACCATTAAACTCTCGGCATTATTTTTCTTTCTTTTTTTTTTTTTTGGTGGCATTTTTACAGAATGCAAATAGGAACGGAAAACAAAATGTTGAGCAAATCGCCACCTTCGCCTCGATTGCCAAATGGCCTGTGACTAATCGCCCCCCCGAGAGCTGTGTGATCCTGCTAATTGGTAATGCCAACTAATATAGCCAACATATGGTGCCGGGGTGGCTCTCTTCTGTATCAGACAGTTTGAGTATCTAATATCTGGTATCTGGTATCTATTATCTCGTAATTGTATGGATCCAAAAAACGGAGGGGTATCTTTCTACAATTACTAATCAAATTGTGTGTGTTGCGACTTTGTTTCGGTTTAGAAATAATAATTATTTTCGCAATGGTTGCAATTTTCGGTTTTTGGTTTTGGTTTGGCGGTTTCTTGACCCAAAAAAAGAGATGAAATAGATTTCGACACTGCGAATACTGAAAAGGTCACAACAGAATTGAAATGGCGACTTTTGGGTAAAGTAAAATATTGAATGGTCTTTAAGATGTATCAGAAATATAAATAAATACTATTAAGGTATAAATAATTTTAGGGATTTTTAGAACAAACATTTAATTATATTTTTGTCAAATTTTACAAGGGATCTTTCATTAAAATTGTTAAAAATCGCAAATAAAAATGTAATCTTTCAAATTTTTACGTTTTTTGAATGTAGATTTATTATCTTTATAAGAACGTATACAGAAAAGCTTTTCTAAATGAAATGAATTAATTTCTGGCTTTGAAATTTGTTTATTATACGTTGATTTCCCCCCAAAAATTGTACCTAGAAATATTGATTTAAGGAGTGCACATATTTATGATCTTCCTGATGAAATCTCACTTATTAAAGATAGTTTTCCTACTACAAATCTTGTCTCTGCAATCTGCACTTCCATTTCCCCTCTGATTCTAGTTAATGGTGTCATTGGAAGTGTTCTTCGCAGCATCTAAAATGGATCCTAGGGAAATGCTAAGCAGCTGAGGGGCCTTTGCGAGAATTAGTTTCAGTTAGCACCACTCTGGGGGAGTGAGGGGGAGTACAGGTACAGGTGTGAAGGCAAACACGGTGGTTGGCAAACCAAAAAATGCAAACTGCAAACTGCAAACTGGATGCAGTGCGGATGAAGAGTTCGAATGCGAATGGACTTGGACTTTGCACCCGTTAGCTGCCAAAAAGAGGAGCACAGAGCCCTGAGGGAGGGGAAGTGGGGTTACAACAACAAAAAAAAGAACACTTTACAACAACGTGGGATCCAAATGCTCCTCCAGCAGCCAAACTCTTCCATCTCTACCTTTCTCTCTCTTGGTCTCTCTCTGTCTCTCTTTCGGCTGCTCTCAGCCCTCTGCCAGCAGAAGCCGAGCGGAGAGCTCCCTAGTGTTGGCATTATATTTTGATTAATGAAATTTAAATAATTAAAGGTAATAAAGAATTAAAGGTATTAAAGAATTAAAGTAATTATTATTTTTAAGTTTTTTATATCTATCTTATGTTGTTTTTCATTAAACTTTATTTTATTTTTCATAAAACTGATAATAAATACAATAAACATTTAAAATAAATATAGTTTTGGATAATATTATTACTGGTATTTTTATTAAATTGAAATTAATTAGCATATTTCAAATCTTTGCCCTGAAAGAGCTCTGTAAGCCATAATATAATATAATATAATATAATAAAAGATCCAAGGGAAAAATCGTAAACAAAAAATATAAATATAAAATAAAAACTTAAATATAAACATAGATAATTAAAATCATCACATAGCGATTAAGTATCGATTTGTCGATGTGTTCCGCCAGCCCTACAATTAAGAGCGCCAAGATTCTGCTACCTCTAACGGCGGCAGCACTGATGAGCGCCAACAGCAAAGCCTCCACGATGATCCACCAATGACGCCGACGTCGATGTCGATGTCGACGTCGACGTCGAAGCGAGCGCCAGCGCCGGCTGGCAAGCTTCAACACGATCGCTGGGCCCCCATTTCGCTCAGTTCACGCTCACCGCTTCGTCGCGCCAGTTGTCGGATTCTTCGGATTCTCCTCGGATTCTCGCCGAAAGTGGAGGCAGAAGGAGAAGCGAAGTAAGAATAAACACAGCAGCAGCGGCGGCATTAGCCTGGATGCGGATTATATATATTTTTGGGATCAAGATAATGATGATCCGATCGGGCTGAGCAGCAGCAGCAGCAGCAGCGTGTTGTGCGCGTGTGTTTCGCTTTATTTCCTTTCAAAACGCTCGACTGCGGCACGAGTTCAACAAAAGCAATTCGTAATGAAAATCGGGAAAAAATTCGGAATCGTAAAGTTTGTTAAGAAAAATCGTTAAATCGGAAATCGTAAATCGTAAATCGCGTCGCGAGTGCAAGAACTTTTTTCCTTTTCGAATAACAGTGAAGTGTATTGTTTAAACAAAAATAGGAAAAGAAAAATACAGAAAACGGAGCAAAAGAGAAAAGCAAAAAGTGACGGAAAGAGCCGAGAATGAAGCAGAAAGAAGCAGAATTTACCAATCCAGAAACTGTGTGTGCGTGGAAATAATAAAAATAAAATAACCTCTGGAGAGATTTCCTCCTAATTTCGTATACGAATGGAATTCTCGCTTAGTATTTAATAATCTTTTTCTAATGAACAAACGGCCGCCGTCTTCGTTTTTTTGTTTTTTTAATTTATTACGAGTATATGCAGTGACAGTGTTTTTTCCCTTCTCTGTTTGCCTCAGTTTCGCTGGCAAAGAGAGAGACTAAGCGAGAAACAAAGGGAACCAAACGAAAAATAAAATTCAAGAAATTAAAAAAAAAACAAAAAACAAAATAAAAACACGCGAAAGTTGAGTGGTGTGTGGAATTAATGGAATATATACATTCGCCTTTTTGTGATATATTAAAAACCCATCCAATAAAAGCAAATTTATATCAATTGCTAAAGACGACAGCTAATAAATAAGTTAACAAATCGAGCAAACTTTTGGATTACTTTGAACCAAGGATAAGGATATTGTAAGTGGAAATTTATTATTTATTATATTTAAGTGAGAATTGATAAGCAAAATAAATATAGATTAGTATGAAAATGATTTTAGAAAATTAATTAAACTTATTAAAGGTGTTTTTCGACTCTTGGTTTAAAAGTAATGGCTCCATCAGGAAAGAGATATTAAATAAAAGCTATTAATTACAGAAAAACTAATTTTAGATAATTACTAATTTAAATAGGCAACCTTTATTATATTAATCAACTTTAATTTTAAGTTTGTATACATTTTTTAAGGTTTGGTTTATTTTCTCCGAATGACTAACACCTTAAATACTTAATTTACTTTCTTTGCTTTTCCTCTGATCCAATCATTTTGCCTTATTTTATTTTCTTGTTAATTTTTTTATATTTTCTCTACTTTTTTTTGTACACTTGCTCTAATTTCTTTCCCTCTTTGGTGATCCTTCTTTTAATTGCATTTTATGCTTACTTGAGCATTTCGCCTTGGCTGTCTGCTGTCTGTGTGAAGTGTCTGCTTGAGACTGTCAAAAAAGTAATAACAAGAACAAGAAAAGCAAAAAACAAAAAGTAAATCAAAAATAAATACATTTTTTGTTGTTGGATTTTGCAAGCGCTCGTTAGCCGAATAGCGGTAAAAGTTAGGTAGGCAGGTAAAGAGCAAGAAAGAGAGAGAGAGCCTGCCATGTTATATGGTCACGAGATAAGACACTCTAGACAAGCACTTGATGTTTATGGCCCCCCGACCCCCCTTGCCTCTGCTCCCTTCCAGGAGTTAGCTTAACCCCTCTCTACTGTATAGTATCTTTGTATCTTTATATCTTTACGTTTGCTGAATGACAAGCGTAGCGCCGCTTACAGTTAACTAATTAACTTTCAGTACGCCCCCCTAAAGTTTTAATTTTCTAGAAGAGTAAAGCTGGGACCCTTAAAGTTTTTAATCTTTCTAAAAGAAACATAAACGACACAGGTGTATGCCTAACTTTCTCAGATTTATAATATTTACTAAGTAAAAGAAAGATTTTTCAAGACATTAAATTCAATTTAAAATTTAATAAACAAAACTTAGTAATTTTTAGTGATCGAATCATAAGGAGACTTGCTAAGAAACAGTGCCGGCAATAAGTTTGTGTACACCCTGAACACACAATAAATCGTGCAATGACTTCCTTCGCATTCGATCTTCTTCCTGTTCCATATCAATCACGTCGTTAAGGTCGGTCTCTGGTCGCTGGTTGACATTTTTCCTCAGTTCCAACCGACGTGCCGCGCATTCTAACTATCGCATTAACTCATGTTCCGATATGTGTGTGTATATAATATATATTTTCAGTACATTTGTACGCCAGAAAAGTGTGTAATTAACTCAGGTGGAAGATGGAGATGATTGTGGTGGGGATGGATGATAATGATGATGATGATGATTATTGTTTTGATTACGAACGCGGTGTGTGGGCTCCGCTGGGAGGGTGAGAAACGAGCATTTGTCGAGCTGTCAGAAAAAAGTGGAGCAGGCTGCTCTATCGGATCTCCAGCCATCCACGTGAATCAGATAAGCCTCCGGGCCGCCTTTATCTAAAACGGCAAGGGAATGACCAGATGAGTGGCTGCAAAAGGCAAATGTTTAAATTTTTGGTTATGAAACAAAGCAATTAAATTTTAAAGGTTTTCCCGCTGGTTTTGTAACAATTTCCCTTTAACTATTGAACACGTTTTTATTTATTTTGTGAGCTGAAAAAAAGGTTAAGAATAATTCTAATTTATCATACATTTAAATGAATGATTGATGATTATTAAAATGCCTTCCCCAACATATTATCAAACTTCATTTATCAAGCTTATAATATTTAAAGCTTGATTTATTTAAATTTGATATATCAATCTGGGTAAAATCCGAGAGCCATTGTCTAATTTAATATATTCTGGAAATATTTTCACAAACTGGTTTGAAATGTATTCATTAGCTTTTGTATTTCCAATTCATCAGCTTGGGAATATTAATATTGAGAATTAAATAAATAAAACTAATGAAGCAGCATCAATCGATGATGTTTTAATTAACATATTTATCATAATGCTTTAGGGAATGAAATAATATTAAATATTTGCAAATATTACTTATTTAACAATTTTGAAAATCCAAGTAATTAAAAAATAATGCCATATGACTCAATTCACTTATCAGAAATGAGTTTACATATTCAATTAACCTGCAGGGCCTCCCTTTCCAAGGTGACTCAGGTAATACCCGTAATATCACTCCCCCTTTTTCGGTGATTATCACATTTGCACTCCAACGGATTCCCTTCCTCTGAGGGTGACGAAAGAAAGCCCAGAAATAACTCGACTTTGAAGTCCAAACTCAGAGACGTCAGAGGTCTTGCTTGCCGGTTATTTGCGTCACTCGAGAGCATGGAAAGATTTTTGATTTTTGCATGAAATTGTTAATTTGCTTCGTTTCGGCATTCGGGGAGATGTCGCCAAAGTGAATCACCACTGCATTCCTCTTTTTTTTTTGCCTGGCAACAAAAGAGCCCGGAGTTCCACCTGAAACAGTATTATTATTATTATTTAATAATAATAGGAGGTGCTGCTGCTCATGCCTTTACTGAAATTGACTTGCTTAATCAGCACGCTAATGTTAATTCGAAATACGCGTGGCTTTTAGCATTGTGACGGCCCCAACTTCCCGGTGATATCAACGCTTTTATCAGCGCCAACAAAATCTGCTCGAACAACAAATATGTACCTACATACATATATGCCACAGTATATAGTGCTGCATGTGCTATATGCTATATGGTGTGTAGTATATGGCTTATATCTTATCTCGCCCTCGACATGCATGTCAGCATTTAAACGACGCATTAGCCATCATCATCATCAGCAGCTCCCACTCCGTGGACTCTGAGCGGGGGGAAAGCGAGAAGGAAAAGCGGCCAAACACATTCACATTCCAAGTTTAAGTTTGTTATGTATTCCAAACAATTACCCAAAAAAAAGAAAAGAAACTACAAACAAAAGAAAAGTGAACATAAACACAGGTTTTGGTCTCAGGAAATACACTTGGGGGAAGATACTCTACTGCAAAAGGGAAATGGAACTACAAAAAGGGTTAATGATATCACTAAAGGTCTTTTCTTTTTTAAAAACTATTAATGGAAGTTATGTTCTCTATTCCTTCTTTTAAAAAGGTTTAATTCCTTTTATTTATTTTGATTTTAAGGAAATTTCCCTTTCTAAGTGATATATTTACTTTAAAATATTTAAAATGTACATAGGGGATATTAATCTCTTAAAGAGTTGATGATATTACAAAAAAAAACTTTTGTTTTCTTAAAAATAATATTATTAGGTCTTTTCCTTTTAAAATTTGTGTTTTTACGGGGAATTTCCTTGCCTACAAATATTAAAAAGAAATAATGGCAAGCTGAAATACTACACAATAAATATAAAAACGCCTTATTTTATATATTTTATGATAAATAACCAAAACTCTATATTTTAAGCAAAGCTAGGCATTTGCTAGTCATCTCCTAATAAATTTACAAACCTGGTTAACCCTCTTATGGCTTTAACACCTTTTTGTTTTATACAACCTTTAAGTAAAAAGGTAAAGTCATTTTTCAAATATGGAGCTTAGCTTCTGACAGCCTTTATTAACATGCAAACTGGTGATTAAGATCTTAATTTTACAACAAACCCTACAATGTAGAGAAGTGAGTCTACAAATATGGATGTGAAACTCTATGATTAAGACCTCTTGCTTTTTTTTTATTGTTTTAGGCACTGCCTTACAAAGTCTTTATTTTATATTATATATTTTATAGAGCATGCAGGAGACCCAAAAAAAGTGAAATAAAATAACCAAGCTTCACCTCAACAAATATATATTTAAAATGCCAAACAGGTTGCGTTTTTATTTTGATTTTGGCTGATTGATTTGTAGCCTGTCGCCTTGGCTGCTCCACCCACAGCTCCTCCATAATGTATAGTATATAATATATATATGGAATATACTATATAGTCATGGCAGATCTCACCCAGATTCGACACGCTCTCCTTTCATTTTCGGCCTCTGTTGTTTGCCAACTTTGCTCGTGTTTTATTGTTTACCTGCCTCTCCAGCTAGCTCTCTATGGTTGGTTTTATATATATTTTTTTTTTTGGGGACTATTGTTTACCCATCGTCAGCTGCTGTTTGATTTGCAACAATAATTTTTGTTTACGGTTTATGGTTTATGGTACGTGGTCTGTTATTGTTATTATTTAGATGATTACGCATTTTAGAGTCGCAAGAAAAACGGTCAACGTTTGCGTGATATGCGTTTCGTATTAATTATGAATTATTATTCCTTGTACTTGGCCACGTTTTTTGGGTAATTTTGCGTAGAGCCTTCGTTGTGAAATTAATTGGGCAAAAGTGTTAAAGTAGCCCAATGACATTTACGAGGGCATTTTTAATTGAAGTGTTTTTGTTTTGTTTTTTATTATTAAAATTAAGTTGCAAGGTTCAGTTTAAGATTGTTTTTAAAAAAGAGACATTTGTTTTCTTAGTTTAAGAGCTGGAAAATATTTAAAAATTTAAATAAAAGGTTTGAGTTCTTAGCTTGCTTTCGAATAATATTCAAAAACCTTTTTAAAAAGGTATAAAAAATCAAACTGGCTCACAACTAATAGCGGCAACTGTGCCCACCTATTGAACCCAAATAGTTGATAAAAAATCCAGCCTTTACCTAATTATAATGCTCTCTCTCCTCCTTTGTACAAAAAAGGCGGTTTATCTAATGACTTTTTGCCGTGCTGTTCTAACTGTTTGCATTTCATTGTCTTGGCATAGTTTTTTCTAATTTTTTGTTGTTGTTGTGTTTTGCAACCACACTAATTGCAAATAAATTGTGCGCAGTTATAATCTGTAGAGACGACGGGCCCTGCTTGGCGTCCCCCTGCGGCACTATCTGCGCCGCCGCCCCTGTCGCCTAATCTAAGGCCTGCCTCTGCTTCTGCCGCTGCTGATCGACAAGCAGGCGCCAACTGACAATGGAATTTCATGAAATCTAATTGACAGGCCAATAAATAAAGTAAAAGGAATATACACAAGGCGAAAAAAGAAGTAGATTTTAATAGGGAAATTAATTTGCATTATTAATTATTAAAACTAATATAAATTACCATAAATTTGCCCTACAAAATAGAGTTATTACTGATTAGAGCCTGAAAATTGGTTTCTTTATAGAATTTAAATGTTCTAAATTTCTTGCTGTGCAAACATTTGTTTTCTTGTCAATGTTTATTACAAATTCAATCGATTTTTGATGCTCAGTTCAGTTGAGATATTTTATTGCTTATCAGGGAAATGTGTGTGGAAATCGAAGAGCGCGTGGCACACCGATTCGCTTTAATTCAATTCCCTGCTGTAAACGTTAATTAAGAACTCTGCCAGAATAAAATATATAATATATAAAAATCAAATAAAATCGAGTCAAACACAACCTTCCGATCGCTGACAGTTCTCAGGTTCATTGACTTGCTTGAGCGACGCGACGGCGCAGATTGAAAAGCGCCGTTATTAATTGTGAGATAAAAAGTCAAGGTCATTGGCGATAAGGCTACTTGTTGTGTGATAAGAAAAGCCAAACAGCGCAGTGGGAAAAGCCATAAACACGGAGCACGCAGAAGATAAACAGTTGAAGGAAAGTTCCAAGAGGAATTCCATTCAAAAAATGTTGAAATATGACAATTGGGGTGTTTCTTTTTGTTGATCAAATTTTGCTTAGTCAGTTTTTTTATGTGATCTTTTGTCGATCTAATGAATATATTTCTATAATTTCTACTATTGTTCAGGTGAGTTCCCCAAATATTTGAGTAATTTATGCAAAGCTCTCAGAGGTCATTGTTTGAAATTGGTCAATATTTCGTGCTAGATTATTCAAATCGAATAAATGGCAAATAAAAGGTTAAGACTTTGGCTTATAATCTCTGTTTTGTTGGCTGATGGTTTTAGACAGAATAAATAAGGGGCTGGTTGGCCTAATGTTTAATATTTATGATATGTTTTATGATAATTTAGAAATGCAAAAAAAAACTGAGTTTTGAATAGGTTTTGAATGGGCTTAAACTGGTTTATAAATCTTGTGTTTTATTTAAATATTTCAAAGTTTTGACTTTCTTTCGGAATTATTTATGTTTTATATTTTATATTCTTTTCTTGAATCTAGAAAAATGTATTCAAAACTCTTTAATCTTTGTGAAAGATTTCTTTTAATATAATTTATATAAATTAATCGACTTAATTAATCGAAAAATGTATTCAAAACTCTTTAATCTTTGTGAATGGTTTCTTTTAATATAATTTATATAAATTAATCGACTTATTTACTCGAAATTAATCGAAAAATGTATTCAAAACTTTATTCTTTGTGAAAGCTTTCTTTTAATATAATTTATATAAATTAATCGACTTAATTAATAGAAATTTATCGAAAAATGTATTCAAAACTCTTTAATCTTTGTGAAAGGTTTCTTTTAATATTATTTATATAAATTAATCTAATGCTCAGGAATTTTTTATATTAATTTGAAGTAAAATTAAGCAATTACATTTAATTTTAAAAAATAAATAACATCGAAGCTCAGACATTTTATTAACAAACAAAGAACTCTTCCGTCTTCGCTTAAGACACTTCCCTAAAAACTTTCCACTCTCGAGCCTTCATTAAGATATATTTTAATTGCCGTATATCTTCAAGGCATGTTATATGTTTATGAATAATCCCTATGTATTTCTTTCTTTCCCCCCGCCAACGAATGTGTCACAAATTATTTATGGTGGCCCAAAGTTGGCCAGACGAGAGAGCATATAAATTTGGGGCTCCTTCTCCGGCTTTTTGCTTGGCCAACTTTTGCATATTTGGCATTTGGTAAACATTCATAAATAGTCTAATGATGTTGCTTTGACTGCTGACTCCATTAATCAAAGCTTGTCACTCAGAGTCATTCACCCATTCGGCCAAGTATTCATTCATTCATTGTGCTGTTTTTTTCCTCACGGATGTATCTGGTGTTCAATGTTATCTTTAGGGATTGTTTGGCCCGCATGAAAAGTTTTGTGGTTCGGTTTTTTGCCGGATTTCGGCATGGCTTCAGGGTTTTTCCAATCAGGCAATTAAAAAATGATGTATGTAGGAAATGTACAAAAGAGTTTCTAGGTAAATCCTCTCAACAAATCCGGCATTAATATATTTGCGTTTTTTGCTTTAATTACAGATTTAATTGGAATAATGGCTTCTTCACCCAACAATGCGGCGCCGCCCGTTTTATGGCGGGCGAGACGTAAAATTGGTAAGTTCCTTACATTTTTCCCTCTAAGCATTGACACTTTCATGGGTCATTAAATTATTATTATTCCCAGATTTATATCTGTTGAATGTTGAATGTTGAAACAAAAGCGTGCTGGGCAAAGGTTCAATGCCATTGTAGTCCTGCCGCCATTTGTTGCATATTTCAGCGTTCATTATCCTTTGCCTTTGGGAGATCTGCCTTTGTGGCATTATTGTCTGACTTTAAGTGGCGGAAAATTGAAATTTTCAAGTATGAGGGGGATGCAGATTTTTTTGAATTCACAACTAAAATCGATGGCAATGCGATTTGGCATTTGCCGGAACAATTTAATAATTAAGTCAGTAGAGATAGGAAGATGAGTTATGCTGGGATCAAACCCGAAAAACTTTTGCCTGGCTGAAAACAATCACATAAACTTTTAATTAATTTCAAACAAACGGCCAAACAAACAACGAATGGCGAACGGGCCGGACAAACAAACAAAACCAAGCGAGGGGGCAACTAGAGAGAACTTTACACAATTTATGGTTGCTGTCGCGTGGCTCCACCACCCATGCACCAAAAGAAAATATTTTAAAAGTATTTAGCATCAATGGGGACTTTGTAAAAACATTTCTTAAGCTTTGAGATATAAAAATACTTCAAATAGTGCTGAAAAGTATGCTATAAATGGTATGAGACTAAAATAGTCAGGATTCAGTTTAAAATAGAAATTGTACTTAATATCCTTTCGTCTCTCGCTTAAAAAGTAAATATTTATTAAATATTTATTTTAAATTATTTAATGTATTTTCTTATCCCTCCGAAAATATACTTTTCTCCCTGTGTAATCCTTATGTTTGCCTTTGTAATGGTAACAAGGAGCTGCAAAATGGGAATGAGCATGGAAGTAGAAAAGGGGGGGCGCCTCCGCCATGAGTGGCACTGCCGAGGGAAGACTTTGCACGCTTTGTCAACACTTTGCAGGAAGCCAAGTCGCTGATGTCGTCGGTGTCACGCTCCATGTGGTTTATAGAGTCACACAGATACGCTCGCACGCACACTTGTGTGCCGTCATTTCCGTTTCCGCTACGACAAAGAAAAGAGAAAACACTGGCAAACAAAGGTCATAACAAAATGGGAGGCGAAAAGTCAAGTAACTAAACTGAAAGGGAAAATAATAGTTAGAACTAGTATTACACTTTATAAAACTTTAATAATATTATTAAACTTTGGTTTAAAAAGAACGAATTTTAATGAAGAGTAAGAAAAATTTTAAGGGAAACCTATGAAAATTATAATAAATAAAAAGGGTCTTAGATTTGTGGTTGTTATATTTATGTACAAGTAAAAAATCGAAATGAAAAACTCTATTTTCTTCTTGCATAATCAGAATATATTTAAATATACTCTTGAATTAATTTTCTTATTAAAAGAAATGTTTCTAAGCCTTAAAAGCATTAAATTTATTTTTTTACACATTTTTTCTGCCTCTAATTAATTAATTAAATACAATTTAATGTCTTTTTCCGGCTTAAACTTTGTATCTTTGCATTGAGTTTACTTTATTTGTTTTGATTTGCTTGAGTGTAAACTCAACTTCGGCCCGGCTTCGTTTGCCGGCAAAGTTTGCATTGAGCCAAATTGTGAGAGAATTTAACTCGAACCATAAAAAAAAGGGGAGCTAATATCGTAAGGGTTGAGTGGAGCTTTTTTTATTATTGGCGGAGTCAAAGCTTGGCCAAAGTTTATCCAAAATTGTAGTTGCTGCAGTCGCTTTGGGAACTTTGAGCGTTAATTTTTTCTTTTTATTATTTTTCGCTTCTGTTTTTTGTCTTCTTTGGGTTGCGGTTGCGGTTTCTGTTTCTGTTTTTTTTTCTTAGCTGTTTCTGGTTTGCTCAAAAGCCGGTTCTTTTGGCCAACTGAAACTGAGTCGAAATCGATGCCCTGTGTCTTACTTTTCAGTTGTTGAGCCAACTTGGGTAACGGTGCATATTCTTGACTCATGTCAGCAAAAATGTTCTGTTTTTTGTTTTCTTTATTGTTTAATATCGAAAAAAAAGAAAAACAGTAAGCAATAAAAATGTGTACATGTTTAATTAACTCTCTGTTGCTGAGAAAACAAATGTGTTTTGTTGTCTTCGGTTTTTTCTTTGTTTTTATATTTTTTAAATTATTTTTGAGCTCTAGGTGGGATTTAAACTGGCAGAAAAGGGATAGTTTTAGAGAAATTCATTAAAGCTAAGAAATTAGTAGCCACTATTAATTTTTAATAATTTAAAAAATTTTATTTTAATGTGGGAGATTTTTGAAAAGGGGTTTCAAAAGTAGGTAATGAAATATTTGAAAGTTGATGATTTTATAATGGTTCTTGCAATAAACAATTTATTAACCCAACAATTATATTTTTTTAACAAAATTACATACTTTGCTTTGAATGTCAATAATTTTGGAATTAAATTAAATACTTTTATAATTATAAATAATAATAATTAATAAGTTAAAAAAAATATATATATACCTTTATAATTATTAATAATAATTAATTAGTTAAAAAAGAAAAATATTTATACTCAAATCTAAATAATATTTAAATAAAAGTTCTTCAAAGGCCATTTTTTAATATGGCTGACCATGGCCAGCCATCTTGAAAGCGCTTAAAAGTATGCAATAAATTGCAGGGAAATCGCCATTGTTTTAAAATCGCTTGATTTCATGCTAATAAAAGTAATAAAATAGAAAGAGATGACAAAACAGAGGGCAATAAAAGAGGGGACAGCGAGAGAGAGAGAGAGAGTACAAAAGTTCATTAGTCGCCGCCGTCGCTCGCGATAAACTAAAAACGGCAAAAGTGTAAATAAAAAGGAAAGAAACTTTTGAGTGACTTTTCGGAGTGAGTCTTGGCTTTGTTTATTTTAGGCGAATTCGCCGCATTGCCTTTTCGCCGCCGCCAGCGCACTCGGCCAGCTACGTTCGCCGTCTCAGTATCTGTCAGATATTCAATCTGTTCGGTTGCGCGGTTCGCTCGGCGGCAAAAGCAGCCCGAAAATATAATAAAAATTACAATTACAATACACAAAAATAAAAGGAGAAAGAAAGGCCAACTAAGATCGGGCAGAGTTTTGTGCGCGCAAAGAAATAAATAAAAAAAAAATACGAATCGAAAGAAAAGTAAACCGAAACCGAAACGGAATGTATCTTCAAGATGAGGCAAAGGCAATGAGAAAATAAAAACGTTTTTTATATGTGCGATCAACGGTCGCGTGCTCAATTCTTCCTCTTCTACTCTTTCGTTCGCTTTACGCCCGCGTGTGCATGTGTGTGTGTGTCGCCAAGGTGTGAAAATATACAAATGTATCTATATAAAAAAAAAAACGAATCCACAGCTATACATATTTTGTATCTTATATACAAAAAACTGCATAATAACCAGAAATTAACCGAAAGATATTTAAGAATAAGCTTAAGAGCTTTGAGTTTTCTAAAGAAAGTGAGGTTCCTTAGCTTCTTCTGGGTTTCCCTTGTTGGAAATATCACAAAAAAGGACAAAAATGCACTACAATTCTTCTGTTAGTCTCTTTTTTTCTTTTCTTCAGCTGATCAGTGTCTCGCCCTCGCTCTCTTTCTTCTCTTCTTCTCCCGATGGCGTTGCCAGCTTGATTTTATTTCTCCGAGTGTGCTTATCGCCCCCCTGGGTGTGTGTGTGTGTGTGTGTGTTTTTGCTATATTGTTGTTTATTATTTGATATTGTTGCGGCGAATTGGTTAGGCGTCCAAGCGTGCAAAAAAAAATAATAAAAATAAAAACATTAAAGAAAAAAAATAATGGTTAAATGTTAGCCAAAAACGAAATTTAAACACTTTTTTTTTTTGTGAATCAATTATAGAATTTAATGTGTGTGTTTGCAATGGATTTTTTTCTCTAGAAATGTTGTTAGCTTTTGTTTTGTGATTTTAAATAAAAATTTTTAAGAAATTCTTTTGTAATTAATTCATTGAGAGATTTTATAAAAACAGTACTTTTAAATTTGTTATTTAATAAATACATTTAATGTGTTTATTATAATTTTTTTATGTTTATTGAGAGACCATGGTACGAGGTTTTTTGATATCATATAAAAACTCTGTGTTATATATTTTTTTTATTTTAGTTAAAATGTAAGTTTTATTTAGGGGATTTGTTTAAATTAATAGATATTCAAGCTCTATCTTCCGAATCTTCGAAGATTTGAAATCTTTTAAATGTTTTTTACATAAATTTAAGGTCTTTTTCTACATTTAATGTGTTTTTTATAATTTGTTTATATTTTATGAGACCCAATGGTATGAGGTTTTTTAATATCCTATAAAAACTCTGTTTTATATTTTTTCAACGATTTTCTTTTAAATGTAAGTTTTATTTAAGGGATCCCTTTAAATTAATAGATATTCAAGCTATATCTTTCGAATCTTCCAAGATTCTAAATCTTTCGAATGTTTTTTTATACAAATTTAAGGTCTTTTACTCAAATCGTCAAAAATCTACCAATTATTTGCTTTGTTTATGGCTCAATATATTTTTTTCTTTAAGATTTTGTTTTTGTTTTTGCCCAGTGGATTCTTTTTATGATTATTGTCATTTATTATTTATTATTTATTTTTTTAACATTTTTTTTTGCGGAAACTGCGCGTTTTTCTAGTCGCTGAGATAAAGCAGGGGGAAAAAATGAGTGAGCGTGGTGGCGGTGAGTGCGCGAGTTTCGCGGCGATAAGCTGTCTGCTCAGCCCTTGGCCTCCCTTCTCCTCTCTGGCCACGCCTCCTCTTTGCCAGCCGCCCCTCGTTGAACCCCTTTTGCCCCTCTGGCCAGCAGACAGGTGCGTTCGTTGAGTTCAATTCGCTTTTGTTGTCATTTCGCCTTTGTTGCTGTTGTTATTCTTGCTTTTTTATCAAGAGAACAAAAAATACACACATTCGAGCACGCACATATGTTTTTTTTTCTCTCTCTGAGTGTGTGTGTGCTGTGTGTAGTAAATACAATTTTTTTCTCCTGCATATTTGTTGTTTTTTTCTGTAACGGAAATGGTTTTGTGGTTTTTTATTTTGGGTTTCTTTCATATTTTTTACGGGTTTTTCTTTAGTTTTCTGGTCGTATTTAAGTGTTTTTGAAAACTATATAAAATTGATTTAAATATTTGAGATATATATTAGCAAATCGTATATATCTTGTGGTTTTAAATATATAGAAACCTAAAATTTCCTGAAATTTCGCTTGGATACTAGGGCTACATATAAGGAGGTTAAATGTTAAAAACTCTACGTTTTACTCTTCACTTAATTAGCTTTTTAAAATAAATAAAAAACACGGAGGCCTAATAAAAAATATAATTTAATTTTTTTGTTAATTCCCTGACGGTGATTTCCCTCTCAACTTCAGGAGAACGTTTCCACGAATGTTTCCATACTAAAAAAATATTCCAAAACTAATAGTTTAAAAGCAAGTTCTCCTATTCAAATCTAATCTTTGTTTAAACAGGAACTAAGTACATTTTCATTGATAAAAAGCCAGCACTTGAGTCTAGTTTCGTTTCGAATCAACTTGAAGAAGAATATATCTTTTGCGGCAACCGAATCCGCGTTAACCAGCTGCACACACACAGACGACCGAACATTCGGGGCCAGAATATAAGCCCACGACTTTGTTGTTTATGATTGTCATTATCAGAAGGAATTACCATTGTTATCCGGCTAAATCTAGTCATTACTCACGCGCCTTATCAGTGGTCGTCCGCTCGTGCTCTCTGATGCTGATAATGCGGTTTACCTGGGCTACCTCCATACCTGTTACTTGTTACCTGTTACTTGCTTCTATCAGCCTATCAGTCACATTGAAATGATGCCGTCACTTGGCCAAAATAATCACTGACGACTTGACTGGTCATTCTTGTTGACCATATGAGTTGGGAATTTCCTGGAGTTGGGAAAGGGAAATGAGGGAAGTGTTGGGAAATTAAAAATAATTAGACTCAAAGAAGATTCAGGGAATTACCAGTAAAATCAAATAAACAAATGAGAAACCATAAAAATATGATTTATAATGATTTATAAGCTTGTCTCAATAATTACACCATTCTTCAACGAAATCCTCAAGGGAAACCAGTTGGTACCAAATTTCAATATGAAACAAAAACGATTTTTCGAAAAGAAGCTCATGTGATTCCCCGCGCTAAAAAATGTTAATAATCTGTTAATTCCTGAACCTCTGAAAAATTATTATAATGGCCATCATAAAGATATCAGCATTTGACTCCTCTGATTTCAGTTCCAAGAACCAAGAACTCAGCTTCCCAACGATGGCTGTTCTTTAAGCTTATATCACATCTTTCGGAGAGGAGACCTTAATAAATGGTCTTTGGATATCGAGTTTTTGTTTCGTTTTTAATGACGTCTCTCTTGACGCACTTGCAACCAGTTATCCATGATATTATACAAGCTGTGTCTGTGTGTGATACAATATCAAGTAGTCGCCATGTTGTCCGAATGGGCTCACCTACTCACACCGAATATGGTTAGCACATCCGTAGGACAGGGGGCGGGCGGCGACGGTGAAATTGACCCAATATAAGTATGGCATATGGTATACAATATATATAAGATCTCAAGTTGAGTGCAATGGCAAAAGTTATACACATATATGGTAATTACGCCCGGATTATTATGGCCAAATGCAGAAGGTGGTCGCTCATGGAGGTTGTTAGTTCGTTTTTGGCCTGACTTGGCTTGGTTTGGCTCTGGGCTCTTGGCCTGGCTAAAGAGTCGGGCTTCCTGCTGCCCACATTTGGAGGCCTTCTTCTTAAATGTGGGTTAACAGTTCTTGGAGGAATTTAACTGACAAAAGATTAACAAAAGAACGTAGATAGCTGTCTTTGTTTTATACATTTTGATATTGAAAATCGATAATTATATCTATAATTATATAATGCTTAAATGAATGCTTGAAACTTATGAAAATTATGAAATAAAGAAAGACTTATCCTACATTTCCCTGTCATTTCTTTCTAGAAAATATTAAACAACATTTAAATATTTTCAAAATCAATAAATGCATTCAACGCGTGTGTATTAAGCAAATATAAGTATGTTTGATATGAAGACGGGGTTCTTTATGGACATTTTATGTTTATTTATCGCTTCTCCTCCGAGTCTTTGAACCTTTTACTTGGCTCGCTTATTGTTTGACACCTTTTGTTGCCTCCTCGACTTTTCTCGTTTTCTCGTTTTTTGTTGTTCTGTTTAATTTTTTATTATTGATGTTATTGCTGTTTATTGGGGGAATGCCGAACAGCTGTTTTTTTGCTTATTTTGTGAGCTGGTGTTTCAGCCGCAGACAGAGTCGGACAGTTGTTGGAATCTGGCACGTGTCGGCCGGCTGAATGGCTTTGGCTATCACCTCATATAGTGGTATCTGTATCTGTATCTTCTGCTATATCATATATATATCTTATTTGATTTGCTTTTCTTTTATTCGCTTCGTGTGGCTGTTGATTTATTTAATTTGCATCTCGTTTATGGTTCGTCAAAAGGCGCTGCTCGGGGAGGTTAGTTTGCTTGCCAAACTCGTTTGAAACCCTCCAAATTTAAATCATGTGCAGTATTTTCAAATTAATTATTTAAATATTCGAATGTCTTCTTGGCTCTCACTCTGCCTCTCTATTTGGTTTTTTGTTGTGAAATTCTTGTTGGAAATGCATTATTGTCAAATTTTAAGGGGAATTTATTAGAATTCATTTTAATTTGCAGATTTTAATTAGGGATTTCTCAAGATAATTAATAAATAATAAGTTACAGTTTACATTTTTCCTATTTTAGTTAAAACAACATTTCTTAAGCAGAAATTTCCTGCTGAAATTATTATAAATTCCTTATATATGGTTCATATATGATAAAGAAATATAATATAATGCAGACTAATGACGGCAAACAGATTTCATCTTAATCTTACACAATTTCCCCCGCCAGTCGTAAAATGTCGAAAATATTGCCCGATTTTTGTCTACAAAATGTATATTTCACTCGTAACAGTTCGATGCCTGAAGGCCTCAAGGAAAAAAATATAAAATATACCTCAAAACATAGAGCATTTTTCTAGATTCGACTTTTTTTTTTAATAATTTATTTGCTTCAGTCTGATGCATTTTCTGGGAATAGAAATTCCCTCAAAGAATTTGCATGGACAATGTGTTGGCATTTGGTTTTTATGTTATTATTATTTTTTGTTTTCGGGAAACCCATTTGGAACTGACTCATTCCTTACCCGCGGAAAACTTGCGTCATGAATTCGTTGGACAAGCGGAAAATGTGTGCCAATTGAACGATTTAAGATTCGTATATATACAAAAATATATATATAGAGAGTGCGATCGGTAGGAAATGAGGCAGCTGCTGCCCACACACGGAAAAAGGGGGCTGTCGTCATACTTGGGTGCTCTTACTCAGGGAAAACACTGGAAACAATTGAGTCTTTAATTTAAATACCATTTTTAATAACTTAAAAATTAATTAAATATATTTCTAAATTGGTCTTCATAATTTTTTTTATTGTTTATATGATTGTTAATTATTTTTTCATGTGTTTCTCTCTTTGCCAATTCGCCGCAAAAGTGAGACGCGCAGCTTTTCCTCATTTTCCTCCCAGCTATTCCCCTTCTCTCTCTCTCTCTGTTTTTCTCTCGTTCTCTCTTTCTCTCTCTCTCTGCCTCTCTTTTGGCATTTAATTAATAAAAGAAGAAGCAGCTGCCTTTAATTAATATGCTTTAATAATATGTATTTGTTTCTTGCTCGGCTGCAATTAATCTTCATTTTGTTTATACAAATCAAACAGATTTAATTAATTTATATCATGGCTATACTTATGCATAAATATGTATGCAGCCTCTCTCTTTTTTTTTGCCATTTTGTTTTGTTTATTTATGTTTCTGTTGTTGTTTCGCTTAATGTTTTCGTTCGCGTGCATAGAGAACTTGTGGAAAATTTTCCAACTCACACTAAGTGTATGGAATTAAAATTGCTTTTTTCTTAAACCGCAAACTCGGGGCGAAATCTCAGTGGGGGCGCTTGAAAAGGGGGTTGGAATTGAACCCACTTGGCGCCTACTTAAACGTTTTTCCAGACAATTGTTGCACTTTTTTTTCTCCCATCTATCTGCGGGTTTGATATTATTTTTTAATTATTCAAAGGGGTAATTTGCAAATGGGGGTAGCCCCTTAAAACCTGTTGGAAATTGCAGAAATTAACCAGTCACAAATGAGATTATTTAATGTTTAACTAGATAGGTTATAGTTTTAATAAGATTACTTAGTTAATTGGTGTTAGAAGAAGCCAAAAAGTGCCTGAGATAGTTTTGGAATAATGAGATCATTTTTTAGATACGATAGAAAGAAAAAAAACTACATGGAATAATGTTTGAAAATTGAGATATTACCTCGAAAAGGCTTGAAAAATGATAGAAGCTCTTGAGAATAGTTTTGGAAAGCGAACAATAGAAAACAGTGCTGAAAATAGTGTTGAAAATGATCATTTTCCTTTGAATATAACGTATAAGCAGTGTAGATAATAGTTTATATATATTCTTAGTAAATCAAAGGAACTTAAACTCCAAGGAGATACTAATTAATAATTTATTACCAAAGATATCAATGAAAATGCAAGTAAATTCAAAGAGCAACAAAATATGTTGCTTTAATACTAATTATACATTTATTTCCAAAGAGATTAACGAAAATTCAAGTAAATTCAACTGTTGTGCAGCTATTTAATTTTCCAACTCGTGTATTAATTGTTAATAATGCTCATTTCGGCTGTCAGAAACATTGCTGAGGCAAAAACAAAGAGCCTTGAAATGTATAGAAATTATTTATGATTTCATTAGCCTGCTCATTACCCTTATCAGACAGGACGTCAACATCATCGTTTGCCGAGTCGGGGTTAGGAACTTCAAAAGACTTGCCCCTCCTCTCTGCTCTGGCATTAACCTTTTCCCCTCCATCAAGTTGTTCAGTTGTTCTGTTCAGCTGGCAAAAAGCTTACATCGAAAATCGTTCGTTTCGAATTTCCCAAGTTCCAAGTTCCCAATTCCAAGAAGACACAAAGTTCAGCGGAGTTTTTGTTCCTGTTTCTGTTTACTTATTAATGTGCAATGTCGTGCAATATTTTGATATTTTTTTGCTGTTGCTCCAAGGCAAAGCAGACAGGGCCCGGGCATCGTCTTACAATTTATGCTTCTGAGGGGCGAATAACCAACTCAAACTCAAACCCAAGTCAGAGTCAAGTATATTGACTTGAAATTAATATCCAAAATACACACGCGTGTCGCTGTTTGTTCTGAGCAACCAAAATTGATCCTCTTTGAGGGATATCCAAGTCAAAATCAAACAAACAAAACAATTACAAGTGTTAAGTTCCGAAAAACTTTTCCAGTCACCCGCTGGATAAGTCAACAAGTGAATATCAAAATCTATATATCTTGGTATATAGTATTTGTTTGTTTGGCTTATGGTTACGCACCGTCCATAAAATTTCCTATTATTTATTTGTTCGGATCATTTCCTTGAATTATAGCCATTGCCTGGCCTGGCCTGGCCGTGACAGTACACAACAAATTCATTTTTTCGTTTGTAAAAAAGTTTCCATTTATGAATAATATTTGTAAAGAGTCTTGTGTTTATTTTCGGTGTCATTCTCGGCCATTTCAGTCGCCAGATCAAAGTCGAGCGAGTGAATAAATATAAATATTGTCGCAGACGCTACGTAATGTCTGATCGTTGGCTAATTAACGCTTGATTAACACAATTGGACACTTGTCAAAGGCACTGATCAAAGGCAAGTTTGACAAATGTTAAAGGGAACGAAAAACGAAAAACGAGTTGGGAAGTTGGCCAAGGGAGTGGAACTTGGCCTAGGTTCAGGTTGGGTTTTTTTTTATGGCAATTCTAAGGGAAGTTGTGTGAGGCTAAATGGTTATATGATGTTTTGTTTCAGTGCGCCGCAGAAAACACTATTTTGCGACTCAAATAAATAGTAATTTTACTCTTAAATTTCCCTAGGTTCTTTCTTTGATATTTGAAACTGTTTTTGGTATTTTCCAGACCCCCCTTCCTCCCAAATTATAACGTTTTTGGCCCAGAACTTACCTTACTCACTCATAACAATTCGGCCTCGTCGCCAGCTGGCAAACGTCCAACAAAATTTCCATTTATAAAATTAATTACTTAGCAGTTTAGATAAATTGTCTAATCTTTGTTTCCATATTTCTTTTATTTTCTACCTCTTTTTTTTATAATAAATGTATCTCAAATGTGGCACTTTAAAACGGCTTAAATGTGAGAGATGATCGTGTGAGTGATGATTGGATTTTCACACGTCGCCATGCCGAACATTTTTCGCATATTGCTAATTGCTGAATTCGATTTATGTAGCTTGAATTTTATACCCTTTTCTGATTGATATTGACGTCAAATTTTTCAAACAACAAAACAATTTGTCATGAGTAATATTTCTATGTTTTATTTTTTGCTTACTCGCCTAATTAGTATTTCTATTATTTTGCGTATTGTTTCTGACAGATTTTTATTGACAGACAGATTTTGGTGCCTTCAACCTTTAATGACTCCTGACGTGTGTGTCTTGGTTCTTGGTTTTTGCTTGGGTTGATTGCACGCCTCGATGGCCAAGAAATACACTCGTCCTCGTCTAGGTGCGGCGGCCATCGGCGGTCAAGGAGAAATCATTGGGAATTTCCTGGGAAAAATTGCTTGAAATTTGCTTAGGTTTCAGTGAGTCGAGACCAGGTGGAAGTAGTTTAGCTTAAAATGTTGCCAAGACAATAAATAAATAAATATTTAAAGGAAAATCCTGCTTGAAAATGAAAGTAAATCAAATAAACTTTCAACAATAAATCAATAAATATATTTAAGGGAAAATCCTGCTTGAAAATGAAAGTAAATCAAATATTGATTTAAAAACTTGCAACATTTTCCCATGAACAAAATTAATTTCATTTAAAATGCAATTAAAATCTCTCAATTATTACCCCATATTGCGTATACGCCACCGACACATTTCAATATATATAATTTAATATGTATTAATTCGTCTTTGCTAATTTGACAGCAAGCAGAATTTTCAGAATTTTGTTTTGTTTGTTATTTTTTATAATTGGACATTATTTTCGACCGATTGATTTTCTTTTTTGGAAAATAAAAGCATTTAAAGGCAGCATTCATAATTTATATAAAAATTAGCAATTAATTTGACACGCCGCGTTCTAGAAGGAGTTGATTACGCTCTCTGGAAAAGCGGAAAAGTGTGGGAGTTGAGCGTTGTGTGCAATCAGCCGGTTAATTGAACTGCACCCATCCAAGCTTACACTACACACCCCAACTCACACACTCGCACACTCGCACACACTCGCTCTTCCTCGAAGGCAAAAATGCAATTGAGGACGGGCACGAAAGCCGCCCCAGAAAAATACAAAAAAAAAATAAGGAAACTAGAAATGAAGGCTGGCTTAGAAGATTTAAAGTAGTTTGGGAATACTCTATAAGACAAGGTTTTATCTGTTATTTTATTATTAATTATAAATTGTATAGCCAATTGTTTAATAGGTCTTCTTAAAAAGTTTATTATTTATGAAAATAATAATAAATATAAAATAAGAAGCTACAATGCTTACTTATATAATGAATAAATATTTTTCTTGACAGTTTTTATAGTAGTTTGAAATTTAAACATTAAAATTATACAGTTTTTAAGCAGCATTTGATACAAAACTGAACTTAAAACGTTTATTAATGATGAATAAATATTTTTTTGACAGTTTTTATAGTAATATTAATTTAAATATTAAAATAATACAGTTTTTAAGCAGCAATTTATACAAAACTCAACTTAAAACGTTTAATAATTTGTATATAGTATATATTCTTAATAATTTGCATATAGTATATATTCTTAATACTTTTATTTTTCTATTAGAGAATGGACAATACCTTCTCTTCCATTCAGGGTATAATGACGGCTCCTCGCTGGCGACTCGCTTGGCTATGAAGGCGTTACCCAAAGAGTCCAAGAGTCATTCACAGAAATTACTTTAGCTGGGCGTCAGTCGCAGTGTTGTAGTTGTAGCTGTTGCTGCTGCTGCTGCTGCTGCCCCGGCAATTATAAGTGCAGCAGCAGCAGCAGAGAGAGAAAAATACTAACAACAATACAACCGCCATCGCCATTGCTAGAAAACATATTATTTTCTTGTTATTGTCTCGGCGCTCGCTGAATGAATAAGCGACTGAGTGAATGAATGAGCAAATGAATGAATGAATGAACGAATGAGTGTTTGAAAAAGTCGCAGAAAGCGACACGATAATCAAGCGGCAACTCTCCTGATAGTCAGTCGCCGCTGCGTCAGTTTTACTTTTACGTTTAGTTTATTTTTTTGTGCTTTTGTTGGTTGTCTTTCGGTCTCATTGACGCGTGAGAGGGGTTCATTGACTGTTTTGTTGATTTTAACGCTTGGATTGCTGGAAAATCATGGAATATACTTGCATTTAGTTGAAGGAAAGCTGCGACAGCTGTTGGCTTTTCTATTTTGTGTGTATTTCAATATTAATTAAATCTATGCTTGTAAATTTTAAATTTTCCTATTCAGACCTCAGTTATTACATTTTATACAAGTTCTAGTGAAAGTTTCCCTTATTGTTTCCCTGAAAAGTATTACATTTCCTTCATTTATTTTCTTGCTAAAAATGTTAACACACTATTTTTCATGGAATCCATTTATGGCTGAGCATTTTCCTCGAAGACAACGTCGTGTAACTTAACTCTTTTGTATTTTCCTGAAAAAAGAAAAATACTTGAATATGAAATGTTGCCAATTCTCTTGTTTCTGGGGAAATTCATGGCCAGCCCAAAAATGCCATAATTTGGGGAATGAAAAGGGATACGACTTCCAGGGAAATTTTCAGGAATTCAATTTTCATCCCAGAACTTGTTGAAAATTGATGTGTGGTTATTGTGGAAGGGCTGAAACTTTCATTTTGTAAAATTTAATTGAAATTTTAAGGAATATTTCATTATACATAAATATTTATAGCTTATTTATGGAATTTCATTTCATTTTGTAAAATTTAATAGAAATTTTAAGGAAGCTGCAATACATTTCATTATACATAAATATTTATAGCTTATTTATGGAATTTTCTTGATGAAATCTGCATTTCTGTCTGCATTATATTATTTATCTGAATTTTAACTACAATTGTTATTATTTAGCCAACATTTTGTAGTTTCCTGTTTAGTTACAACGCTGCAGAACATGGCTTCTGTCACTTTTAATTGCTCGAAAAGACTTGGCTTAAAGAAGGCTTTAAGACCACTTGTTTCAAAGTCCTCTTCAGGTGCATCCACTCATGTGCGCTTGTTTCCTTGCCGCAAAATATGCAACGTTTCTGGCCTGGCCAAAAGCGCTGAAAGCAGAAAGCAGAAAGCGGAAGGCCGAAAGCCGAAAGCCAACAGAGTGCAGCTGGCCAGAAGAAGACTGCTCTCCACTTTATCTGCTGGCCTTGGTGTCTGTCTAGAAGGCGGCGTGCAAAACTATTTTGTCTTAATTAGAGAGAGAGAAAGAGCTGCCAACGCTGCTCCTTGGTCCTTTCCCCTTTGACGTCATACAACTGCAGGCCAGATTTTCCTGTTGGTCAGTTCCTTGGTTTCTACTCTGTTGTTCTTGCTTCTTCTAATATTAGCCAGCAAACAAAAGCCATTCATTGAACCCGAAACAAAAAAACCGCAGGTTTGGTAAATTTCCACAAACCGAAAATAGCCAAAAGACAGCCAAAAGAAGAGTGTTTACTTAGCTACCAACGAACTTGACTAATTAACTGTCGCCGGAAAAAAGAAGAAGAAAGACACAGGAAATGTACGTCAGAGCCTTCCGTCCATTTGATTTTCGGTGGGTGTTTTGTCCCATTCATAATTTCCCTGCACACTTTCGTCGTATCTAAAAGAGTTTTTATATTCTACTCTTTTATTGTCAGGTCATATTTAATTAATGATTCTCGTTCGCTTTAAATATTTGTTCGACTCTCAAGTGGAGAAAACAGAGATAAAACCCATCGGCTGCCCCACAAGGAAGCGAATGAGATACGACAAGTGGCTCTGGCTCTGCCTTCGTGGGGGTTCTCCAATGGTAGAGATAAAGATACTTGAAGTGGGGGGCTCTTTGTATGATTTATGGGGTTTACACAAAGAGTATTTTTTAAGTTTGTTTTAGCCATAAAATTGAATATTTATTGCAGGTACTTTTTAGAGAACATTTTAATTAATAAAATCAAGAAATTAAATATATTTTCAGTAAGCTTTAAATTATTAGTAAGCTTTATTTTAATATAATTCAGTATGAAGCCAAACCGAAAGTCCCCAAGGCGTATACTTGATTTTTTAAGATTGTTTTAGCCCTAAAATTGACTATTGATTGTAGGTACTTTTTAGAAAAAGTTTTAATTAATAAAATCAAGAAAAGGAATACGTTTTCAGAGTTTACTTATCTTACAAGTTGGCTTTATTATATATATAATCCGAAAATCCCCACGGCGTATACTTGATTTCTTGCTTCTTTATTTCCTCTGTCATTTGTGTTTGTGCTTGTGGCAGCTGAAAATAGTTTAATCAAAATCCCCAAATGGAGCATTTAAATTCTTGGCCTTAGCTTTGACTTCCTGCTGCTTGGCAAGCACGACCTTTGCTGGACTCCTGCCCCCCGTCCCCCACACAGGACTCCGCCCCTTCCGATAGACAAACAAACAAACTAATTTCGACCCGCTTAGTCATGCTGCACCATGTTGGTTGGTTGCTCGGACCGCCGGACATGGCTCTGGGAATTCGGCGGCGAAGCATCCTCCCCATCGACCGAACATTCCGGCGACAAGCGCAATCAGCGCAATAACATTGAAGAGCACAGAAGCCGGGGAAGAACAAGGCAGCAGTCACTGGCAGCTCCCCGAACGTTTGACCTTCATTGAGGACTTCACTGTGGGAAAATAGGGAGTTTTAGCTTTCATTTTCAACTAAATATTTAATGGGAGATTTTCTGGCAATCTAAAATATAGTTTTAATATTTATTTTATTTATTTTTATACCCTTGCAGGGTTTTTAATCAGCATCAACAGCCGAGTCGATCTAGAAATGTCCGTCTGTCCGTCCGTCTGTCCGTTGGTCCTTCTGTCCGTCTGTCCGCTTTGAAGCTATCTGAATGAAACTATGCAGGTAGTCTTCTATATGCTCTCACTCCTACATAAGTCGGAACGGGTCGGATCGGACGACTATATCTTATAGCTGCCATAGGAACGATCGAACAAATTTTTGAAAAAAATTTATAACTTTATCAGTTTTTAACATATAATCACCAAATTTGATATTTGGCCATTTATTATTGTTTCAGAATTTCGTATTAAATTTCATGAAAATCGGACGACTATATCTTATAAAAAAATCGGGAACAGTAGGAACGATCGGCAAAATTTTCAAAAAAAAAATTATAACTTCGCTGTTTCTCAACATATTTTCATCAAACTGAGTTAGATTTGGTTACTTAATTATATTTCAGAATCTCGTTTTAAATTTCATGGAAATCGGACGACTATAGTTTCTTTTCTTGTTATATTTATTAATACCCCCAAATGACTATCTTTTTTCGCTGTGCATAACTGGCTTATAGGATAAGCCTGAATGTGGCCTTTTCGGCTATTCGAGGCACGTTTGTCATTGGTAATTTCGAGCATGTCATAATGATAACTCAAACAAACGGGGGAACATATGGGGTGGAGGAGGAGGAGGAGGAGGAGGGCCAAAGGGCATACAGATGCAAAGAGGCCACCACCACACAATGTTTGTTTATAATTTATTTTTAGAGCAAGAGTCGTCCTGGCTGGCCTCTTCGGCTATTAAATTAAGAACCGTGCAAATATTTAGCCAGCGGCTCACGTAGGTTACTTCAGGTAATTGATAAAGAAAGGAACAAGCTATGTACTCACTTTCCTGCCAGAGAATTCCTCGGGCTTTAGCCGGAAAATGAAATTAAATTCCTGGAAAGCGCTAAGCTTTGAAGTGGTTCTCCTTTTTTTTGTCTGTTAACAAATTGTCATATTTTTTTATTAAGAAAAGTTACACAATCCGTATGGATGGAAGATAACAAAAAAATGTGTAATAAGTTAGCCGCAAAGAGGCAAACGAGATTTATGATAAGAACTAACCGGCAACGCCTTTCGCCTTCTACAATTTCAATATTTCTTCATCTTCAACTAACTGGGGAGGGGAGCGGCGGCTAAAGGGTGTCCGTTGGTGGTTGGTGGTGCTGAAAGTAAATTGAAAATCTTACTCAAGTAGCTGACAGCATTTTCCCAGCATTTTCCCCCGTCTACTTCTTTTCGTGTCTGCGGATGCGTTTAAATTGGAAATGCGATACGCAGTTGAGGAGTCTAACTTGCGAGTGGAAAGTTGCGTATACGCCTCGTGGTCGGCGGCTGAGGCAGCAGGTCTTTAATGCTCTCAACGCTTAGCCATAAAAATGCGAGAGGCGCGAAAGTAAATAACACTTGCATTCGTGTCATAAAAGTCGAGTTTAATTAAAGCCATTCTAGTTCGTTAAAGCCACATGCAATTTGTTTAATTTTCCTAAGGCCATTACCGAAGCCGAAAAGCTTAGAGGCAGAAATTAATAAGAGGAGGAAAAAAGGTATTAAAGAAATTCTATTAAATGCTGGAAAGAAGCAAGAATTATTCTATACATTTTATAAGTCAGTCAGGAAGGTTTTTACTCCCCTGAAAAAATCGTATAAAATTAAATTATTTCTTAAAGATAGGCCCAAATCTTTAAGACATCATTTAATATTATAAAATATTTGCAAGGGAGTAAAAACCTTTCTTAAATGTAAAATATTATAAAAGTGCTATTAAAATTAATAAAAATCTACCTTTTTAATGCTCAAAGCTTGGCGTTTACTCGTTTATGTTTATATCTATTTAAATGCTATTCCTAATTGTATTTTTAACTATTTTTCCATTGGGTTTTCGCTTAAAGTTCAGCTGCGGCGCAATAGTTGATCCCACGAGTTGTTTAATATTAATGTTTCGCCATATTTGCCCCACAGAGTTTTGCCTTTTTGGCCGCCAGACAAATGAGAATCGTTTATGGCTGCCATTTGGATATAACTTTTCCCTCTTTGCGATAGTTACAATATATATTCATATGCATTAACTGCCAATAATAAAAGGAAATTGTTATTTTATTTCCCTTTTTATGGCTGGCATTTAAAGCTTTTAAACTGGGTTTGTGTTTTATGAAATATTTAATATATCAGACTTACTCCCACAACTCACTAGACCTCCTTCCTTTTGCTCTTTCTGCCAAGTTAGTTAGCCAAGTTGATAATATAATTGAATGCACGAGCCACATGTGATAATGAGCTTTATTTATTTATTTAATTTAAATGGCTCTCTCTCTATTCCTCTCTCTTTTTCTGTATTTTTTATCACCTTTTGTTTTTCGCGTTATGTGGGACAAGTTTGGCGGCTGGCTTTTCTCGCGGCGTAACATAATTCACAGGCAAATGCTAAAAGGGAATAATATTTGAGAGAGAGATGCCCTCTATATATTATATAGATTGTACACTCTATAGAGCTCCCTTGGTAGCAACAGGTTATTGATCCAAGCCAGGCAATTGCCAGAGCATTTTCCAGAATGCAAATAGCCAGGCTACAAGCCAAGTCCTTGGTCCTAATCGACGATGGCTAGAGTAGTTCATGACGCGCCAAATGCCGCCGCCTAATGACAGTTTTTCCCGCTTTTCCTTGGCTTACGCCATTCTGTCCCCTTGTTTGCACACAAAGTCTATGTGTATATGGCTTTGTTATCTGTTATCTGGCCCGCCTTTTGTGCCACTATCAACAGTGTCAGCCAAATGCAGACCAAAAGCAAAACGAATTGAGTTTTCGCACAAATTGTGCACTCGCAGAAAGCAGATATTCTTTTAGTACATTCTTAAAGTAAATATTTAAAATCTAGTTAATTTAAAACAAGTTCTTATTGTATTCCTATTTATTTATTTTATTTAAATTTCATTATAAATTTTTAACTAGTTTTTCTTGCTCTGTGTCAGTGTGTGTGGCGTGCGCCATTAATGAACATCGTTTGCTTATCCAGACTGACCCTCCTTTGGTGTCCCCCATCTATCCTATTGACATAATGTAAGCCACCGATGTCTGTCTGCCTGAGAGGAGTACTTTTCTGCTATATATAAAAATAGTTTTTGCTGCTTTTCTATGTCTCTGTTTTTGGCTACCAGTTGCTAGGTGTACAAAGATAGAAAATGCAAAAGGATGGCAACAAAATACAGAGAAAGAGAGAAAGAGAGCAGGTAAAAGAGAACGATTTATAGAGAGAGAGAGAGAGTTAGGAGTAATGTTAACGCTGCGTATGGGTAATGGCCAGGCAACGGTGCGTATGAATAATACTGCCATATCAAAGGGATCAGAATTTGGTTGAAATTCAAGTTGAAGAAAGAGTTTCTGTGGTAAACATTCTCGGTTTACATTAAATAATTACTTGTAGTTATTTTTCCAGCTAAAAAATGATTTACAATTCAACTTTCCTAAGCAGAAATACGGTTTCAATTGCAATTTTTGCTATCCTCGCTTGAGTTCACTTCACGCCCTGCCATTCAGTTTATATAGCTTTGTATATCTGCTTTGTAAATGCCAAACGCAGCGAGTGGTGCCTTTTCATTGTTGCAGGAACGGAAATTAAATCATTTCCGCTGCCAACTATTGCTGTCATGATGTGCAACAGCTGTCAAATGAAAGGGAAGTGCGCCGAGAGAGATAGTGAAACCAAATCGCCGAGGATCTGCTTGTTCATGGCAAGTTGCACTCGCTGATTCAATAGGAAAATTTGTCAAAAAGTTCAGGGGGAAAAACTGAGAGGGAGGGGGAAGAACTGCTGGAAAAACTATAAAAGGATTGATGGACGAAAGCAAACAGATTTTGGGGAAGGCATTTTAAGTAGGTTTGCAGAGGGAAGTTCCAAGTTTGGAAAAAAATAATAACACTAAGGAAAACCTAAAATATTAATTAATATTTAATTGTTTTACCTTGAATAATTTTTAATCTAATAAAAATGTTGCAATAATAATTTAAGTATTTATTTTTTAAACCAAAATACACTTTATTTTGGCCTTCAGTTTCCCCCTTTTAAGTAAAAATATTGTTGCAATTTTTACTTTATAAACTTTGCATAAATAAACAAATTATTTAAAGAGCTTTTTTCAATTAATTTGTAAATACTTTTGCCACAACAATCCTTTTTCCAGAATCCTTCTTTTTGGGCAATACCTCTCTCTCTCTCTCTCTCTTCAGACCTCCCTTCCTCCTCCTGTTATTGTCCTGCAATTGTTTGCCTTTGGCTTTTGTTGAGCACTGTTGACGTTCCAGCGATGGGAGTCGCTTTTGGCCATGTTTATTTTACTTAACTGGCATTTTACTATGGCCTACGTGTGCAGGCAGTGTCTGTGTCGTCTCTCCGCTCCATTTCCTCCTCTCTCTGCTCTCCCTCTGTCATCGAATTTCCAGCGACATTTTGGAGTCTTGTTTGTTTATCAATTGGCGGCCTGTCTGTTGTCCTGCACCTCCACCTGCATCCCTACCTCCTCGATGTCTCGGGCAGTTGACTGTTGGCGACCCCAAAAGCGTTAATTGAATTGCCTCTCTCGCTGGGAAAACCACATGGGAAACACAATTGTCAGCGTGAAGCTTTAAAAACTGTTGAGGAAAATAAAGTGAAGGTTGAATAAGGAAAATTAGTTGAGATAGAGGGATTATATTAAGAGAAATATATGGAATTTGGAATAAATAAAAGGTTAAACAAGTTTTTAGCTGAGGTTTTGTAAGCTTTAATGATTACCAAGATATTTTATATATTTATAATATATATAAAATATTTACTAAGGTAAAGAGCTCCTTTTTAGAGCCTTTACTGTGCAGTTTAACCGCAGTATTGAAACCCTCAAGTTACTCTGCGGAACAAAACATATTTAGTTGTCCCCCCCAAAACTTTTTCGTCTGCAAAGTTTTCCCTCTTCAACACGTGAACCCCGGCACACAAACACACACACCGTGGCACACACACACAAAATTTAATTCAAAATAAACCAACAACAGGTTCCCCTAAATAATTGACTAAGAAGGCAAATAAGTTATTATGAAAGTGAAACCGAGTGCGGCGGCAAGTGTTCGGAAGCAAAGTGTACAAATTATTATACGAAATCTGCATCATTATTATTCACTTATGCTGAAAACATCCTGCGGCCATTCGGCGGCAGTTCGAAAACCAACAAAATTGATACCAAAACTTCAAGAACAACAGCCAGCAGCAGGAAATATAATTTACGTAACGCGGCGGCATTGCTCAAAATTGATAAAATTCAATTCATTAAAACGGAGGGTCTAACATTTGCATTGCTGGCGGGCCCCATGGGCCAAGCGGCAAGTATGTGTCGATTTCGTGGTTGTCGTTACAAAAATAAGAATAAAAATAGTAAGCAACAACAACAACAACAACAACAACAGCAACAACAACAACAACCTATAATAACAACCACAACACCCAGCCAAAGTCCTCAGATACAACATCATTCTGAAATAATACCTGGAGCATCATCAGGTGAGAGAAATGAGTCTCAGTGTTGAAAAAAAGGATTAAAGCCAAACATTTGCACCTTGAAATTTGCATAAATATTTTGTCACCAAACTTCAGTCAACAAAAAGCTCAAAATACCAAAGAACCAAAGAACCAGAGAACTGAGAACCAAAAAAAATGGAAAAACAGCAAAGCTTAAGAGATTTTGCCTCCCTTTTCCCATTTCCGGTTCTGCTCAACATCGATCCGAAAAATACAAGAGCACCAAAAATATATATATGTACACAACAAAATTGGTCTCTTTTTCTGCACATTTGGCCAACTTTCAATTTGCATTTGGCTGCACTCAAAAGCAACACAACAGTCACAATGCCACTCACACTCATGTTCATGTTGTGTGCAAAAGAAATACACTCAATAAGGGTTTACACAAGAAAAACCAATAAACAATTTTAAAATATTTTCTCATTTAATATTTCAAGTTTAAAGTTCCTTAGAATATTAAATTCTTAATCTAGAACTCAATACCTAGAGCCTTGATAATACATCGATGTTATACCGATGTATCGATGTTTGAACAAAAAAGCCCAACATCGATACATAATTTCTAACATCGATATTAACATCGATGTTTTTCCTTGAACATCGATGGTCAAATGTCAAAATTTGACAATACCTTTTCCAAGATAAACAAACATTGAAGAAGAAATTTATTTTAAATAATTCCGGGACTGTTTTTTTAATTAACTGGCTAAATAAATCCTTGTTGCAGAGTATTTAAACTGTTTTCATAAGCCAAAGTCCCACCAAAGCTGACTACTCTTATGATTTCCTGCTAAAAGTAAAGTAAAATTCCGTCGCCTGACTCAGTCTCAAATGGAATGGGATTTTGGGAAATGTGTTGCCGGGGAGCGGCGGCCCCCATATGAGTGTCTTACATAAAGCTGACGCATCAAACCGCAGCAAAGTGTCAGAGTACAGGAAGGTGTAAGAGGTGTAGGAGCTATAGGAGGTGGGTGTGCGATGTGCGACACTCTGTCGACTTGCCAGTTGACTTCGAGTGCAGGAAATGGCCAGAGGAATGCCAAGGGACGAGGAACAAAAAAGAGTGTTTTTGCAGCAGCTTAAGCGTGTTGCATGTTGGATGTGTGCAAGGCAAATGCAGCTTAAAAGATTAAATTCCCCAAACACACAACCATATATATTTCAGATACATATAAGTAACATATATTCCCCACCGCAGGGCTGTAAGTAGCCCAACTTCCAACTTATTGGCAAGCTTAAGAGCAAAAGACTCCCAGCAGCTTAACATGAGAATTTATGTCTGCTCTGGGAAATTCCTTGTGGAGAGGCGAATGCTGGAAATTAATACTAAAGTGAATTTTTAAACAGGGAATCGCGGGAAATAGCCCCAAGGAAATTCCTATTAAAATTCGACAAGATAAAACCAAAAATCAAATTAAACAAGAGCTAATTTAACAAGGGAAAATAATAGAAAGTGAGACATTGTTTCTCATATATAGTTTTTAGAACAACAAAAGACCTTGTCTCATTAAAACTAATCAGCAAAATTCCCTTTGCCATCGGGAATTGTCACATTTAACAAAAACATCCATTTAATTATTCAAAAAAATAAGAAAATCATCCAGTCAGCAAATATTTCCTTATCTAATTTGCCTGAAAATAGAAACAGCTTTTGCATATATATAAATTTAAGCAAATATCCTTGGCCTTTGTAGGGAGCTAGCTTAACCCGAAAGTCGAATTGTCAAGTGACAGGAACAAGTCGTTTGTTTATTTCTTTTGTGTGTAGCACATAAATCATATTTTCCAGAGAATAAATAAGCCAGACGAGGGCGAGGGACCACCTCCTTTTGTATCCTTGAGACATTCATCAGTGACTTACACTCGTTGTCGTATTTATATCTATTTTTAGCACTTAATCAGGCGCTCAATGCTGCCATTACAGGCACCACCAGACACTAGGGTGTGTTTTGCACACTTGCCGAGTCAATATTTCAAGGAAATTGCCAATATTTCCGGTTAATGTTGAAACTGAAACACTTTTGGGGGGCCTCTGACTGTCGGTGTTATTTATTACGTATACGCAACGTTACGCATACGCCGTGTGTGTCACTTTAAAAGTCGCTCCTTGACACTTAATTGTTCAAAAGCGAACGACAGGAACGACGCCCAAAATTGATGAGCTGAAAAAGCAATTGAACAAATTTATGTGATTTGCTTGCGTACTCGAAATTGTTTGAAATTGAAAAGAAAAACAGCGGAAAAGCGAAAAAGTGAAAAAGTAAAGAGGAAAAAAATACCACGGGGCGTCACGTTCCAAGTGTGACTTACCCCTAAAGGATATGAACCATTTGCAATGCAAATGGGGAAAAAAGAGCGAAGGAACGCTCATAAAACTGTCAGCACATGCAGCGCAAGCAAATTACACACCCGGAAAAAAGAAGGGAATGCGATCGTAAATAAATCCATTCGGGAAATATGGGTTGAAATAATATTTTATAATATTTATTTTACATATTTAAGTATGGTATTTTTTTTGTAAACAATTTTATGAACAATTTAAAGTTGAATTTATATATTTCCTGACAGTGCATGGGTTGCCATAAAATAAAGAATAACAAATTGTAAACTCCAGAACTCTGTGGATTAAGTATTCATGATTCCATTAACCATTATTCTCTCTCTCTGGCATTGCAGGCCTGCATCTGCGTAGCATCGAAGAGCCCGCATCGACGCCCCTTCAGTTCCAGGCGGCAGCCGCTGCGGCGCAGGGGGGCCCGGGCTTTGGCGGCGGCTACAGTGAACACTCGCTGCTCCTGGCCAACCGTCACACCGGTGTCCCCCTGCCCCTTGCCCACCAGCAGCCACTACCCGCCCACTACCAGCCGCTGAATCACACAGGATCGGGAACGGTTCCCTCATCCTCTGCCCACCAGCAGCAGGCGGTGTTCCCGCAGCAGCAGCAGCAGCAGCAGCAGTCGGCGTATCCGCTCCAGCAGCAGCAGCAGATGCATCAGTACCAGTCCCAGTACCAGTACCAGCACCATCACTATCACCATCAGCCAGCCTCGCCACAGCACAGCAGGCCCTACGATCCAGAGCACGCCAGGATGGAGGCCTGGCTGGATGAGAATCAGGAATTTGTACAGGATTATTTTATAAGGTGAGTAAAAGAGAGTAAAAGGGAAATTCACTAACTCAGCATAGCCCGAATTTTAAGGCCAACATTAAAGAACCTTGCTTCCAACTGACCCCTTCAATAACTCTTTCATTAGGCAGGACAGAGACTAAGGGCTCGTCCTGTTAGAGACATAAATTGAAACTGCCAGCAGGCATTGCTCGATGAACCCATCGATCCCATAATCTATTTTATCCATCGAGCGGTTCAATTCTTAAATTTGAAACTGCATTGTCGTCATTCTGACCCGGCCATGTGCTGTGATGTGGGTTTAGGGGGGGCTTCGGACTTGGCTCGTTTCCGCTATAAACCGGAAATTGCCTTTGCCACAGCAGGACATCCAGGCCAAAGGGGGTCAGAGGTTGTCTATGACACATAATAAAAATCACTAACAACTAAAAGCATAAATTGGGCTTTATTTTCATGGTCGAGCAGGCCCATGGGCCTGCTTCTGCCCTTCGTCCTGCGGGGCGGTCATTAAACCAGGCCGAAAAAAGGCTACTGTTGTGTGTGTGTGAGTGTGTGTGTACTTTGCATAAGAATATGCCGCATGTCCTCCTTTCAAAGTGTGTCCTTAGAGAGAAAGTTTTTTCGGTTTTGGCAAGCTGAAACTAATTTTTTTTGTAGCTTAATAAATATATTTCTTTATGATTTTAGCAGGATTTTGTTGAGGTTTAAATATAAAAGAATATTTATAAAAAAAATGCTTGAGTAATCCTCTCAATTTAAGTTCTTTAATTAATGTAAATATCAGAAGCTTTGCTTATACATTTCCTAATACTAAAAATATTAAAGAAAATAGATAAAAATTAGTGAATATTAATGAATATTCAGAAATATTCATGATTGCATGAGAAATCCTTTCAGTTTTAGTTCTTTAATTAAAGAAACTATTAGACTAGAAACTATTAAACTATTAGATAAGAAAATAATTAAAAAGGAGTAAATATTAGTGAATATTCAGAAATATTCATAATTGCATGAGAAATCCTTTCAATTTTAGTTTTTTAATTAATGTAAATATTAGAAGCTTTGCTTATACTTTTCCTAACACTAAAAATATTAAAGAAAATAGTTAAAAATTAGTGAATATTTGTGAATATTCAGAAATATTCATAAGTCTAATTTCTAGCTATTTCAAGCTTGACTATCGACTCAAAGAGTTGTTAGCTTTGATTTCTGGGCATTCGGGGATTTTATGCCGAAAGCGCGTGCCCATAAGGACACATGCTGGCCGAGGACGAGGCGTCAGCCCCTGAATATTTATGAGCTGGCATTTTATTAGACGATTTTATGCGGCACATGCGTTCATAGAGACGAAGCGCGTGCTCATTTGCCTCTCTTATTTTTTTGGTTTTTAATAAGAATTTAATGCTTGAATCCAAATCTCATCAGCAGCCAGCAACTGCATTGGCATTCATTCCCCTCTCTCCTCTCCCTTTGTATTTCCACAGGAAAGCCACAAGGCAGACGGTGGACGCCTGGCTGGTCTCACATGCCACCTCGGCGGGCAACGATGTGGTCAGCAGCACCTCGCCCACGCATCCCAATGGACAGACGAGCTCCTCGCGGGGCGGTTCCGGAGCCA
This sequence comes from Drosophila truncata, assembly GCA_008042515.1. Taxonomy (NCBI): domain Eukaryota; kingdom Metazoa; phylum Arthropoda; class Insecta; order Diptera; family Drosophilidae; genus Drosophila; species Drosophila truncata. Next base: position 16,091 of record VNJQ01003549.1, on the reverse strand, counting down.
CAACACCTGTGCGGTAAGTGCCTAATCGAATATCGATGGGTTTTAATCCTGATAGATGTCGGACATAATGAGACTAGTTCATAGACAAGTTGGAGATTAACTACAGCTGGAAAGTAAATAAAGTTGGGCTACTGGTTGTGGTTTCTGTGAAGAAATAGCTTATAGAAATGTATAGAAAATTATAATTTTTAATACAACTAGAAAGGAAAGCTAACTTCGGGCGGAGCCGAAGTTTATATACCCTTGCAGAATATTCTGTAAATTATATTTTCCAAATTGAAACTAAAAACACCGAAGTTATACCATTTCCGATCAATCAGTTATATGGCAGCTATAGGATATAGTCGTTCCGACTTATATACTGCGTGCAAAGGAAAGAAGGGTGTGTGCAAAGTTTCAAGTCGATAGCTTTAAAACTGAGAGACTAGTTTGCGTAGAAACAGACAGACGGACAGACAGACGGACAGACAGACGGACAGACAGACGGACAGACAGACGGACAGACAGACGGACAGACGGACAGACGGACATGCTTATATCAACTCAGGAGGTGATCCTGACCAAGAATATATATACTTTATAGGGTCGGAGATGTCTCCTTCACTGCGTTGCACACTTTTGACCAAAATTATAATACCCTCTGCAAGGGTATAAAAATGAGCAGAATATATCATATCTGCTAAATTTTATAGTTTATAGTATATCTCACAGAAATATCTCCTTTAGTTGATCTAGAAAAAACAGTTTTGTTTAAAACTAAGAAAACCAAAGGCCTTTCCCTTATTTGCCAGCTTTGTATATCTTAACAGGATGCCGTGAACATGATCATGTAAATATTTAAGTGTCAGCTCAAAAAGCTATCAAGTTTGCGGTTTATAAATATAGAAACTCTCTTAGAAAAAGTGTTTTAAGCTGAAATCTAAAACCAGACTCTTTACTTAAACTTGAACACAAAATAAACAAATATTATTCTAGAACCAATATTGATTTTCTAATAATAACTAACTCATATTATTTTCAAATTGTAACCCTAACTAATTTCTTTTTAAAATTCTAGAAAAATCTCCGCTCACGAGTTCGAGCGCGGCGGCCTGCTGAAGCCCATTGTGAACACCATCGACGGCACACCCACCTTCCTGAGCATTGGACTGTCGCCGCTGGACAATGGTGGCGTGGGCGGCAGCTGCGGCAATCTCCAGAATGTGGGAGGCGTCGTGGCGGGACAGTATCAGTACCACCATCCGCAGCACCTCCACCTCCATCAGCAGCACAGTCACTACCAGGCGGGCAGCAGCAGCAGCACAAGCGGCGGCGGCGGCTCGGGAGGAGCTACTACACCCGGACTGGGTGGCAGCAGCAGCAGTGGCGGGGCAGCGGGCTCAGCGGCTGGAAATGGCCATCAATATCAATATTATCATTGCCACCAGCGACCCCAGCGACTGTCGCGGAACGAGCTGAAGCAGCTGGACGAGAAGGAGTTGATTTTCGAACTGGTGGGTAAAAAAGGAAAGGGAACAAGAAAAGGATTTTCTGAGCTTAGATAAATTCGAAAAAAAGTCAATAACTTTAAGTTTTAGCTAAAGAAGTTGGAAGAATAGTTTATTTAATTATTTAAAGGCATTTTTAATATCTTTAAACATTTCTTTCTTGAAGTATTTAACAGTTCATATAATTTGAAATAATATTCTACAAATATATTAAAGTTGGTTTTAGAAATAGGTACAATTTCCCTAAAAAGGCCCAACTATTAGTTATCAAATTGATTTCTACCGCGAATCTCGAACTATTTGTTGAGTTCCGCAAACTTGTTTCTCCGTTTGTTAGCCCTGTATTTGTTGGCTCATTGACGTTGCTATCGGGCAAACAATATACACTCGAAAGACGTCATTCATATATGGTCCGGTAGTGTCTAGTGTTTCCCCCAACAGAGTTGCAAAAAATTGAAAAAAAAGATATAGCTTATCAGTAAATAATTGAATTATCGTCTCTTACAGGTAAAGGATATTTGCAATGAGCTCGAAGTGCGCACCCTGTGCCACAAGATCCTCCAGAATGTGTCAATCCTTTTAAATGCGGATCGCGGTTCGCTGTTCCTGGTTCAAGGACGCTGCAATGGCCCAGATGGACTCAAAAAGTAAGTTGGAAAAGAATTTAAGGCACGTTTTATGGCTAAAGAGTCATGAGTTATCTTTATGTCGTGATTTTGGGCTTAAAAAAACTATCTTAATAATGCTAAATGCGGGAGAATTTGTTAAATGGAATTTTGTGGTGTGTCTTGTGATGATTTGCATATTTAGTTAGCCAAGTTGTTTACGGGTTTCTTTGAGCTTATTAAAGGCAGGGAAAGAACCCCAAAAATTATAGATATTCCTTTAAGAAAAGTTAAGGCTTTCCTTCACTCCTTTTTAGTTTATAAATAGAAGCATAATGCAGACGCATTTATCATAAATCAGACAGATTCTATTAGTCCAAAATGTACCCTTATTCTCAATGTAAACTTGGCTCCAATGTATACATATTGCAATCAGCCAAGTTGCTGGCTTTTCGTGCACTATTTTCAACAATTTGTTGATGACTTCATTTAGCTGCATTTTCGTGGACATTGTGGATAGAAGCGTTTCTCCCGGCTTCAACTTTGTCTTGGCAACATTTTTATGGCATTTATTTTTGGCATTTTATGAGGATGCACTGGCTCTGCCTTCATAAATGCCATAACCCCGGCAATGGAACCTGGAGGGGTTGGCATTGCCAGCCATTTTGTATGCATCGTATGACGCCATTCTGCTGCCAACGCTAATTGCAATTGTCTGCACACGCACTCGCCAAATGCATACTAGTATTCGGTAGAAACTTTTAAAGCCAGAGCAAAAAGTGGCAAAAAATAACCAGGAAATGGAGCCAAGACACTAAGAAATAAATGAACCATAGATGGTAATCGAAAAAGCCAAAGGAAAAGTAGAGTTCAAAGGTTAGGGAGGAATAAATATAATAACTATATAATATGGAATATGAAGGAAATAGGTATTTTCTGATATAAATATTTACAGAAAAAGAAGAAAGCAAAAGTTAGGAAAGGAAAAATAATAACTATCTGAATTTAATATGGAATATGAAGGAATTTAGTATTTTCTGATATTAAAATTTACAGGAAAAGTAGAGAGCAAAGGTAAGGGAAGAAAAAATACTAACTATCTAAATTTAATATGGAATATGAGGGAAATAGGTATTTTCTGATATAAATATTTAAAGATTTATTAGTTTCATATTTAAGATGTGATAAATAAGTACATATTTCAGTAGCTAGATAATTTTCTAATTTAATTGTTCTTGGATTTTTATAGAATTTAAATATCAACTCATTTAAAGATGATTTACCGTCTTTATATATATATATATGAACAAAATATTAATTATTTATGTTCAAAATATAAATATATTGTGAATCATTAAACAAAAATTTGATTTATTGCAAAAATAAATCATTTATTTATAAATAGACATTTTCAAAACGCATCTGCTGCCATAAATAAATATTTAGGAAAGGAAAAAAGAATAGAATAGAAGCGAAACAATGTTTATTTTATACATCATTTATTTTACATTAATTTGCGAAATCTTAGATATTTCATATAGCACCCTAGATACCCCCTCTTTCCCTCAGTGAAATGCAGAAAAAGTTTGCATTGTGTCCAATGACAATAGACGATAGTTGCCGATGCCGATGCCGAATGCCGCCGCCTGTGCAACACAATTTATAATTTTCAACTTTGGACTCGGCTCTTATTCTCCTCATTCTTTCCCATTGCAGATGCCTCGTCTCGAAGCTGTTCGACGTGTGCCCCCGGAGTACCGTGGAGGAGATGGAGCAGCAGGAGGAGGTCCGGGTGGCCTGGGGCACCGGCATCGCCGGCCATGTGGCAGAGAGCGGGGAGCCCGTCAACATACCAGATGCTTACCAGGTCAGTACGAGCAGTAGTTGTAGTATCTTTGGGAAATTTGACAAATTTGAATGCCAACTGGGTCATAAATCAACCTCAGTCGGGGGAGTTGGAGATATATAGGAGAGATATATATATATAGTGGCAGAGTGGGAATGGGGGGCTTTTCATTCGATTGCAAGATTTATGGCGATGTGTGTGCGGCTGCTGCTGCTGCTCTTTAAGTTTTCAATATTGCTCAGTGAACTCGGAACTCAGAAGCAGCATCAGCAGCACTTTTCACATTTCCCGCTGCTTCCCACACACACACACACACACACGGCATTTTTTCGGCAGTTTTCCTTTCGGCCTGTCTGCCAATTGGAGCGTAATTAATCTTGCGCCAAGACAAGGCCGTGTTAGCCATGTTATATCACCAAGATATGGAGTCCCAATGCTTTTATTTCCTCTGCTTCTGCTTCTGTTTTTTTTTTATTTTTTTGGCAGGGCTTTAAGCTGTTTGGTTAACGATAACAATTTCTACGACTTCAATTGCAGAGAGAGGAAAGATTTTCCTATGTTTTCAAGTTAAGGTTTGAAAGAAATTTATAATATTTACTAGAAATACAAAGGAAGAACATTATCTTTCATAGCGAAAGTGTTTTATCTATATTATAATATAATCGATATTATTTTGTTGTCGTTTTAAAGTAATCTAATTAAATTAATCGACTTAATCGCTGTTGTGTTAACGATAACAATTTCTACGACTTCAATTGCAGGGAGAAGAAACATTTTCTTATGTTTTCAAGTTAAGGTTTGAAAGAAATTTATTATATTTTATTAAAAATACAAAGGAAGAACATTATCTTTCATAGCGAAAGTCTATAATCGATATTATAATATAATCGATATTAATTTTTTATCGTTTTTAAGTAATGTAATTAAAATAATCGACTAAATCGCTGTTTGGTTAAAGATAACAATTTCTACGACTTGAATTGCAGAGAGAAGAAAGTATCAGTCTATTATCGATATTATAATATAATCGATATTATTTTATTATCATTTTTAAGTAATGTAATTAAATTAATCGACTTAATCTCTGTGTTTTTACTTTTATAACCTTTTCTGTATAGAATTCTCTACCCAAGGATTTTTTGTCGATTTTTTTGTAGAATTTCGCAAAATATTTATCAAATTTTTCCTCAGTGCTAAAATGTTTTCCCAAGAAATACTAAGCCCCAATGGCTGTAGATGTAGATAAACCCCCTGGCAAATATGTGACGCACAGACAGAGAGACAGACAGATCGCTCTCAGCCAGAGATCTCCTGATTGTTGGCACAATTAATCAAGGCCTCCAAATTGACACTTGCCGGTACCAGACAGCGGGACCAAAGCTAGTGAAAAAGATAACTCCGACGACGATTCGTGGTGCGAATGAGTCGCATTATGTTTAGATACCCAGTTACGCTCGAGTGCAGATCTTTCGGTCGATCCCAGTGGACTTTTGACTCGGCTAAGTAGCTGGCCAAATAGCAGAGATCTCGGCTAACTGATAACCTGCCGCCCAGAAAAATGGGTGGGGTTTTGGGGCCAAGTCTGTGACTAAAATAGAATTGGGGAAAAGGAGGAAGTTTTTGTCAATAAATAAATAATTATCTGTGGGGGAAGAGAAAGGCAAATGTTGGCCTAAATATTTTATAAAAGAATAAATAATAAAGTACTTTTAATTTCCTGTAAGCTTCTCTAGGTTTAAAACCATAATAAACTGTACAATATTATGAAGAAATTAACCCTCTTACCCAGCAGATTGTGGTTATTTAGGTAGATAATTGCATTTCCTTAATCAATCACTCAATCATCGTTGAACCCACGAAACCGAGCACGAATTAATTTAATTTTCCCCTCTGATTTTCCTCACAGGACGAGCGCTTCAATTGTGAAATTGATTCGTTGACCGGCTATCGGACGAAGGCCCTCCTCTGCATGCCCATCAAGGACTCGTCCGGGGATGTGATTGGCGTGGCGCAGGTCATCAACAAAATGAATGGCGAGTGCTTTTCCGAAATCGATGAAAAGGTGAGTGGGGGGAAGGCTTGGGCAGGGAAGGGGATCGCATGACGTGGCTGGTTGGATTCTTTTGTTCCGAATAAAGCTGCAGCAGCAGCAGCAGCAGCAGCAGCGGCAGCAGCAGCATCAGCCTTTGGCAAATTGCATTCATTATTCAACAAAGGGGGAAGGAGAAGTCTTTCTCTTGTTAAGAAGGCTTAGCAGAATGTCAGGCAAAATGCCATCAGGGATTATCCCCCTGGCACACATGTGTATGTCATAATTTTGTGGCATTTTTCCAGTGCTCTATTATGAAATGCTAATCCTCTTCTCCTCCGTTCTATCCCCCAGGTCTTTGCCTCGTATCTGCAGTTCTGCGGCATTGGACTGCGGAATGCGCAGCTGTATGAGAAATCTCAACTGGAAATCAAGCGAAACCAGGTTCTCCTTGACCTGGCACGCATGATCTTCGAGGAGCAGAGCACCATCGAGCACATGGTCTTCCGCATTCTCACCCACATGCAGAGTCTCATCCAGTGCCAGCGCGTTCAGATCCTATTGGTTCACGAGGCCGACAAAGGCAGCTTCTCGCGGGTCTTTGACTTTGAGGCGAACGATTTGAGTGAGGAGGAGGCCACCTCCAGGACGAGTCCGTATGAGTCTCGGTTTCCCATAAATATCGGCATCACAGGACATGTGGCCACCACGGGGGAGACGGTGAATGTTCCCAATGCCTACGAGGATGATCGCTTCGATGCGAGTGTGGACGAGAGCTCCTGCTTCAAGCATCGCTCCATCCTGTGCATGGCCATCAAGAATTCCCTGGGACAGATCATTGGAGTCATTCAGCTGATTAACAAGTTTAACGAGTTGGTAGGTCAATCATCCATCCATATTTTATTTTATTTTAAACTCTAATTTTTTATTCGTTGATTTCTAGGACTTTACCAAGAACGACGAGAACTTTGTGGAGGCATTCGCCATCTTCTGCGGCATGGGCATCCACAATACGCACATGTACGAGAAGGCCATTGTGGCAATGGCCAAGCAGAGCGTCACCCTGGAGGTGCTCAGCTATCATGCATCCGCCACCATGGACGAGGCACACCGGCTGCGGGTGAGTGAGTCCCCTGTCCCTGTCCAGATTAAATTGCCCTCCCGGGTGCCATTTGGTTGGTAGGAGGAGGCCTCAGTGAAATGCTTAATTTTATTTGCACTCACTTAATTTGCCAGAGGCCAGAGGCCAGAGGCCAAGAGGTTGTCTGCCATAAATTAATGTGTCCTGGCGGAGGAGACGCACTTGGACTTCCCTGTTGCATTGTCTGCCGCTCTGGCATCATGCTTTTTATTCCCGCATTACTGCTGGGTGACAGTAGCAGCAGCAGCAGCAGCAGCAGCAGCAGCAACAAGCTGTCAGCCCTTAAACCAACCCCAGTCCCTTCCTGCCCTCCTGCTAGTCCAACGTGTTGACAGTTGTAATTAGTTTGTTCGCACAAAAGTATGACAAAAAAAGGAAACTTTTCTACTTGGAGAGAACGTAGGGGAATCGTGGGACTCGGACTCGGACACTCACACTGTAATTATGCTGGGAAAATTATGACCGCCTGTCGGGTTGTCAGCCAGACAAAGATGTTGGGTTATTAATTTTAATTAAAATTATGCCGCACTAGGCTTTACTTCAGCAAAAGGGGGAGAGTGAGACTTCCAGAAGCTGCGGCAAATAAACCCTTTTTTTGAGTCAGAAATTTTTGATAAACTTTTCAGCTGCGGTGGCTAATATAACGCCATTAACATTCGCTGACAGCAAACAGATGAAGGTCCAGTTGAGGGATTTTTGTTTCCTTTTTTTATAATTTTTAAAGAAATTCTTCACTTGGAACACGTGCGGTTTTTTTGAGGGGAAATTTAGCCTGATTTATAGACTTCCTTGAGTAAATCTTAAAAGGAATTTACTAATTAGTATAAAAAATAATACCAAACCACTTTCTTAGCTTAAAATAATATTAAATAAGTATTTAATAGACTTTTTATAGACTTCCTTGAGTAAATCATAAAAGAAATTTACTAATTAGGATAAAAAATATTACCAAACCATTTTCTTACCTTAAATAAGTATTTAATAACACTTTCTTCTTAATTTTTAGCGTCTACGAGTACCTTCGGCTGTCCATTTCCGTTTGCACGACTTTAAGTTCGATGACATCCACTTCGAAGACGATGATACACTAAAGGTAAGCTTGGATTTTGAAATAAAAATCTATTATATATTAATTAATTAATTAATTAACTCAAGGCCTGCCTGCGTATGTTCCTGGATCTGGACTTTGTGGAACGCTTTCACATTGACTACGAAGTCCTGTGCCGCTGGCTTCTGAGTGTGAAGAAGAACTATCGCAATGTCACCTATCACAACTGGCGGCATGCCTTCAATGTGGCCCAAATGATGTTTGCCATTCTCACGGTGAGTGCTCCTAAAGAAAAACTTCAACATTAGAATGAAATATTTATATAATATTTAAATTTATATATTAAAAAAAGACCACGCAATGGTGGAAGATCTTTGGGGAAATTGAATGCCTGGCGCTGATTATAGGCTGCCTCTGCCATGATCTCGACCATCGAGGGACCAACAACTCCTTCCAAATTAAGTGCGTTGCCATATTTAAATAGAAAAAATTATATAATTAATTAAAATATATTGTTTTTTAGAGCCTCATCGCCCTTGGCGCAGCTTTACTCCACCTCCACCATGGAGCATCATCACTTCGATCAGTGCCTGATGATCTTGAATAGTCCCGGAAACCAGATACTGGCCAATCTCTCCTCCGATGACTATTGTCGGGTCATCAGGGTATTGGAAGATGCCATCTTGTCCACCGATTTGGCGGTGTATTTCAAGTGGGTTTTATTTTTAGCTTCTTTTTCGGGAATTCAAATTAATTTTTAAATATTTTCCTGCAGGAAACGAGGCCCCTTCCTCGAGAGCGTCCAGCAACCGGTGAGCCATTGGGTGGCCGAGGAGCCGCGCGCCTTGCTGCGGGCCATGAGCATGACTGTCTGTGATTTGTCGGCCATCACCAAGCCGTGGGAGATCGAGAAGCGGGTGGCCGACCTGGTCAGCTCCGAGTTCTTCGAGCAGGGCGACATGGAGAAGCAGGAGCTCAACATAACTCCTATTGTGAGTTTCCAGCTGGCCTGCCATAATAATTTACTTAATTTTAATATTTATTTTTCGCTTTAAAAAGGATATCATGAACCGCGAAAAGGAGGATGAGCTACCCATGATGCAAGTGAATTTCATCGACTCCATTTGCTTGCCCATCTATGAGGTGGGTTTTTCATTTGATTTTCTTCCCTTTGAGTGTATAATTTATAATGTTTTATTTTAATTTCAGGCCTTTGCCACTCTCTCGGACAAGCTGGAGCCGCTTGTCGAGGGCGTGCGCGATAATCGTGGCCATTGGATTGACTTGGCCGATGTTGTGAAAACAAAAACTAGTCAGGAACAAGAACAGCAGCAGCAGCAGCAGAAGCAGCAAATTGTGATATCAAACGGTGACTGCAGGGCCATGACGAGTGACGATGTGGAAGTGGCCGAAGCGCCGGAAGCGGAGGCTACCGAGGATGCCGAGAAAGCAAGCGTAAATGGCAACGGCAACTTGGCCCACAGCAGCAGCTCTACTAATAACCACATTGCCGTCGCTTCTCATCCCACCAGCACCCAGCCCAGTGAGCGTGATGATATTGATGATGATGATGATGCGGAGCAGCAGCAGCAGCAGCAGCAGCAGAACGGACTCGAGGTGGCCTCCATTTGCAGCTCCTCAGCTTCCTCCAGCTGCTCCTCTTCCACCGCCTCCAGCAGGCTGTCGACGCCGCCGCCCACTGGCGAGGATGACAGCACACCGGTCTCCCCCTCGAAGACGCTGCAGGCCAAGCTGGTGGTGAATGCCCTCCAGCGGCAGACCTCCTCCAATCAGGGCCAGAAGCAGCGCTGCAAGAGCTGCGACCACTCGCGAAGCGGCCTGCAGGTGAGGAAGACCAGCTCGCTGAGAGGAGCCCAGGAACTGGAGGTGAACAACAAGAATGGAACGGCCTCGGTGGCTGGTGGCATCCTCTGCAAGAGCACGCCCGTGATCAACCACCATCAGCATCAGCATCAGCATCAGCATAGTCATAGTCACAGCCACAGCCACTCGCATCATCATCACCATCACTCGCATCACAATCATGGGATCGGAATGGGGATCGGGATTGGCAGCGCCAGCATCGGCGGCAGCGGGCTCATCAGCCTGGCCACGCCGCTGCTGGCGACGGACAGTGATAGGATACCAAAAATTGTGGGCAAAATTGGAAATCTCGATGGAATGCCGACCTTTGCCAACGGAGGAGGAGGAGGAGGTCAGAACGGGCTGCCTTTTGGCAGCGGTTACCAGAACCAGAACCAGCACCAGCATCAGCACCACCACCATCATCATCATCACCATCATTTGCTGGCTCGTCGTCACTCGGAGACCAATAGCAATGGGGCCGCGGCCACGGTAGTGGCGGCCGACAAATAGATACATCCCAAAATCTGATGTGGGCAGAGCCCAGAAAATGTTAAGAGATTGGGGAAAACATTTCTGAGACCAGGACCACATCAGCATATCTTCAATATATGTACATATATAGTTATCATCTCATCTTGTATATAAAAACATCCACTTGGAGCAACAGTATCTATCGAACAGTGGAAAACGCATACCATAAGTTGATAGCCTATAACTAAAACTAAATAGAAAGATTCCTATAAACGTTATGTAAATCTTAAATCGTAAATCGTAATTCGTATATACATCCTTGATCTGTGTGTGTCTGTATTGTACAACTTCAATTTTAGTCTTAAATCATAAATGATAAATGATAAATGATAAAGCAAAGAAGTCAAATTCTCTAGAAATTTAAGCACGCAGGTAGAAGGGAAAGAATTGTACCAAAAAAATGGCAGAGTCATGTCGTTTGTCTTCGAAAGGATCGCAGCAAGGATAAAAAGTATTGCAAGGACGGAAAGTATATAGCACACACACTGTTTAACTTTAGTCGTTAGTCGAATTATCTCTATGGGTACCAAAAGTCAAACTTTAGTAGCATTAACCAACCGCTTAGTGATGATGTTTAACCGAAATCGAAGTCGAAGTCAATACCGAACGCGAACCTAGATCATAGTAATCGCAACAACCTTAATACAACCGAAAACAAAACACTAAGCGCTTTAAAAATTCCCCTCCTGGCGCTCTTTTCGAATTTAAATATTTGTAATGATAATGATAATGCGATAGTAAGAATCGTATTCGTATCCAAACTATATATGTGTGATCGATGGTCTCCTGGGCTGGCCACTATATAGTGTAATATATATATGCAGAACCCAGAGCATCGTTGGGATCAGCAGCACGTCTAACGTCCTGTGTGCTCGTACATGTATTCGTCGGATACCGTACTAAATACATATAAATACAAAGCATATAATAATCCCTCTTTTAGATTAAATTGTACTTTGTGAGTTTTGTTATTTATTGTCGGCATTATATTCTATAGAGGAGAACCTATCTAAAATACACAAAATATTTGCTGTAAAAGGACCACGTTCGCAACAAAGCAAAACTAAATAAAGCAACAAAAAATATCCAAGTGAAATGTTTTAATTTAATATAGTTTAATAATTGCAGCCGGGCTTCAGTGTAATTGTTTAAATTTTATTGACAAATTATTTTAATTAATGCTGTAAAAGAAATGTTCCTGTTGTTGTAGGCACAAATCCAGACATAAATCGGAGCAAATTCGCCAATATCTAGTTTTTAGATACCAGGCGCACAGAAGGCAGTAGATGGACGATGAGCAGAAATAATTTAGTTTGAGTGAAAACTTTAATGACCACTCAAGTCAATAATGAGTGAAACATTAGTGCAGACTCAAATAAATTAACCCTAGAAATCTAAAATGAAACAATGTTGTTGCTTGTAAAATTGTACTTTTGCACAAAAGCATTCTAGTTGTTGTAGGCTAAACCGTGTCTTTATTTGACATATTTTTCAGTACAAATCTATAAATCGCCCGATTTGAAATACCAAGCGAACAGAAACGAGAGTAGGGTTAATTTATTTGAGTGTGCACCAGAAGTTTCACTCAAAATAATGAGTGAAAACTTTAGTGCACGCTCAAAAAAGTACAAAGTATAAAAGCAGCAATGTTTTTGTTGTAAACAAGATGTTGTTGTTGTAAATGAGATGTTGTTGTTGCTGTCAACAAAAATCCAGACATAAATCTGGGAATTATCAGAGCAAATCCGTCAATTTCGGGATTTCAGATACCAGGCGCACAGAAGGCAGTAGATAGACGATTAGCGGAAATAATTTAGTTTGAGTGAAAACTTTATTTCCACTCAAAACAATGAGTAAAACATTAGTGCACACTCTAGTCAAGTGATGTTCACTTAGCTATTTTGATGCCCTTTTCTCAAAATCTTGGAAAATAGCTAAATAGGCATCTCTTTACTTGAGTGCGCAGTGCGCACTAAAGCTTTCACTCATTATTTTGAGTGAAAATATAGAATTGAGTGTGCACTAAAACTGTCACTCAATGCAAATTATGCTTGCTCATCGTCCATCTACTGCCTTCTGTGCGCCTGGTATCTGAAATCTCGAAATTGACGAATTTGTATTGAAAATGGCCTGATTGAAGTCTGAAATAATGCCTACAACAACAACAACATCTCTTTTACAACAACAATAAATTCTTTACAACAAAAACAATGAAAATAAATAATATTTTATTTTGAAGTTATATTCAAATTTGGCGGTTACTTTTGCAGTGTGACTATATCAAATTTATCTAGATTTTTTTGCAGTGTGACCAGATATCAAACATCAATGAAATCCATCCTGCTCTTTCCTTCTTTTCCCTTTCGTACAAACTGTAGTTCAAGCGGCGGCCGCTAGATGGCGTTTCATGATCTTACGACCCTTTCCAAATTTGTTTTCAAATTTGTTTTAATAGTGAAGGAATCGAAAATGACCCTAGAAACCCTATATAATCTTGATCAGCATCAACAGGAGATTCGTTCTAGCCATGTTGTGAAATTTTAAATGGTGAATTGAAAAAGTGAAATATCATATCTTGGCCAAGAATACAGGAATTTCAAAAGCGAAAGCATAGCTGTGTTTGTTTAGCCATGTTCTAGACAAAATAATTTTTTTCTAACTTTTTTCAAAGTTGTGAAAATTGAAAATATAATGAAATTGTAAAATAAAAATTAACAACAACGTTTTGGTTGTAAACTAGTTGTTGTTGTTGTGAACGAGATGTTGTTGTTGTTGTCAACACAAATCCAGATTTCAATCTGGCCATTTTCAGTACAAATTCGTCAATTTCGGGATTTCAGATACCAGGCGCACAGAAGGCAGTAGATAGACGATGAGCGGAAATAATTTAGTTTGAGTGAAAACTTTATTTCCACTCAAAACAATGAGTAAAAATTTAGTGCACACTCAAGTCAAGTGATGTTCACTTAGCTATGTTGATGCCTTTTTCTCCTAATCTTGGAAAATAGCTAAATGAGCATCACTTGACTTGAGTGTACACTAAAGCTTTCACTCATTATTTTGAGTGAAAATATAGAATTGAGTGTGCACTAAAACTTTCACTCAAAGCAAATTATGCTTGCTTATCGTCCATCTACTGCCTTCTGCGCGCCTGGTATATAAAATTCAGAAATTAACGTATTTTCACTGAAAATGCGCAGATTTGAATCTGGATTTGTGCCTACAACAACAACAACAACTACAACTACAAGATTTTGTATAACAACAACAACAAAAACATTTTGACAACAACAATTTGCAAAAAAACTCTAACTTCATACATTATCTAAAACACATCCCTTCGCCCGCCAAATTTGAATTTAAATTCAAAAAAACGTTAAGTTCACACATAGTCTAAAACACATCTTTTCAGCTGCCAAATTTGAATATAAATTCAAAATTAAATATTATTTATTTTCCATTGTTTTTGTTGTAAACAAGTTGTTGCTGTTGTAAATGAGATGTTGTTGTTGTCAACACAAATCCAGACTTCAATCTGGCCATTTTCAGTACAAATTCGTCAATTACGGGATTTCAGATACCAGGCGCACAGAAGGCAGTAGATGGACGATGAGCGGAAATAATTTAGTTTGAGTGAAAACTTTAGTGCACACTCAATTCAATATTTCCACTCAAAACAATGAGTGAAAGCTTTAGTACACACTCAAATCAGGTGGTGCTCATTTAGCTATTTTTCAATATTTCTTCAAAAAGGCAGCCTGCTTGTAACGGTGCTTTCAAAGTTTTATTAATGGCCGCCCTTTGTTTACATTTGCATTGGCCAATCAGGGAGCTTCTCTGCTTTCCCCTCATTCAGGCACCGTTACTTCATGAATTGCAAGCTGTATTAGAGATGCCTATCTAGCTATACTACAGTATTGTAACAGATCTCCGTTGCTTGCTGTTGCTTTCTCTTCGCCTCGTACCTGAAATCAAGAAATTGACGAATTTGCTCTGAAAATGCACAGATTGAAGTCGGGATTTGTGCAAACAACATCAACAACAACAACAACATAACTTTTACAGCACCAACTCATTAAAATAGCAACATTTTTTGTTGGTATTGTTTTTATGGTTATTTTTGCTTTTATTATTTTTATTAAGCTGAAATTGTTGTTGTTGTTTATTAAAACAAAGGCGAGCTAAGTCCACATTAAATAGAAAATTTAATGATTTCTTCCCACCAGGCGAACAGAAACAGCAAGCAGATGATCGGCGCCCAGCAGCAAGTGACTTGCGATCAGCTGTTTGCTAGTTCTGCAGTTTGCTTGTAACGGTTCTCTTCCAATTTTAATAATGGCCGCCCTTTGTTTACATTTGAATTGACCAATCAGAAGGCTTCTTTGCTTTCCCCTCTTTTAGGTACCGTTACTTGAGGAAATAAAATCAGCCGATCAGCTGCTTGCTTCGGTTTCTGTGCGCCTGGTACATAAATCATGGAACGCGGCAAATATAATAATAATTTGAGAAGAAAAATTGGCAATTGGCAAATAGTTGTTGTCAAATATTTTTGTTGTTGTTGTAAAAATTTTTGTAGCTCTGGTTGTTGTTGTTGTTGTAGGCACAAATCCTGATTTCAAGCTGGTCATTTTCAGTACAAATTCCTCCATTTCGGGATTTCAGATACCAGGCGCACAGAAGGCAGTAGCAAGCGAATGAACACTATTATAAACTGTTATACTTTAGCCGAGTTTCAAACCTTATTGGTGGGCTACTAAGCGAAGACTCCAACCATTTATAACAGAAAGTTCAAAACTCGGCTAAACTGTTATACGGTTCGAGACTAGGCTAAAGTATAGCAGTTTATAAAACTTTTCAGTCGCTTTCTACTGCATTCTGCGCGCCTGGTACATATAATTCAGAAATTAACGAATTTGTACTGAAAATGCGCAGATTTGAATCTGGATTTGTGCCTACAACAACAACAACAACTACAGCTACAAGATTTTGTACAACAACAACAACGAAAACATTTTGACAACAACAATTTGCAAAAAAACCTTAACTCCATACATGATCAAAACACATGGTTTCGCCCGCCAAATTTGAATTTAAATTCAAAATAAAATATTATTTATTTTCCATTGTTTTTGTTGTAAAGAAGTTGTTGTTGTTGTAAAAGACTTGTTGTTGTTGTTGTAGGCGTAATTTCAGACTTCAATCAGGCCATTTTCAGTACAAATTCCTCCATTTCGGGATTTCAGATACCAGGCGCACAGAAGGCAGTAGATGGACGATGAGCAAGCATAATTTGGCATAAAACTGGTATAAACTGTTATAAAAACGATTGATGTGATCTGGTCACACTATCACAATGGACCAGATACCGTTGAGTTGGTCACACTGCAAAATAAGCGCCAAATTTGAATTTAAATTCAAAATATAATATTATTATTAATATTCTGTTGTTTTTGTAACTACATATTGTTGTTGCAAAAGAGGTGTTGTTGTCGAAGTCCAACTGGGCATTTTCAGTGCAAAAACAAGAGAAAATAAAAA